>CANNZV010000056.1:43794-615555 GCA_947561585.1 Caprella mutica | reverse complement strand
GACGATATTATGGTTCGTTTACCCATGTATCGACACATGACGATATAAGGGTAATAATATGTATGACGATATTTGGTTTCAACATGTCGATAATTGAAATTTTTCAGATGTAATATTTGATTCAATGAAGATTAATTTTTACTAAACGAATAACATAATACTTTATATGGTTTAAAATATTTGAATTTTATCTTTTAGTTGGTGCTGTCGTGGATGCAATAGTAGAAAGGAGAGTTACACAATAATACTAGTTATGAAGGAAACCTCTTAAGTAATTCCGATAAATGGAGACTTTCTCCTATGTCGAATTAATTCCCACGTATCCCATTATAAATCAAGTGCTAATAATTCAAAAACCCGTTTGAATTTCGAAAAATACTTTTAACACGTTAAATTCGACACCACTTTCTAAAAAGTTGTAAATTTTTAAGTCTATAGGTCTACTTGTTTTCGAGTAATATTGTTGCTCCAAGTAAAACACTCATAGACAGATCTAGCGTATATTATATTATAGTGATGATTAGAAAAACTTTATATATACTCAATGAGACGTGTAGCTACAACTTAAACAAACCTGTACTGTTCACGTAGTTTATGTCTGTTTTGTTGCTTATACATTTGTCTTATTATAAGTTTGTTGTATTACTGTTATATATGAAATTAAATGGTTTTGCGGTGAATTGAGTTGCGGTGAACTTACCTTGCGGTGAATTGAGTGTGTGCATGGAACTTTCGGCGGTGAATTGAGGGCGGTAAACTTTCCGTACACCAAAATATTTAGCACTGAAATGATCCGATAATTTAATGAATCAAAAGAATCACCGCCCTTGAATAAAGACACCAATAATAAAGCCACTTTCAGACAATTTTGGTTCTGAATAATTACTATGTAAGTTTACTATGTTTGTTTGTAAGTTTGTTTGTTATTGGTTCGTTATTCAATTGTTACATGGACGTTATACGGGTATAGTTGAATATTTCATTGACTTAAGAGGATTTCCTGACTCTCCCTGACTGCAATTAACATAATTCTCTGACTATTTTTTATTAAATAACATTGATTTTCTGGATCGCTTGCAACCCAAGCACTGCTAAAGGCCTCCTATTCTTCCATGATAGCCATTCCAAACCACCCTTCTGATTGGTGCAGGCTGGGTGACCTTTATTAGCAAACATAATTTTACTTTACATCATAATTTTGTCAAGTAGCAAGAACATTTAGCATGTTTAGTTGGATTAATTTAAGTATAGTTTAGATTCTGCCAAAGGTCATATAGCCCACGTCAAATTGAAATTAAATTAAATACAAGGCACTGGAAGATGCAGTCAGAAAGGAGAGTGGCTCCGTGACTAAAGTCACCAATTACCGTCGCTGACGATGCTGTAGAAAGGGTACTCTGTGTATGCAGTCACTCACTAAAGAATGTGACAAAAATAAAATGAGACCAGTGACTGCACTAATGAATGGAAGAGGAAAATGAAGAGGTGATAGTGAATGATTAATGAAGCATATGAGTCTACCAAACACAAAATCAAAGACCTCGAAATTGAAGAGCATAACCTTAGTGTAATTTTATAAATCTGCAAGTAGCGTTATGTTTAGTTAGTTATGTTTAGCATTATAATAAAATTCAATTATTCTGAGAAAAGGTAAAACAATCTTTGAAAGATTAGTTACATTAAATAGTACTATATCTTAGAAATATAGAGCGATTTATTAAAAAAACAGATCTAATACGAGTTCAAACTTGATGGCTGGGGTACTAGAGATTTAAAATACATGCCTTAAGGGCCGTACACACGCAGGGTTTTTTCAGTCTTTCCACCGGACTTTTTGCTATGCTCCTCCCACTTTTTCCACGAGACTTAAATTTTGCACCGAAAGTCCGAGACTTTTCAACAACCTACATGTTCTATTATTTTCCCCCAATCAAGAGGTGCAATTTTGGAAATCCTCGTATAGTTACTGTCAACTCATAAAATATATTGTAAAATAACAGGATTGGTGTTCATTTTTAGCCAATCTTTGCTCCTTTCATTTCTTTACCTTTGAGGTAAAGAAATTTCATCTTTATATAAAAGACTGCCAGTAAAATTGATATTAGTAATGTTTCTTAAAACTTTTTTTAGTACCTATAATATATTTTAGTAAAATAACACATCACTATCTTTATTTTATTCATTTCAACATATTACCTATAAGCCAATGCCTTTATTTTTTTATTGTAACTCAATCGGCAATACATATATGGTACCTACGTATTAATACTTTTACCTAAACTTTATATAATAGCTAAATTACATTTGTTAGGTGGGTTGGGTAAGGTTAATCATTAAATCAAATTGAATGAAAATAATCTCGATTAGTTTATAACTAATTATTGTAATAAACTTTATAAAAATTTCCAAACCAAGTTAATTAGTAACTAACTAATCTTAGTAATCTAGGTAGGTAGTTCTTTAGTAATTAATAAATCTAGGTAAAAGTAACTAACCTATATAATTAGTAAATATCTAACCCAGGTAATTAGTAATTTTAACTATCCAAAGTTGTTAATAGTTACTAACTACCTACCTATAACCTAGGTTAGTTAGGTACCTAGTTTAAAAAATGTGGAGAACTAAGATCTTATGTCGCTGATATGAGTAGTTAATTGCACATGTAAATCAACGAGATTCAAAAGTCAATCCACGTGTGGATGCTATTGACTTTTGAATCAAAAGTCTGGTGGAAAAGCGGAGAAAAAAGTCTGGTGGAAAGACTGAAAAAAACCTGCGTGTGTACTGCCCTTTAGTTACCTAGTTTAAAAAATGAGAGAGGGCTTATGTCGCCGATAGGAGTAGTTGATTGCACGGCATGTAAATCCACGAGATTCAAAAGTCAATCCACGTGTGGACGCTATTGACTTTTGAATCAAAAGTCTGGTGGAAAAGCGGAGAAAAAAGTCTGGTGGAAAGACTTAAAAAACCCTTCGTGTGTATGGCCCTTTAAGGGCCGTACACACGTAGGGTTTTTTCAGTCTTTCCACCGGACTTTTTGCTAAGCTCCTCCCACTTTTTCCACGAGACTTAAATTTTGCACCGAAAGTCCGAGACTTTTCAACAACCTACATGTTCTATTATTTTCCCCCAATCAAGAGGTGCAATTTTGGAAATCTTCGTATAGCTATTGTCAACTCATAAAATATATTGTAATAACACGATTGGTGTTCATTTTTAGCCAATCTTTGCTCCAATCATTTCTTTACCTTTGAGGTAAAGAAATTTAATCTTTTTCTTTTTATAAGAAAGACTGCCAGTAAAATAGATAATACCTAGTAATGTTTCTTTAAACTTTTTTTTGTTTAATATATTTTAGTAAAATAACATAACTATCTTTATTTTATTCATTTCAGCATATTACCCATAAGCCAATACCTTTATTTTCTTTATTATAACGCAATACATATGGTACCTACCTACGTATCAATACTTTTACCTAAGCTTTATATAATAGCTAAATTAAATTTGTTGAGTGGATTAGGTTAATCATTAAATCAAATGAAGTGAAAATAATCTCGGTTAGTTTATTACTAAATATTGTAATAAACTTTATAAAAAATTTCACACCAAGTTAATTAGTAACTAACTAATCTTAGTAATCTAGATAGGTAGTTCTCTGGTACAGGTAGTTCTCTGGCTAGGAATAAAGTAAAAAAAGTAAAAGTAACTATCCTATATAATTAGAAAATAACTAAAACAGGTAATTAGTAATTTTAGCTATCCTAGGTGGATAATAGTTACTAACTACCTATAACCTAGGTTAGTTACCTAGTTTAAAAAATGGTGGGAGGGCTTATATCGCCGATAGGAGTAGTTAATTGCACGACAAAATTCAAAATCAAAAGTCTGGTGGAAAAGCGGAGTAAAAAGTCTGGTGGAAAGACTTAAAAAACCCTACGTGTGTACGGCCCTTTAAAGGTCCTCTCCAGGCTCCGAGGAAAAAATGAGTTTAAAACATAATATTATAGAACTAAGGTCTACGATCATTATTCTGCAAACCGCATACAATTCTGTTCAATATATATTTTATAATTTGTTTTTAAAGTTTTTTAATACTCTGTGAGCAACAATTGAGCGAATCACTAATCTGATGCTCAAGAAGAAGATTGTACACTCTTTGTTTTGATTACAAATTTGAATTTTATAAACAAACCATGCGTTTTCGGCCTTTATTTAAATTATTTTAGATATTAACTATTTCCTAAAGTATATAAGCGTTTCTATTATTAGTTCATTACATTTTATACCTTTACACGAATATTAAATGGATTTATTAAACCTAATACCTAGTTGACAATCAAAACAAATGGTGTACATTCTTTTTCTTCAGGCTGAAAATTTCTTAAATTAGTAAGACGGAAATAAAATAGGTTTTGTAGAGTTTTGATTATAAAAATCTTTAAAAGCATATAAAATTAAAAATATGCTACCAAATTCGATGCAGTTTGCAGCAAAATGATAAAAAACACTAGTTTCGTTGAATAAGGCAATAAAAATATTTGCTTGGAGGGGACCTTTAAAGGTCCCCTCCAAGCAAATTTTTTATGGTTTAAATCAACGAGGCTAATGTTTCTTACCATTTTACTGCAAATCCCATAAAATTTGATAGCATATTGTAAATTTTGTATGCTTTTAAAGATTTTTATAATCCAAACTCTACAAAACCTACTTTACTTCCGACTTTCTAATTTTCAGTCTGAAGAAAAAGAATGTACAACATTTGTTTTGATTGTCAACTAAGTATTTGGTTTAATAGATCTATTTATTATTCGTTAAAAGGTTTAAATTTTGTTAAACTTATTATAGAAACGTTTATATACTTTTGTCTTTTAGAAACAATAATATCTTAAAAGAAGGCCAAAAACGCATTGTTTGTTTAAAAATCTAAATTTGAAATCAAACCAAAGAGTGTACAATCTTCTTTCTTAGCGTCAGGTTGGAGATTCGCTCGATTGTTGCTCACAGAGTATTAAAAAACTTTAAAAGCATATAATAAAATATATACTGAACTGAATAGTATGCAGTTTGCGGAATAATGATCGTAGACCGTAGTTCTATAATATTATGTAATAAACTAATTTTTTTCCCGGAGAATGGAGAGGACCTTTAAAACACAATTACAGTGCTCCTCTGAACTACAATTCAATTATTAGTAAACTTCGAGCCATAGAATAATATGTAGAAACAGCATAACCATGAATATATAGATACATTAAGGTACCAACTTCAAAAAATGTCAAAATTCCCTGACTTTCCCTGATTTATATAAAACCTTAAATTTTCCCTGACCAGAATATATTTTCCCTGACCTGTGATAAACCTTCCATTGTTTCTACCGATTAAGCATATGAGTAATTTCTTTACAATAACAACCTAGGTATTATTAATTTGCCACATCTACAGGGTCTATCACGGAAACTGTCAAATAATAAATTGCTAATAGACCCACTTAATGTAGACCAAATTTTATATACTATGTCACGTTATAAAAGTCATAAAATGCAATTTTACGTTATTCATACAGATTGCAATTTATACGGTGAATTAAATTCATACAGAATTCACAAAGTTCAAACCCTAGTACAAATGCACAAAGAATAATGATTGTAATTCCACCAGTGGTGGCAAAAACAGCCTGGTAATTATCTGCAAAGACTAATATGATCCAACACAAAGTGGTTTGTGAGAAGAACTACTCCTAACGACAAGATGAAAGATGTTGGGTTTTGATGCACCCACATGAAATCGAAGAACTGCAACGACAAGGAGGTGAAAAGTTAATGACTTGGATTAATCTCATCGAAAGAGAAATTTCAAGTGTGTATTGGTTTAAATATGAAAATGTCAATGCAGTGAAAGTTAAAGGGGAATCATATTGAAGGAAGTTGAATGAACACCTTTTCCCACATATAACATAAAGCAATGTTGGTTTCAATAAGATGAAGCAACTCCTCACTGCATAACGGCAAACATCGAAATGTTACAAACCAAATTTTAGGACCACTTAATTTCAAGGAGAGCTGTTTGGCCAAGATGCAGTCCAGATACGAATCCCCTTAACTTTTGGTTTTGGGGGTACTGCATACAAAACATCAGGAACCAACAACCAGAAAATATGAAAAATTTGTGCACCATTGTGAAACAACAATCCAGCTGAAATCGTCAGAAAGCCAGCCAATTAATATAAGTCGACGAGTGGAACTTTGTCTTGAATGTAATGGAGGTCATTTCAACATTCATTATAATGGAAATTAATTAAATTTTAGATGCTCACAAATCGCATTTCAAAAACTTTATAACGTGACATACTATATTAAATTTGGTCTACATAGAGTGGGTCTATTAGCCATTTATTGTTTGACAGTTTCCGTGAAAGACCCTGTAGATTAAAGGGGCAGTACAGTCATTTTTTGTTTTAACAATTTTAAAGGTCCTCTCCAAGCAAATATTTTTATTTCCTTATTCAACCAGGCTAATGATTCTTATCATATTGCTGTAAACTGCATCAAATTTGGTAGCATATTTTTAATTTTATATGCTTTTAAAGATTTTTAAAATCAAAACTCTACAAAACCTATCTTACTTCCGACTTACTAATTTAAGAAATCTTCAGCCTGAAGAAAAAGAATGTACACCATTTGTTTTGATTGTCAACTAGGTATTAGGTTTAATGAATCCATTTAATATTCGTGTAAAGATATAAAATTGAATGAACTTATAATAGAAACGTTTATATACTTTAGGAAACAATTAATATCTAAAATAATTTAAATAAATGCCGAATACACATGGTTTGTTTATAAAATTCAAATTTGTAATCAAAACAAAGAGTGTACAATCTTCTTCTTGAGCATCAGATTAGTGATTCGCTTAATTGTTGCTCACAGAGTATTAAAAAACTTTAAAAACAAATTATAAAATATATATTTAACCGAATTTTATGCGGTTTGCAGAATAATGATCGTAGACCTTAGTTCTATTATATTATGTTATAAACTCATTTTTTTCCAGGAGCCTGGAGAGGACCTTTAATGTCAAATGATTGCTTTGTAAGAATAAAGTTTATCGTGTGACATTGCAATGTTCAATAAAATCTAATAATGGAGATATATCATTTTATATATAATTAATTTCCTAACAAATGCTACGGTAGATGGCGCCACAATCAGGAACGCCATCTTGTATACATACAAATTGAGTTAAAGGTCCTCTCCAGGCTCCGGGAAAAAAATGAGTTTATAACATAATATTATAGAACTAAGGTCTACTATCATTATTCTGCAAACTGCATACAATTCGGTTCAGTATATATTTTATAATTAGTTTTTAAAGTTTTTTAATACTCTGTGAGCAACAATTGAGCGAATCACTAATGTGATGCTCAAGAAGAAGATTGTACACTCTTTGTTTTGATTACAAATTTAAATTTTATAGACAAGCCATGCGTTCTCGGCCTTTATTTAAATTATTTTAGATATTTATTGTTTCCTAAAGTTTCTCTTATAAGTTCATTCAATTTTATACCTTTACACGAAAATTAAATGGATTTATCAAACCTAATACCTAGTTGACAATCAAAACAAATGGTGTACATTCTTTTTCTTCAGGCTGAAAATTTCTTAAATTAGTAAGTCGGAAGTAAAATAGGTTTTGTAGAGTTTTGAAACATTAGCCTCGTTGAATAAATCAATAAAAATATTTGCTTGGAGGGGACCTTTAAGTTTCTACCTAGATTTTAGCTCAAGTGAAGAGATGGCTTTATTTTCAAAACTATACCTTCTTGTCTACAAATTCACCTAATATTTTCACCATTTTGACGCAAACAAAGCATATGGTTACTGCATACTTAAATAATTGATATGAAAACAACAAACAAACTTACGTACATACTAATGATTGGTAATGCTTCCGCTAGGTGTCGCTAATTTTACTATATACTTTGTATATGAACATTTTAGAAATAAAAGAGCATTCAAATATTACATGATTAAATATTCTGAATCGATATAAAACCAATTTGGCGATTCTTTGATTTTGACTTTACTATCCCTTTAAGAATCAATGTTTGTTATGGTGCATTCCCGTGCTGAATAACGGTCCTTCAAGGTACGAAGTATACGGTCCCTCGGTTAGCGTTCCCGTGCAACCACTACAATATGTACTATTCCGTGTTTTAGGAATTAATATAACTAATTAAATAGGGATATTAATAATCATTAATTTGGTTTGGTGAGTTTAATTCATTATCAATTAATCTCCAAACATGTGATATTATGTCAATTATCAATTTTATTAATTTACCAACAATAATAGGTGTTTCTCCCGCCTTTTTCGTTTGTTTGTTTTACGTTTTTGGCGTCACGAAGGACAGCTTGACGTACTAACTATCGTGTCGTCGAGTTTCACGAACCGTGACGAACGTTCTTTGTCACAGGAACGGTTGGTTCTCTTAGAACTGAGAAACGACCTCCGAGTTCTTCAGCACGGGAACGCACCATTAGGCAGTTTGAAGAATATCATAAGAGCATCTGGAAGCGTACCCTTGGAAGTACTATTAGAGCGTACCTAACCTACCAATACTCTTTTTTTAATACATTTGAGAACAAAAAGCACAAGAATCAATGAAGATGGGACCGCATGAAGGGTTGTCACCTCTGTGTATTTTATTTATAACTTTGACCACTCGCTATTTTAAGTTTGCAGAAGAAAGTATAAACACTGCTGATAGGTATATGTAATCAATTTAGAGCCTGGACCAATGTCATAAAGTCCTAATATGACATAAAGTCAATAAATGCCACAAAGTCCTTAAAATGCCATAAAGTCCTAAAATATTATAAATTCCTAAAATAATGAAAAGTCTTATTTTGGGCTTTTTATACTATATAATAATTTGGTAAGTCGGTAAAGTTGATGGGTTATAGAATTTATTTATAGAACGTTGTAATTCAATCAAAATCTGTCTGAATTAATATATAAATAAACTACTTCTATTACTTCAAGAATTAGCATAGTCACCACTGTATCTAGTTTTCTGTAACTATTCACATCAATTTTTTAGCATAAACTCTGCCTTTAATAAAAAAAATGCGAATAATCAATATAATAAACTATTAAAAGAGAGATATCGTTAGAACCTAGTAATATTTACAATAGAAAAACTGTCAGGTGACAAAAATTGTGTTTTGTCTTGCAAGTGGTTTTTCCTGTACAACAGTTTCAGAATATATTTATTGGTCTAATTATCTAATATATGGTTTGTTTAGTCTGAGGTTGTCTACTACGAGCAGGATACAGAAACATATCGGGTATGGCGATCAGCTGATCGAATCTAGTTTGACGTGACCACCGGGTGACTGGAAATGGCGACTCTGACCACACTTTGAAACATGGGAAAACCTACTTAAACTTAGTCACTTTTAAATTTAATTATTTTTTTATCAATTACTAACTAGGCATTGGTTAAATTGTATTTCCATTATTTTTTCCTTGATTGTTATTCATAGGAACTACAATTTAGCAATTAATTAGCACTAGTTTCGGCTCCTAGGTAGCATATGTTCAAGACCCTTTTTTTTATAGATAAGTTAAAGAAATGAACTATATAAACACATCTGAATCATATTTATATATTCAACTTTGAGGTTCAACCGCCATTTTCGCTTTTCTTTTGCACGAAACCCTTATAAAATGACTTTAAACTTCTCGATATTAACATGCAAATATGAGGAATTATGAGCCGCTCGGTCACAAACTAGGAATGTGTTGTTGTGGTGACGTCATATTTTTGCGTCGTCTACTAGTTACTATACCCGTTTATGTTCCTGTATCCTGACTACGAGGGTTTACTGTAAATACAAATTTCAAATTTAATATCGGAATTAGTTACATTTCATGAATTTCAATTTACTAAACCTTTTCTATAATACTTTTAGATTAAATTTGAATAAATATACTATAAACTAGATTCAATGAATTTGTAAGGAATGAATTGTTTATTTGTTTTCACCAATTTTTATTCAAAAGGACTAAAACCTGTTGATTTTATATCCCAAAATGCTAATTTATTCGTTGTAAATACCTATTTATCAATCCTAAAAGTGTATGTATAAGTTCTAAAATGCCTTTTTTACAGGTCCTAAAATCCGGGCTCTAGTAATAATGTAAGTACATAGCAGTGACAGTTGGCTGATTTGTGACCAGACGTAATCAAATCAAGGCATCAAATTTAAACAGAAAATTAAGGGTTTCGTAGTTTGAATAATTTTATTACCATTTGGCAATAACACTGAGTCGTGATTTGGTTATGAAAGTGGGACCTGCCTCTAGTTAAACTTTTTTAAGAAACCCGTACGAAATTGGTTAACCTAAATTACAATTTTGAAATAATAATTTTATGTTGGAATAAAATAGTTCGAAACAGACAAACAGATGGCGCTACCGTCGTCAACTATCGAACGTCGAATAACATCTTTTTCAAATAAAATATTTTCACTCCTTTTTAAAACATCGTAATTCTAATTAGGTATATACTATTCAAATAAACTATCACCAAACGGTGACAATCTCATGGATGCTGATAAGCTACTTACTATAGCGAAAATAGAACTCTCATTTTGCCAACTAAAGAAGAATGCAGTCACCAAGAAATGTGACGAAAAGGGACACAAGCACCGGTGGCTGCACTCACGAATGGAAGAGGAAAATGAAGAGGTGAATTAATCCTACGATCCTCCCTAACACAAAAAATCTAAATGTTGAAGAGCATAACCCTAGAGCTATTCCCTAAAACTGCTCGTTGCGATAAAAAATGATAACATGAAAAAATATATAACCAAAATTACAACAGTTCGGGGTGCAAGAGATGCCATTGAGAACTACTGGAAGCAGGAAAATAATAACTATGCCATTGAACTGATAATTTTTATTTAAAATATAAATCACAGAAAGAAGTAGTTACTGCACCACAAAACAATAGATAAAGACTAGAGAGTTAGTGGTGTAGATATAAAAGTAAAAACAATAAAGTAGAAGTACTTAATAATGGACTGGATGAGCAAGATTAAAGATATGATATGTGAACAGAAGAGAAAGTCCATAAAAACCTAAGTTCTAATATAGAAAAATACTTCCTCCAGCAACCTTAGTTATAGCTACGCCATCTGGTGAGTGTTCTTGAAACGTTTACAATATGGAGAATATTATTAATTTTTATGAAGTTATAAAGACACCCCTCTTCAGTTTAATATCATAAAATAGTCGTACTTTGAGAGATATTTTAGGGTATATTATTATGAAAGATATTAAAATAAGAAAGAGTTAAAGCCACATGGAATTAAATAGCAAATATTTGTTTCTCTATGTTTTAATAATCAATACACTACAATGACCATTTCATTTCAAAGCTGCAAATAGTGTTGAAATTTTAGTTAACTGTATTACACACTCGTTATATATTTAATGTTGACTTCCTGTTAGACTTGCTCAGCTATATTAAATTACCTATTGTTTCAATAACTATGTATTACTTTTAATGAGAAACGGACATAAGGTCTAAAGTCGATCACACTTCCGTCGAGGGTTAAATACCCTGTCTTGTTGGTTCTGAAGTCAGTCTGTCTTGAACATTACTCAGTGAGAGATGAGTTCTACTCATCTCTCTATAGATTTCTAATTGTATAACATATTTACTCTTTAAATAAACTCTATGTCTTAACGTTGTTAACCCACTGATTTAACCTAATTCTAACAGGTTATGGGCCCAGTGAACGATAAGAGTTTATAAATCAAATTATGTTTAAACAAATTAGAAGTTTATAATAGTAATAAAAACGAAGTGCTGTGAAAAAAGTGTTAACCTATATGAAACATATCACTTAAAACGCTTGCGTAAGCAAATCGTGCTCACGCGCTAATGAGGTCAATTATAATGATTGCTCTAGCGAAAAATGCACTTGTGTTATAATATAATGATTTAGTATTTTTGCGGAAGAGGTGTCAAGAGAGGTCACAAATTACCTTTAAATCTGTGACCTTATCCTTTGGTAAACAGTCTTTCAACAAAAGGTTCTTGCGAACTAAGGCTGTGTTACTGTTCCAATTAAATATTAATAATTATATTCAGTGCAGTTATTCTTATGAATTAGAATAATGTTAAAACATCAATTCAGTTAAACAGTAAATCAAGTTAACTGCTTTGGTTGTTTATTTTTGTTAAAGTATTGAATGATAGTAAATACTTATATTCAGTGCAGTTATTCTTATGAATTAGAATAATGTTAAAACATCAATTCAGTTAAACAGTAAATCAAGTTAACTGCTTTGGTTGTTTATTTTTGTTAAAGTATTGAATGATAGTAAATACTTATATTCAGTGCAGTTATTCTTATGAATTAGAATAATGTTAAAACATCAATTCAGTTAAACAGTAAATCAAGTTAACTGCTTTGGTCGTTTATGTTTGTTAAAGTATTGAATGATAGTAAATACTTATATTCAGTGCAGTTATTCTTATGAATTAGAATAATGTTAAAACATCAATTCAGTTAAACAGTAAATCAAGTTAACTGCTTTGGTTGTTTATTTTTGTTAAAGTATTGAATGATACTAAATACTTATATTCAGTGCAGTTATTCTTATGAATTAGAATAATGTTAAAACATCAATTCAGTTAAACAGTAAATCAATTTAACTGCTTTGGTTGTTTATGTTTGTTAAAGTATTGAATGATAGTAAATACTTATATTCAGTGCACTTATTCTTATGAATTAGAATAATGTTAAAACATCAATTCAGTTAAACAGTAAATCAATTTAACTGCTTTGGTTGTTTATGTTTGTTAAAGTATTGAATGATAGTAAATACTTTCAACAAAAGGCTCTTGCGAACTAAGAATTCTGTTTTTTGTTTCAATTGAATATTAATAATTATATTCAGTTATTCTTATGAATTAGAATAATGTTAAAACATCAATTCAGTTAAACAGTAAATCAATTTAACTGCTTTGGTTGTTTATGTTTGTTAAAGTATTGAATGATAGTAAATACTTTCAACAAAAGGCTCTTGCGAACTAAGAATTCTGTTTTTTGTTTCAATTGAATATTAATAATTATATTCAGTTATTCTTATGAATTAGAATAATGTTAAAACATCAATTCAGTTAAACAGTAAATCAATTTAACTGCTTTGGTTGTTTATGTTTGTTAAAGTATTGAATGATAGTAAATACTTTCAACAAAAGGCTCTTGCGAACTAAGAATTCTGTTTTTTGTTTCAATTGAATATTAATAATTATATTCAGTTATTCTTATGAATTAGAATAATGTTAAAACATCAATTCAGTTAAACAGTAAATCAAGTTTAACTGGTTTGGTTGTTTCAAGAAACATTTCAAAAAAAAAACACGTGGGCTAACAAATTTCGTTTGAAGAAAAAGCTCTACAATCTAAAATTGAAGTCTCCTGATCTACTCGACTTTCATTTGAAGGAACTAACTGAAGTTTTTCAAGAGCTTGCCTTGTTAAATCAAGTGATCAGTGAAGAGGATAAACTGATTTGTCTTCTGTCATCACTGCCAGGGCCGTTTGAAGTGCTTGTCACTGCACTTGAAGCTCAGACAGACATCCCTAACTGGATTACCGTAGCTGACACACTCCGGAGTGAAGCTGAAAAGTTGAGTATTCTTCTCAAACTAACAACTACTCATCCCAGAGCTACCCCAATCTGGATACACCCAGCAAGGAGGAGGATACGGCACTTGAAACAGTGGGGGGTACTATGGACAGCAGCAGAATTACTATGCACAGCAGCAACAGACACCGCTAACCCAAATCTCTTACGGCAACTGGGGACAACAGGCACCGGGCGGTTGGAATGCCGCAACCACTGGACAAGCTGCCGGTACTTGGAGTGTCTATGGACAACAAACCGGACAAACGCCCCAGCAAAGCTGGAGCAACTCCACATACTTGTGGTGGCTATGGGAACTACAACTACAAGAAGTAAAATAAGTAAAGACTTGTTTGTTTGTAAATAGCTACACAAGAAAGTGGTAGTGTTAAGTTGCTATAATGACTTAGTTTAACTGACATTTAACTTACGCCATATTGTAGTTCTATTCACAGTAAATAAATAACCTGATGTTAGTCTAGAGGTAGGTTTAGTTAACTTTCGCCTCTACGGTTCTTGCACCGGTGTACAACTTGCTTCAGCATTTGTGAAGTGAATTCTCAAATTAATTGAAATTAGGCTTTTGGATAGTAGTTAGATAGAATTTTTATTGCTTTTTAATGATCAGCAGATTAATCTTTGAATCGTAACAAAAACTACCGACACAGCATTTAATTATTATTTTAATTGATGACTCAGCATGTTTACTTAATAGAAGTACGCGGTCTATTAGGTGAGCATATGAATTGAATACAGATGAATTGATATTCATACTGTGAATATTTGTGAATATTTAGAAGTGAATATTTAGAAATAAATATTTTTTCATTTTGAAATACTAATTAGATTTTGATGATTAGAAAATTTTAAAGTCAAAATAAATTAGGAATTTGCAGGAATGAAATATTTTTAAATTAATATACATAAATGAAATGGTTATATTTATAACTAATTTGCAGTAAAATATTAAACGATCTTTCAATTTTTCTGAAGAAAGAATTTAATAGTAAATTTTATTCAATAAAATAATTAAAAAAATAGAAATTCTATTTTTTAACGGAAGGATGTTAATTTTAATTGCATGATTATTAAGCAATGTTAATTTTTACAAATTAAATTGAAATAAAATAAGCAAGAATGTCACAATATGTTAAGTTCAGTTTTGATGTGTATTCATACTATTTTTTATGTTATATGTAAGTTTGAAATATTTTATATACATAGTATATTTTCTTTTTGGATTTCTGAAGACTCTAATTTATATCGACATTCAGAAATAAAAAGAGGGGAAGAAAGGAATTATTTGAAATAGAATTAAACCATTAATAAATGTTTAAAATTCTTGCAGTTATAGGTTTGATTTTTTATGTTACATGTAAGTTTGAAATATTTTATATACATAGTATATTTTCTTTTTGGATTTCTGAAGACTCTATTTTATATCGACATTCAGAAATAAAAAGAGGGGAAGAAAGGAATTATTTGAAATAGAATTAAACCATTAATAAATGTTTAAAATTCTTGCAGTTATGATTGTTCAATTTGAATTTCAGAATTTTTCAATTTGAGTTTTAATGTTTTGAATTTTAGGATTGATTAAAATGAGATTTATGTCTTTAAATTTAGAATAATTCATTTCCTATGTAAATTGTTGTTCATTGTTTTTTTTAATGGATCGTCTGACATATTCTCTAAATCGTTGCCTATTGATAGATTTACCAAATTTGTTAAATTAATAGGTATGAAAAATATAAAATGTCGTGTGAGGAGGAGTGTTGAAATTTTAGTTAAATGTATTACACACTCGTTATATATTTAATGTTGACTTCCTGTTAGACTAGCTCAGCTATATTAAATT
The DNA here is from genome assembly GCA_947561585.1 of Caprella mutica. Lineage (NCBI taxonomy): Eukaryota > Metazoa > Arthropoda > Malacostraca > Amphipoda > Caprellidae > Caprella > Caprella mutica. The sequence goes on along the minus strand of CANNZV010000056.1, from coordinate 599,987 downwards.
ACCTATTGTTTCAATAACTATGTATTACTTTTAATGAGAAACGGACATAAGGTCTAAAGTCGATCACACTTCCGTCGAGGGTTAAATACCCTGTCTTGTTGGTTCTGAAGTCAGTCTGTCTTGAACATTACTCAGTGAGAGATGAGTTCTACTCATCTCTCTATAGATTTCTAATTGTATAACATATTTACTCTTTAAATAAACTCTATGTCTTAACGTTGTTAACCCACTGATTTAACCTAATTCTAACAAATAGCTATTAAGAATTTTATTCAAGTTCAAAGAAAATGAAAGTTCGCCATTTATTTTTAATGTAACCAAGGTAGGTCTTTTTAAAATGAAATACTCGGTAAAGGTAGACAATAGCAGAAACCTAGTACAGGAACATTTGCAATTTGAATGAAGCCTAATATGCAATGTTTGTTAATAAAATTCTAACCCAAGAGCGTACAATCTTTTTCTTAAAGTGTCCTCATAGTGCTTCGTACAAATGGGGAGCATTGCGTTTCAAAATCTTTGAGATCATATAAAAGTTGTATATTGAACTAAATTTCATTCTATTTTCAGAAAAAGAATCCTTAATCTTAGTTATAAAATATTATGTCGCTAATAGACTTTTTTGCCGGAGTCTAGAAGAGGAGGAAATTTCTTATTTCAAAGGTCCAGTAAACAGTAAAAGTTGAGCTAGTGTCAAATATTAGTGCTTTTAATATATCCGCTACTTTGAGCTTTCATCAGGTAATTCTAGCAACAAAAATGGCAATATACACTTAGTCGAGCACTCAAAGCCATTATCGTTTAACCTAACTAATAGATAATGAAATGTTTCGTCTCTTGTAAAGTTTTAGGCAGCATCTAATCATTTATCATCTTTTTATTCGCATAACTCAAAAAGCATTCAACCAGATTGCCTGAAATGTTGTGGGACGATTAGTCAGGAACCATTTGGTTAGATTTATGGAGCGATCGGGTCAAATGTCAAGTCCATTTGTAACTCAAAAAGCATTCAACCAAATTGTCTGAAATTTGGTGGGACGAATGGTATTATCCAGGAACTAGTTTATTAGATTTTGGGAGCGAACGGGTAAAAGGTTAAGATCAAGGTCATTTTTAACTCAAGGATTATTGAATGGTCAAGGTCATTTGTAAGTGTCAGCTAAGTTATGCGCTCTACCAAGTGCCCATTCTAGTTAACATTTGTAATAGCTAAATCTGAGTGGTGATTTTGGTAATAAAAAAGGGGCCTACCTGTATTCAATACGTAGTTAAGTACCGTACTTAACTAATTTACAGCCAATTAAATGTTTGTATCAATTCAGGACCATTTTAGCGAAAGAATAATTTTGAGGTTACAACACCTAAATATGTTTGGCAACATGAATTTCAAATTAGTTTCTTAGACTGTTTAGAACACTTTTGTCTGATTTGATGACTTCCTTTTTACCTATTGTAGGAAAAAGACAATTTGCACAACGATTAGCTTTGCCCAAAAATTGAACATGAAAACACAGACACTTGATGATATTATTGTGAAATCTTTGAATTTCTATTCCAGGCTTCGGATTTCAATTTGCAGACTTTGAATTTCTATCCCACACTTTCTACTCCAGACTCATGACAGTCGCCTCCTTCTCCTGACGCAGTGTCCGTAGAGGCACCTGAGTAGTGGTGTGACAATCCACCTCTTGCCGATGACTAGGAGAGGAAGGATCAGAGACAGGGAGTACAGCGTCACCACAGTCATTTCCCGGGGCATGTGACACTTGGAAACAGAGTGAGACGAGTGGGAGAGGGACACCTGAGGGAGAAATTAAATAGAATGAGGGAAATTGGGAGAGGTAATGAGTTATTGAACGGTTCCACATTTTCGATCGAAACAAAAAAGATTTCATGATTATAAATCGTATGAATGTGACATACTTACAAGTAGCTAGCTATATATCATTGATACGAAAGCTATATTTTCTTATATGATCGAAGAAGTGGAATCGTTCGATAACTCAGAATTTACCCTATTGAAGGAAGATTTAAAACAGAATAGAAAAATAAGTATGTAACATATTTTAATAAAAATATGTCAATTTACAAAACAATTCACTCCTAAAATTTTGATGAAAATAGGTAGTTTGAATTATTTTTTTTACCTAATTTCTACTAATTGTGGAATCATTCAATTGTACCTATTGGAAGAAACAAAATGTTAGTAGCTTAGTAGCTAACGAGGGACAATACCAACCAACACTCGGCTACTCACCATTGCAAAGGTGGGACTCTTTTTATTTCTCCAGCTAAAGGAAGGCACAGTTAGTTCCGGTATGACGCGAATGTCTTCCTCCTTGAAATGCTTTCCTCTGATCTGTATGGGGAAAAAAGATATCTTGTGAAGAGAAAAATAGACATGATATAGCTAAATAATTTTTTTTGAACTTTGATGATTTTATTCACGTTATTATTGATAGCATATTATTTCAGTCAGTAATTCTATAAATATCAGATCCACTAGGATCTGTAGTGTCATATTTTACCCATATGTTTTCAAACAATTAAGTAATTTTTCTTCATCCAATAAAATGGTTTGGTAAGGGATTGATCAGATTCACAGTAAATGTTGTGTATGACCACATCTTTGTGCAATGAAGTATTTAGCTAATAAATTTAAAAAATTGGTCTGTAGGCAGTAGCAAATAAATAACAAAAAACTAAAAGATATAACTTAGCTATGCCATTGAGTCAGAAGTTCAAGAAGTAAGAAATGTGATGTTGATACATCAGAATAATATAAACTCAAGATTTGCTTCCCTGGGCTGAAGTCAGAGAAGGTTACGTCTCTAATGAAGGATACTCTATACTCACTGTTTTGAAGGCTGCCTTCTGTTGCTCATCATAGTAGTTACTTTCTTGGTCTTCATAGTCCTTACCTTCACTGGATATGATTGGGGCTGGTTCAGCCCTCTGGAAAATGTAACACAGAGTAGGAATGGCAATGATAAAAGATGTTATGACAACATCACCAATATATTAAAAGAATATTCAAACATCTAGGGTAAGTATCGAGTCATTGGATGCTCTATATTTTCGAACATAGAAAAAAAATCTATGATTTAACTCGGTATTATTAAAATTATACAGTTTATCTTATAGCTATGTCCCAAAAAAAATGAAGCCGTCCAATAACTCGGAATTTCGCTTTTTCAAAATTTTGCTTAGTTAATATATATATACATTTAATTGATACCTATTACTTTTACATTATTTTCTTCAGATTGAGACTCATTTTACAACTCATTCCGAACTGAGCAACTTGGGACAGTTCAAAATGAAGTGTCATGACGACAGATTTAGACTGTGTTCCTATGCTAATATCATAACTTCATTATTAATTTTAGTAGGTATTTAACGTCTGTTTCGCAACCAAAGGTTGCTTACATTATCACAGTTTAGGACTCACCTTCACAGGTAGAGGGGTGAGTACTGCATCAGGTGGGTAGGTGTGGTTGATGGTACAACCATGGTGAGTGTGACCACTCAGTACCAACATGGGGTCTAGCAGACCTAAAATCTGTAATGTTACAATGTTAGCTGGTCTGTATTTACGAGGTCACATTTTGTCTGTCTTTAGAAACTGAACAGAAAAACAGAAACATTTTGAATTGGAAAAATTGAAGTGATATTTAAATTTAATGAAAAGATTGAAAGTTGAGTTACTAAATTAAACTGCACTAAACCAGCAGTAAAAATTAAACAATAAATTGATTGGCACTGTTCTATTGTTATCTTATCAATACAAGTATGCAATAGGAAATATTTGTAGCTACTCTCATTAAGTGTGTTCCATTAGCCATATAAAGATAATAAATATACCTATATCAGTGCTTAGACTTTAATTCTTTAATGTAGATATTCACACATTTTACATCATAAAGTAAAGAGACAATATTGATTGAAAAGTGACTTAAAAATTCTCACAGCGTGTTGACTGAATATTTAGGTCCTAGTTATATTAATTTTCTAACTCACCTCCTCCGTAGCCTCCTGACTGTAGCACTCCCATTTTGGTCTGAACTGAGTCTGTTTTTCCTCTGGAGGAGCAGAGTCAGAGTCATGACAACCTTCGTCTGACTCCCTGAACAGTGGGAAGTGCTGGGGAAATAATTGTGTGACTCTTACAATGCTGAATGCTTCTGTTCACAGCTAACATTATTTGAACAGATTGTGGAAAAAAAAGGAGTAGCTACTTTAACCTGGATATGGAGTTAGAAGTAACATCATGACTCCCATTACTAGCTAAAACGTGAGTTAAACAGCAATACCATTGCAGAAAACACTGATTGTGGTATTTTCCATATTTTTTTTTACTCTCAATAAATGTTAAAATTGTACTCAAGTTAGCACGTAAAAATGCCATTTTAGACAACAAAAGCAATACACTAAAGGTGCGTTTTACAGTGCAGATTGTAGCGATCATCATTCAGCAATAATAGTTCGTTCAACAGTCCCATAGGAATAGCATGAACTAGTGCTCAGCAATAATCACAACAATAACTGCATGCAAAACGTACCTTAAGGTAAGTGATAACAATAAGCAAGGAGGGAGGAAGTTAGGTAACTCCCACTCACCTGTAGTACAACCAGTCTGCCGGGTTTCTCTCCGACAAGAGATGGACTGGGGCAGGGACCCAACCCTTTGGAGCACTGAAGTGATCCTGAGGTGACAGGGTAAAGGTACGAAGTGTGACAATGTATACACTGTCATTTTAGGTTAGAATTTATCTAGCAAATTAGTAATAAAGATTAAATTTTTTATATCAAAATGTTTACTTCAATTTTTATTCATATTAACTTTAGGCATTGTAAGGAACAGCAGTTTTTAATATTCATTCCTATATTTATATATTTTATTTAAGAACAAAAACTTGGGTACTGTTTTGTTACAAAGTTTCAGTTATTTTGGTTAGGTTTTATGCATTTTTTCATGAATTCTGTTTGACCTTTTCTTCTAAAAAAATACTAAAGCTACAAGCAAAGAACATTGAGAGCATTTCACTCACTGTAAATTTGTGTGAGGTTTTCCCTAGCAGGTTTGCATAGGAAGCAGTCATCACCATGCATTGCCATGCTGTTAATGGCAACAAAAGTAACCTTCTTGATGTTGTGTAGAGACACTGACGACAGACCAAAGGCAGACTCGAACCTATTCACCAGGTGGGGACTCAAACTGTCAGGAGATAAAAGGTCAGTCTCACTTGTCAGGTTAGTTTTTTGTTTCACAGTAACTTATCAACCGAACAATACAAATTTGAAAAAAGAAATATGAATATTGGTTTATGATTCTAGTTAAAAATAAACAATTGAATTCGGCACCTGGATATAACATACGGACTCGAAAGGATTAAAACAACTAATAAATAAATTTAATTTACACATAAAGTCAACAATATAGCTAGGTTCTAAGTTTATGTGTTCGTCAAGATGGGACTCTATATAATGTAGCTCTGATAATTTTTGTATTCAATAAAATTTAATTTCATACACATTTTTGAACAGTGAATAATATGACACTGAAATAGTGCTTACCTACAAAAGGATTAGCTATCGATAGGTAGCTATCCTAAATTATAATAGGTATATCCGACTTTAGAGGGAACAGTTAACATAGTCACTGGATAGAACTATATTTACCACAACGAATATAGTATATATAATATAACTGTTAAGACGACTCGACAGAATTCTCTCTAACAACCGAACCTTAACTTTTCTTATCTACCATTTCAGTAGGTACCTGTAATGAAAGCCCATGTCGTGATTGCCTGGTACCACGACGGTTTTAACATCTTCAGGAACATAAAAAAGGTCTTTGAATCTCTTCACATAGTACTCAAACTCTTTGTCTGAACACCACTTTCCCTCATCAAAAAGATCACCTGTCAAAAAATTAAGGGAGGGTTAACATTTGATGAAGAAATTAAAATTTCCCAATTTTGTTTAAATTACTTAATCCAGATTACGAGATAATCATTTTTAAGAAACTACTGAAGCTTGGAATAAAAATGAAAATAAGGTAACTTAGGTAGCTATATAAAATTTCAAATCAATACCAAGTTTAAAAACATTCTGTAGCTAAATAATTTGCCAAAATCTTGAGAAACATTATATTCATCAATAAAAAATTGTCCAGTAGCTACAATATAAGCTCATAAACAGACAAGCCAATGAGCATTGAGCATATTTACATAATAATTAACGAGTTCAAGTCCATGTGTGAATATGTAATACTTTTCGTGTATTACATCCTACTTACATATGGACAGAACACTCACTCACCTAAAAATATCACAACATGGGGCTTGTGCAGGTGAACAGAAGTTTGAAATGCTCTGTGCATTTGCCATTCTCTGAAAAAAAATTAAAATAAAATATGTGAAAAAAGGCAACGAAAAAATTATGAGTAAAGAGAGCAGTTTTAGTACATTAGATTTTTCACAGCAATTATAGAAGCAACTGCACTGAATAATTGATCACAATTTTATAAGAATGACTACAAGTAAAGATAGCTCATGGAACAATTCCCAAGATTTCTATTTACAACATAAAAGTTTTAAATGTAGCTACAATTAATTAGCTACCTTAGTTAACGGCATTTAGCAACTTTATCAATTTATACTACAGGGCGAGACACAAGTCAGGCACCTTTGAATCAATTTCAATACTACATTAAAAGTATGGAAACTATATTAAATTATTGTAAAAAGAATAAGTTCCATACTTATTGCCACCATGTAGCTACAACTACAGCAACTGATATTAGCAAAGCACCAACCTTCTCAGTTTGTCAAACCAGTGCCCGTTGCGAGAACCGAGTAAATGCGTGTCAGCAACAACCATTGCCTTCAGAGGATCTTCATCAGAGAGATGTGGCCAGTCACACTGGGAAGGTATGAGTGAAATATAGAGAAATTAACAGTGTAAATATCTAATTATATAGATAGAGTTTTCAAAGTCATGTCATACACTACCTTCCATTTAGAAAATTATGCTTACCAATTTAGTTCAACACATTTCATTTGAAAACTATTTAGTTATTCACCATGAGTGAATTGTTGAAGCATAAGTATTTGATAAATATTTCATTATATGTTGCTAACATAAAATAATATATAGCCAGCCTACACACTATTAATAAGAGAGTAACATGGTAAGGAATGATTTGTTCACAAAGTTCTGAGGCTGGTAACTACATATCAGTATTTATAAATATAAACAAACTAAGCCTACTGCTATTCTGGTAAGTGATAGATAGCAATCATTACCTGAGCTAGTGTCACATAGTAGTGCAGGTATTCACAATAGAAAACTACTCCAAAAATGAACAGGAACAGATGAGACAAAAATCTGAACGATTTCTGTCTTTTCAAATTCAGGATCATCTTCCTGCATTTTGTGTAGTCATATCTGTGAATAAGCTAGACAATTTCATGCTAATTGGATATCCTGAAAAAAAAAGAGATTAATAATTTGAAGTGACAAGAATAGAGATAAAGATCATCAAATGAGTCACAATTATTAACAACTCACATTTTCTATCTAATTATGGATTGAAGGTAATAAACCTGCCAAATTGACAATAATACAGGCTGACACCAATGAAGGAAAATAATAGGGCTGTAGCCTGTACATATACCATAATTCGCTTGTTTGCAACAACAACGTCATAAACACAAAAACATGTATTTTAGAGTTATCTATATAGACATATAAATCATAAAATGCTCATCATTTTGGTAAAAAAATCATCATTGTAACTCAAAAATATACCACTAGAAAGGCTAAATGTCCTAACGATATACCATTAAATATACATACATTACAAGTACTAAAATTCCTCTCCTGAAAAATAGTTTTTTTGAAGTTATGACACTGTTTTCGCAAACAAGCGAATTATGCTAATACCAATATGAGTACTGATACTTGGTATTGATAATTCTGCTGAATAGGCATTATTCATTATTTTTTCACTAGTCTGCAGAAACTGGTACAGTGTTCATAGAGATCTTTTATTCTGTTCACAGTTAAATTAATGTAAATATAGGGATTAATTCAGAAGTTTTTGTAGAGAATATCTCCCATATTTTGCAGACTGGCTTTTTCAACTCTCTTAGACACGGTGGATAAAGGAGAGATTGGGCAATAATTATGAACTACCCTAGTCTTTTTGCTCTTATGAATAGGTATAATGCGAGATTTTTTAAGTACATCAGATGATCAGGGAAACTTGTATACCTTCAATAAGAGATTAGTCAAACATATATATCTACAATAATATCAGCTAGCTATATAATAGATTAGAATTTTATACATAAAAAATTTAAAATTGGAATACAATTTACATTATATAGCTACTTCCCCTACCTAGTTGTTAAAAGAATTTTTGCATTTAGAAAATAATATTCTAGCAATGTCAGACAGTCAGTAGATTTTCAGGCAGACTGTAGGCCATGTTTCAGAGGCTGGAAAAATTTGTAAGCCAATTTTTGAGCCAAAATTACACAAAAAAATCTGAGCCAAGCCAATTTTGATTCATTTTTTATAAATTTTAGTATTTTTGTGCAATAGGTCAGCCAGCGATTTTTGATACTTTGACACTTTACATAGGTAGAAGAAGTCATTTTAAGATGTTTTTCAAGAATGGAATTTCTTGTGGAAAGTTTCGGTAGGAATAACATAAGGCAGATAGCTAACTCATTAATTTTGTTCTGAATCTGGAATTTCTGCCATCTAGATATTTTCACTGAAATCATTTCGAGATATGAAACACAAAAACAGATAATGAAGTTTGTTGTATCCGATAGTTTGTCTTGCTGTACACTGCATGATTGTTTAATGACCTGGCAGGGGGATTCGGGATGCGGCACGCCCCCCGATATATTGATACATATTTATGATTTTATATCAAAAATAAACTGTAAATATATCTTGCTAGACCCATAATCTACATGAAACTTAATTGCGCTATATCTCGAAAATGAATTGTTTCCACAACAACAAATGATAGTCTTGAAAAACATCTTAAAATAACTCCTACAAAATTCTACCTAAACCAAGTGTCTAAATATCGAAAATTGGAGGCAACCCAAAAGCACAAATTTACCAATATTAACATGGGAACATAGGAATTAATTAGCTACATTGAACAATTATTTTTTGAACTGTAAATTCTTCACTGAGAAGCCAAATATCTACATTAAAATGATTTAAATGTGGCGACTTGAGTACATTTTCAGTAAATTTGAGTTTTAGGTCCTCCTCTGATTTTGAATATTTTGACACTTAATATAAGTAACAGAAGCCATTTCAAGACATTTTTCATGAATACCATTTGTTGTGGTCAACTTGTGGAAATACTTCATTTCCGAGATACAGCGCAATTAAGTTTCCGATGGGTTAGGAACTTAGGTTAGGTTTGGGCGTCTGGAAAGGTTCCAGGTACAGTTGCAGTTTATTTCACATTAACATCGCAAAGAAGTTCAACAAGCTTAATGTTATTCCTACAGGAAACTTCTTTGCGCTATAGCTATCTCGAAAACGAAGCGTTTCCAGTTTCCACAACAAATGGTAGTCCCGCTGCAAAAGATGAATGAAGTTGTGATTTACGTGAAGTAGCTATATCCGGTAACTATTGAGGCCTTGAAATTAATATCCTGAATTATCCGACGACAACAATTTGCTATTAAATTCCTATGGTTACATGTAATATATGGAAGAGTATTTTGAGATTTATGGCCATTTTGGAGAGAAATTTGAAAATCTTTGGTGGAGACAAATTACCCTAAAAATTAAATGATTGTGCATGCTTTGCAGACTGGAATGGTACCATGTTTCCAAGTATGGACAAAGTCACCAGCATTCTGGCTACTTTTGACTTGAGAGTTGAAAAAAGTTGAAGAACCTGTAAAATAGTCACAAGAGAAACACATGCATCAGACATGAGACATAAAGCATCCAGTCTGCAGAATATGGGACATTTTTAACATTTTCTATGCAAACAATCCTTAATTTCAACCTATATTTACATCAGGTAATGGAGCTTGTCCTAACTCGCCATTTTAATGGTGAGTTTTTGAAAGATATTTTGAACCCTTCAATTGGAAATGGAGAGAAATATCTAATTTCCCACTGTGCTACAATGTTATTTTGGAGAGAATTTATGATAATTTGATCATTTTGGAGAGAAATTTAGTTTCTTTTGGAGAATAGTTTACCAGTTCCTGCAGTCTGGCAGAGTGTCAATCTGTATTTGGTGCCAAAAAACCCACCGACTTATTCAAAAAGCTGATAAAATCTATCAAGATAATTGGCTGATCCACCAACATTTGCCCCATTGAGACAACAAATATAAATATTAATGGTAACATAGGAATAAATAGTTCAAAATCTACCAACTTTGCTTGAATATTATTTTTAAAAGGGAAAAATTCCAGTGACAAGTTGGTGGATTTTACCATGGAATACAGTCTGGGTAGAGTGCAGAATGTGGGACATTTTTAACATTTTCTGTGCGAACAATCTCTAGTTTTCTCGTATATTTACATGTATTTCACTGAGAACAGAAGTCAAAATTAAAATAGAGAATTTCTTGGAGAACAATTTCACAGTTCTTGCAGTCTGGTAAAGCATGAGCCTCAGGCTGTCAGCCGGGCCATATCCGCCATGAGGATGTTTTCAAGCTAGTCTGCAAAACATGCACAATCAGTCTCCAAATATTCAATTTTTGGGGCAATTTGTCTCCTAAGATTTCCCAATTTCTTTCCACTAAACATAGGAATTAATTAGAAAATTGCCAGTCTGCAGAATATTGGAGATATTTAGGAATTTCAGATGTAAAATCTTCACTAGGAAGTCAAATTTCTTCATTACAATAATTACAGTATCTTAATTGTGAAGACCTGGATCCATTTTCTCACTAATCGGAAGACTTCCTTGCCACACTTTGAAAAACGGCCAGTCTACAGAGTATGGAACATTTTCTGTGCAAACAATCCTGAATTTCTTCCTATATTTAGCTACATGCCAGACTGCAGGCACTGGTAAACTGTTCTCCAAGAAATCCTCTATTTTTGCTTCTGTTCTCAGTAAAATATAGGTAAATATAAGAGGAAATCAAGGATTGTTTGCACAGAATATGTTAAAAATGTCCCATATTCAGAAGACTGGTTTACATGCATTTTACTGAGAACAGAAGGTAAAATAGAGGATTTATTGGAGAACACTTAACCCGTTCCTGCAGTGTGTGTGTCGAAACATGGATATGGTTTACTAACTTTTCTTGAAAAATGTCATAAAATAGCTTCTTTTACCTAGGTATAACTATATATAAAGTCTTAAAATATTGAAAATAGGAGGCGGATCTAGAGCACAAAAAATACCCCAATTTTCTAATTCTCACCAAACTGGCGACTTCCCTGCCGGATGAGACACGTTGAAACATGGACCCTGTCTGACTGTCTGAAAAGTACCTAGGGTCAAGCAGGTAAATTGCAGCCCTTTAAATTTTAATGGCAGCCATCTCAAGACCAGTCTGCAAAGTGTGTCCATGAAGTCAAAGATCTTGGAGACATTTTTTGGGGAATATATCTTTGCAAGATCTTGGAGACAATTTTCTAATTAATTCCTATGTTTACACCAGTCTGCAAACTTGCCTAATTCCAGAGTAGGTGCTGGAAGTCAGCGAAATATATAAGGGACGCTCATTTCCATCATAATAATTCCTCTATCCCATTATCTTGTGCAATATCATAAGCTTAATAATAGATTCAAATTTGAATAGGTACTACCTTTTTGAATCATTGAATGAATCTTTCATTAAAAAAATAGGTAGTTTATGAAACTTCTGAATGTTCTGATTTATGTACCTACTGTGCCATATGTTATTACCTACCAACTAATTCATTGCTTTTAGGGCAAGTTACAAATTATCAGACAGTTTCACATTTTCAGTGAAAAAAAAAAATTCCATTATAATTAATAGGTATTAAGTCATACCTGGATACCAATTTAAAAACTTGAACAATTTTTTCTTATAAGTTATAAGATCGAAAATGTGGAACTGCCTGATAATTTGTAACTTATCCTACTATACCTACTTCAATTTATTTAATATTATTCAGTTGAGCTGAGTACTGATAACATTATTCTTTCAAATAATAATTTATTAAAGAGCAAACATATACCTATAAAATGTTAAATTAACAAACCAATAGTAGGTAGATACCTTAGTAACCTTACCATACTTATTTTTACCTATCAATAGTATCATGAGAGTTAAGACTCACATCAAAAAATATGTTCGATAGTTCATAAATTAGTCAACGCAATACAAAATATTCAATTCAGTTAACTACTATATCGACTCAGTTACCAAGAGATTTAACCCTTTAAGGACCGATTTTTTTTTCTGACTTCCAAAAAATTATATTTCAAATTTTTATTACATTTTTGGCATCTATAGGGATGGGAAAACAACATATATTATCCATTGTTTCATATGTGAAAAAATTTGAAAGGGGACACATGTGTCCTACATACACTGGTCCTATGAGTCATCAAAATGAAAGAGGACACCAGTGTTTTCCTGGTTCAATGAATCCCTTTCTATCTATATTAAATCTAATAAAGTCAAAATAAACGTTATGAATCATGACATAATGTGGCTTATGCATTGCATTAGCTCTTCTTGCATCACAGCCAGGATTTTTACAAGTACCTCTCTCTAGTTTCATGGAACGATGTTCAATGACCCATGCCATCTCTTCTGCTGTCCATCTTACTTGGAACCCCTATAATCTTTTTCTTCTCAAACTGTCGCTGTAGGTTTTCTTCTTATGGTTGGCTTCTATTCTGCTGTAGCTATTACATCATCATCAATCAGTATCAATTTGAATTCACCCATAGAGGTCAGATGCTCGTATGCTACCATCAATTTGACCTCCTCTCTTCGCACCCGATTCCAACAGTTGACAATGCCCATGTCCATTGGAAAAAAAACTGATGTAATATTTCTTTTGACCAGAGGTTTATTCTGAAATTTGAACATCATTTGTTTGTGATTGCCGACACCACTCATATTCTGATTGTATTGTGAAACAATATTAGGAAACGTCATTGTGTACTTTGTATTTGTGAAGATGAAAAACTAGATAGTAAGCTATCAGGTCAATTGTCAAACCATTTTAGAGCTTTGAGACCTCAGGCTCCGACAGCAGCTGTCTGCTCATCAAATGATCCATGTATAACTTCTTCAAAGTTTTGTCACTCTTGAATGACAATCATCACAAGGGCTGCTCTTTTACTGTGTCACAAGCCCATATACCTCTTGTAGCTATGTACTCAACTAGTTTCATGTAGGTAAACTAATTTCCAGAATATAGCCTGTAATTACAAGTGCCTCCATGAAGGGTATCACTGTTATCAGCAGGGCTGTGGAGTCGGAGTCAAAGCTTTTTTTGGTGGAGTCAGAGTCAGGAGTCGAAAATTTGTTGTACCGACTCCCGACTTCAAGCTATAGATTTAAGTCACAAAAATTTGGGCCCATTTTATTTATTGTTCATCATGTTAAATATCTCATAAGAACTAATAGCTAACTGCTCATAGCTAGCTATGAATTAAATCAACATTTATAGTTTAAACACTCAAATTACTCAATATTGCTTATAAAAATGCTGTAAGACTGTTAGTTGGAGTCGGAGTTGAGGAGTCGGAGAAATTCTTTATAAAGGAGTCTGAGTCGGAACATTTTATGTACCGACTCCGCAGCCCTGGTTATCAGGCAGCCTTTGATATGGATCTTAAGTCTGAAAGACCTGGATATCATACAGTAGGAATAAAACCAAGCATACAAAGAAGACATCACAATTCCATTATTTTGTTGACTTCTTCTGTACATACTTCGAGCGATGAAGCCCATTTAGATGGGGTTTGGACGTTTCACACATTGTTTTTGAAGGGAAACATTGGAATAGATGCTTGTTGTCTTCTCCCCTGTCACTCAACTTTTTCAGTCTGCACTACTCATTCTGAAGGTATTATTAAGTCATCAACTAGCTCTTCCTCATGATAAAGCTATATTTCTATGTCCCCATTATAAATTACTAATTACTCTATATCAAAGAATTGAAACTACAACCCAGAAAATGACCTTCATCAGAGTGGTATTCTTATCTTCATTTCTGGAGCAATTCAATGTTGATAAGACATTCGCTATTCTGCTTGTCTTCAGCCATACAGAATATAAAGTCTTTGTTTGGGTAATGGAAGGTCTTACCATATATTATATTTGAAAAATAAGCATAGTCAAGAAATGTTGTGTTGAAGTAATCAAAAACTATTTACATTGTTCACAAACTGAAATAAGAAAGAATTTTTGACAGAAGTATTCTGCTAATTTAATATAACTCATAAGAGATGTTTTTCAAACTATTAATTTTCAATAAATTATATCAAATTAATGGCAGAAACAGAGTTCTTCTCGAATCACCTAAGAAATATTCATTCATAGGACCAAAAGGACACCAGTGGTGTCTTTCAAATGAGGGGGTCACCAGACCACCAGGACACTGGTGTCCTCTTTCAAACTAAGCTATTTATTCTTGCTACAAGTAAATTATTCTAATTGTATATGAATAAATGGTTACTAAATATTAGGGCTGTACCGATACTATAATTATTGCCGATAGCGATACTATGTTTTGGTAATCTGCCGATACTGATACACCGATGCTTAAAAATCACTGATATTTTTTAATTACACATTATTATTCTTAATTTTAATTACCTATATATTAAATGTAAATGTACCGAATCTGATATGTAACATATAATGTACGTACTACGTAGGTATGCACAATCTATTATCTACCAATGAGCTACGAAATACTTCTATTCAATTTTCATAAGACCATAAATGTGCACTGCTATTGGTTGGAAGCATCAATGACGTATGAGTAGAGTAGTACTAAGAAACCGGATGTAATGAATTGGTATATTCGTGGCTTCATCCAGTTTGTTTTTGAATATAATATAAATAAGTTTCAAGTATTGTAATCATTGTTTATAATCCAAAACATGATTAATTTAATTTATTAATACTCTGCTAATATTCATTGAATAGCAACGACTTATTATATATAACCGTTTTAGTACAAGTTTGATACATGTCAGAGTCTGTTTGGAATATACCTAGATATAGCGCGTCATCAGACAGTCATTTTGTTTACAAACATAAGTATGCCATGGTACGTGAGCTTATGATTTATATATTTAAATCATACGTTTTTAAAACTTAATAATTTTCTTACTTAATACAATTTAACCAGAATCGTAATTATTACCACCTATTTAATCATTATAAATTTATAATCCTAATCCTAATCATAATTGGTTCAGTTGCCTGTCTGAACATGTTTCTTTTTCAGTTTATTGTTGTCTGCTGACATTAAACTTAAAAAAAAAGACACTTTAAACAAAATAAATTACTAATTAGTTACAATGATATTCATCATATATTTTCTCAACAATAGAAACTAAAGCAATAAAAGATGTAATAAGTGAATTTTTGATAAAAATAAGACTTTATAATAGTATCGGTGGTATCGGCATTTTCGAATTCATATTTGCCGATCTGATATCGAGTACAGATACTTAAAAAATAGCCGATATAACGAGTCCCGATACTGATACAGCCCTACTAAATATCCATATAAACCCATATAAATTATTGCCAAATGATATCTGTTCTTGTTTGTTTGATATTTTGGTTTAAAATAAGAACAGCCAGAGAAAATTTCAGCAGAGCCTCATCTCATAAGGTCAGCTCCTGCACTGTCAAACGCACAAGGAGTTCACTACAGTACAATATCATACATATACCTATAGATAATAGGAACATGTTCACTATAGGTTTGATCAAATTGGAGGCTAACTCACAGTGTAATTTAATTAGTTTCAAAGAGGACATCAGTGTCCTGGTGGCCCTTAAAGGGATAAAAGTGTTTACAATTATTATTTATGAAATGATACGATCGGAAAACTTATGATTTGAAGTTGATAATAATCTGAAGGAATGTAGGTAGTACCGTTTATCACAATTTAACCCTTTACCGGACCAATGAAGAAATGAAGTTAAATTTGAATTTTCGATCACAAATTTATATACAAAATTAATTTCTTTTATTTATGTGCATTTTTCGCATATTATTCATGAAAATTGGATAAATTGAAGTGATCATATATAGCATACCGCCCGGTTCCCCTAAAAGGACAAGTAATCATATATGATCACTAGGACCCCACTCTCCCCAGTAAGAAGTGCAGAGTTTAAGCCAGGAGTAGGTGGCGGACATGTGCACTGGGTCGGCTTTATGTGTGTGTAGTGCGTGTTAGTGTTATGCATGTTGGTGAAGTGTGTGTTCCTCTCATGTACTACATTCCCCCCATCCCTTCCCAGTAGAGCTACCCACCTGTCTATAAGGGGGGCAACTCCAGCTGGCTCAGTCCAGAGGATTTCTGGGGTAAGGGTAGTAGGGACTGCAGTACAGTTGAAGAGATGTTTGGTGTCATGTCTGTTAGTGTTACAAAGTGGACAGTGTGGTGTTGGGTGAGTGTCGGATGATATCTTGTGTAGGTAGTAGGTACTTGTGTAGGTAGTTGTAGAGAAATGGTGATTTGTTTGTCCTAAGTTGTGTGAGTTTTCTGCGTGTGTGTTTGGGTAGTGTCCTTCATCACCATCATCATGCCTTTTCATCGCTTCTTCAGTGTCCCTTTTTAATCATCTTCCATCTCACTATGATGGCCAGGTGATTGATTACCTCCCATTCATACTCCTTTCCACTGTCATGATAACATGACCACTGTCATGTCCACAGCAATGCCATGTCCTCCTCGTTTTCAACTTCCCAAAATATGAGTGTCTTGCCATTCATCAGGTCCTCCTCTGCATTCACTCCACCAGCCAATCGCATCCTCTAAAACATGAGTTTCGCAAAGCGGGTGGTTCATGTTGATCCCTTCACAGCACTCTTATCTATCCTTTTCTCCTCCCCTCTGGGTGGTACATAGATGCTAATTGCTAACTAGTCTCTTCTCTCTCTTCTTGCTTGTTTGCACCACAAATAACTGTGTTACCTTCCTCACTTATCCATACCCTTTCATCATTGGTATTCTGTCCCTCTCTTCCAGCTTTGTCTTCTAAACCATTGCTACATCTAACTTCTTCTGTACGATCAGCTCTCTCAACTTATCCTCCTTGCTAGTGGGTGACCAGTAGTCTTCCTACTCTAGTAAGGTTCTGCCGGCAATCTTGGTAATCCTTGTTCTCCTCCACCCTCCACTGTAGCTCCATCTCTCGCTCCTCTGATAAATTTTCAGGCCAGTGCATGCTTTGTGGCTCTCCACCCCTCACTGCACCTCCGTTGTTTTTCTTTTGCAGCACCCTTCCACACTTTGCACAACTGATCCCTTTTTCTCTATTAACAACACACCGAAATTTATCTTCTCTTACTTCCCACAGTCAGCTGACACAGATTTGGCTTGTGCTTCTCCCAAGGATACAGCGTTTTACTCGCATCATGTGACTGAATGATAATGGGGAAATTGATATTATGGATTTTATATCACTTACATGACAGAGTAGGGGTAAAAGTTGATCTAATTCAAGACTCAACCCTAAACTGTGTGATTATTTGATAATATATAAAAACTTTCTTGATCTTTTAAGCAGTATTTATTACGAGAAATATGCTATAATACTTTCATCATAGTTTTAGCATGTAACAATGTATATCATTCAACATTTTATGCTATTATTATATGAAATTAAAGAAATATTGGAAGGGTTTATGACTTTTGAGTCGGCAATGTATTATGAGGAAGTTTTGGGGAAAACTAAAGTCGGCAATATGATGTAAAGATAGATTTCTTAATTTAAATCACGTCGGCAAGAACTTGCCAACATTAGAGATTCTCTGGGACTGGAACTAGGCTCAGTTGGCTGCAAGCCTGCAACATGTGGCCAAAGTCTGCCTAAAGATCTTTGGAGAAATTTTTGAGGGAAAAAAATCTTTGCAAGATCTTGAAGAAAAATTCCTAATTAATTCCCAGACTGCAGAAACTGGTGAACTGTTTTCCAAGAAATACTCTATTTTGGCTTCTGTTCTCAGCAAAATACATGTAAATATAGGAGGAAATTAAGGATTGTTCGCACATAAAATGTTAAAAATGTCCCATATTTTGCAGACTGGACTAATTTCTATGTTTACATGCCAGTCTGTATTTGGTGCACAAAATCCCACTGACTTTTTCAAAAAGCTGAAAAAATCCACCATAAATTTTCAGTAATTTCTATAATGCAGGAACTGGTAAAGTGTTCTCCAAGAAATCCTCTATTTAGACTTCTGTTCTCAGTAAAATACATGTAAATATAGGAGGAAATTATTTTCAAGGGGAAAAATCAAAAACCATTACCAATTTACCATGAAATACAGACTGGTTTATATGTTAATATTGGAGACATTTTAGAGAATTCTGATCATTTTGGACCAATCTGCAAAATATGGGACATTTTCAACATTTTCTGTGCGAACAATCCTTAATTTCCTCCTAGGGTCACGCAGGTAAATTATGGCCCACTCACTAACTGCGGCCTATAACAACTGAAACATCATAGCTTCAAAACACACATCAAAACTTAAATTAATAAGTTAGACTATTTGTATTGCATTTGTTACCCTGGTAATTTTCAATTATCAAACAGACTATTTTTTTACTATTTTATAGGGCAAAGATACATACGTATTGAACATGGTTCAAATAAAGGATGTAGCTACTATGCAGACCTAGATATAATGCTTATACCAAATATATTATATTACAGTAAGATGCACCAAAGCAGTTCAAACCCTGTTTGTACACAGACATGACCAAAGAGAATAGACAGCCATAGAAACAGTTAATTTCAATAAATTTTAAATTACTATAACTTTCAAATTTGTTGAACAAAATAAAAAAAAAATTGTCACAAATTTAATAGCTAGCTATAATAGGTAGTATAACTAGAATTATAAATAGTAAATTAAATAAAGCATTATAAATGAATAAATTCCTTAAAATGATATTCGTCAAATAATCATTAAACATAAATTTCCGAACAAAATATTAATAGTCACAAATTTAGTACCTAATACTTGGTTGACATTCCAATTAATGTTTTTAATGTTAGGACCTATTAGTTTAGTTCAGTTTACAATCATTTTGAGGAATTATTTTTTATAATAATTATAATACTATTATAGCTATTAAATTTGTGGCCATTTTTTACTTTGTAATATAATTTAAAAAATTATAGTAGTTTATATCTTATTTAAATAACCTTTTTCTATGGCTGTCTATTCTTTAATTTCATATTTGTGTAGCTACATAGTACATACCTAACAAATTGAATTACCAATATTTTTCTCCATTATTATCGACCACTCGTTATACAATTCTGGAAATTATGCAAATTCAAATTCAGTGGTTAAATATTTAAATATTAGCTGCCACTTTGCTCGCGTGATGGCATCACTTAAAATACTGACTAGCTGTCTCAACTCTCAAGTAGTATATTTTCTAGTAAAATATCTTCAGTAATAGTTCAATGATAATTAGATGATTACTTGTTTTCTAGTACATATAACATATATTGCATTTATAAATTAACGCTTACCATTAATCTTTTAAAACTCTGAAGTTAATCCCAGCAAGCGACACAGTAGCTCAATATTATGTTTATTTTTTTTCCACTTTGAAGTTTTCTGATTACACATTCCTCACGCTATATAATTTTAAATACAGTTTATTGAGACTAAAACCTTCTCTTTAGTGATGCCTTTAATTTTTATGTAGACTTGATACTTTTTTTCAAGAACTTGGTTTGAAATCAGTGAATTTTCATGCATTTCATACTGCCATATTTTAAATAAAACGCACAGAATATTTCGAAATGTATTGTTATAGGAAATAACAGCTCAAATTCAATGATAGTTTTTTTATTTACATTATAGCTATTTCAAAAGTGACTGTGATAGCTACATAATAAAAAATTTCAATGCAATGGATATTGTTTCTGTATATTTATTGTACATAGGAAATAAACATAATAAATTTGTGTTATTTCCTATAAAAAATAATTTTTGAAATATTCTTATGAGTTGAATTCTAAAAATGGTTTTATAAAATAAAATTATTTGACCCACATAGGATCACTGTCCCATGTATTGGAATGGTCACCATAGTTTTCGAGGGTTAAAGACTTCTAATTTATCAGCTACCTACAATTTAAAATAACAAAAACGTTCATTTTCAGGATCAACTTGTGATGGACAATATATAAAAAGTCCCGAATTCAGAAAACAAATATGCAGAAGGATAGAAGCTCAGGATTCTGTGTTTCCTTCACCTTTATCATGGGATCCGAGTCACCTGCTGAATCTCTCTGTTAACGACATCATTAATGGCAAGAAGAATTTGAAGAAATCAGGCGAATTTCTTCAAAATGTCCTTGTTCTCAAATGAATTTGGTCAGGGTAAAGGAGAGGCAGCCAGGGCCACCGTCGCTGAAAAGCACAGAGAGAAATCTCACGTAATCAGCTCGTACGCTCAGCAAAGGTATAAACTATAAACGAAAGCAAATTTGACAGTGTTGTTTGCATGATGTTAATAATTTTAGTTATCATTTTAAACTAATCATTCAATTTTTTTCAGATTTGCATCATCTTCAGGGAAAATGCTCTCTAATGTAATAGAGTCGTACCCCAATTACTTTAAAACTTTTCACGGTCTGAATCCTTTGAGCAAGCAGAATCCCAATGAAGAGTTAAAGTACAAAATAAGTGGTGTGGATTACATCTTCCACTTGCTCTTCATAAACGATTCTTTGCATCCCGTTATTCTGCAAGGATTAGAAGTTCCGATTTGGAAGACCCCGATAATTATAGACAAGGTGATAGAGTATGTGAAAAAATATTGATCTCACCTCTATGATTGGTCTCCCAACATTAAGGGAACACTACAATGATTTGAAGGAAGGATTCTTCAAGGGATGCCAATTGGAAGATGGCTGGATGACTGTTGGCATCACTACTGCTGGTAAGTAAATAGTTGATAGAGCAAAACAATAACTAACTTTTTCATTTCAGTTAGTTTAATTAGAAAAAAGTAGCTTATTCAATATTATTGAAATTCCACAATATTATAAGTTCATAATAATACTATCAATTTATTTCAAATAGAATGGGATTTGGATGACGGGCCTCCGTTGAAGAAGAGGAAAGCGAGAATTTGTAAGGTATATGACTGGATGTGCCGGGAACTGAAGGAGGATTGCATTCCTGAAGCTAGGAATTTCAAAAATGATCTCCTCAGCAGCCTCAAATCACGAAGATCAAGTATCCTACCAGCTGCTGACCAATTGGCAAAGTGTTTAGATTTCCATAAGATCTTTTCTCTAGTGTGTGGCGATCGTAACGAAACAACTACCTCTTCTAATTCCCCTTTTGATGAAACTGCATTGGTTTACCATGGTAGGGATGAATTTCGTTCTTTCATATCATATGTAAGCAAATTACCTCACATTGTGAAAGACAAGCTTTCTCTTGATCCTATCATGTCTAGTAAAATACATGATAAGATCAAGGACTGCTTTTCTTTCATGGTGTAGGGTGATTTGTTTGCAGCAGTTGGGAGAAAATTTTCATTCCTGCTGATAAGGAAATCAGTTTAGCAGATCTAGTTAATGAAATAGAATTGGTAAGTTTTAAGGTAGATGATGTTCCATCAGATAGATTAACATTAAGCTCACCATTTCTCATAACTTTTGTTGGAAAACGTAATTCTACGGAACTTCAGATTAGAGTCACACTAGATGAAAAAGTCTTATGGAAGGAAATTTATATCAATAAGACTGTTTATCAAATGCTAGGGAGACAGGCCTGTCTAGTTCTTGATATTGCTCTCTCGTTAGGTGGTACTGAGGCAGTTGTCAAATCTTATTAATCTGTGATGTCTGCACAAAGAAAAGATGGTGGCCAACAAAATGGGAATTTAGACATGAGAACTTTAGTTGATTGGTGTGCTCCTCATGCTCTCCAATGTAACAAACTAGTGGAGGAAATTGCCATGTTATACCGGCAAGGGAACATTGAGAAAAAGGTTGCCAAGCATCGGGCACCCATCAGACAAGATTGCCAAAATAGACAGAATGTCTACCTCTTCTCTAAAGTTCTAGACAGGCTTTTTTATGACGAGAGATCAGGCCTTGACCACCTTCGCTACTAACGTCTATAATATGTCCTCACTTCTTCCATTATTTGCAAATGGAGCATAATTTTTTCATTAAATGTGCTAGAAATTATTTCAGTTAGCCAGAAATTCTAACTTAGAATAGGACATACAGATCAACTAATTTTATGATGTTATTTATTTTCTCTCTTTTTATTTAAATGGTAATGATGTCCTTCAGTTTATTGATTCATATATAGTTAATCAATTTATATATATGTATGATTTATTAATTAATATTGCTATACGTAGTTTATTCATCAGTATATGTTGTTCATTAATTAATATATACATGACATGTGTATCAAGTAGTAGTATATGTAGTTTATGAATTACTAAATGCATTTTATTAATCTTATTTGAATTTTGTCACTAAATGGATAAACAATTCTTAAACAGGAATTGAATATGAAATGTTTTTTTATTATCATAACATATTTTAAGTATAAAGTATCACGCTTTCCCAAAAGTTTCCAGTCTGATATTCATATTGATCAGTCCCATGAGAAAGGGTGCAGCATTCCCTTCTCTGGTTCCATAGCTGATGTTCTGAATTATTTTATCACCTAGCGTCGGACCGGGTGGCTTTGCGCATTTTCCGCATACTTTGATTTTACGAAAAAACTAGTGAAGTCAGCAATCTGATTTGATAGATAGATTTGATAGATAGATAAAGGGTAGATCTAGGTGCATACCAAGTTTCAACTCTTTAAGGTCAATAGAAAAAAAGTTACTATCGAAAAACTGTGCGCAAAGATCGTGGGGACTGCGCAAGTACACCCACTGTGAAACTGCGCAGTGCGCAAGTTCACCCTATGTTTAAACTGAACATAGAAAATCTAATCCCGATATGCTATGCAACTGCCGTGAATCTGCCCCAATCATCTATGCAACTGCTTTAATCTGCTGTGCACATGCCGTGAGTCTGCTGTGCAATTGCCGTGAGTCTGCTGTGCAATTGCCGTGATATAAGAGTATCGGGGATGAATATCACAGTGTAGTGGGGTACTATGTATGCTGGTGTAAATAATGTAATATGTTAACCTGAAAAGGAAATTATAATTAGTTACCTTGAACCTAAACAGGCAATACCATGTGAATAGACATGCACATGCACTAGCCCTTTAAAAGTTAACTTCACAGTACAGACAAGCATGCATGTTCAGTATTATTGTGTCTCTCCTTGTGTAAACATGTGTCTTGTGCTGTGATTATTGTGCTGTTATTCACAGTGTTTAATGTTTAATGTATTTACAGGTATAGATCATAAAGGTTTTTGATGTTAAAAGTGAAGTGATTTATAAATAATAGTATGATGCTTAAATGATATTCTGTACATGCTATTGAAGGAAAACCAGGGTAGGTTTATTGTATATAATGTGTGTGTGTACAATAAACAATTAGCATCTAAGAGTGCAGGGATCACTAATAAAGATGTAAAATCCAAGGAAGTTGTTCTAGAACGCTTCAAGAAGGACAAAAAAGTAATTGATGATTCTTTTGCTGCCAGACATCAAAAGATTGATGATGATAATCAAAAATGGATCAAAGAGCAGTTAGATGTCTTAAATGCCAAGTATGATTCATTGAGTAATGTAGTTTCTCGAATAACTACTGAAATTGGTGCCATATCAAGAGCTATGAGCAGGGGAGATGATACCTTTGCAGCAATCAAAGCTAAGATTGATGCTCTGGATCACGATATAGGAATCCTTATTAAGAAAGATCAGGAGAAGACATCTCTATCTACAAGAGCTCAGAGAGTGGCTTCATTGGAGATCTGTGCTAACTTTATGAAGCTCCAATTAGGACTGATTAAAAATGGAAAGGTTGCTGATGGCATCAATCTTTGCAATGCAACCATAAAGAACCCATACATAGCTCTTGGAGAAATGGAGAAAGGAGTGTTGAAATTTTAGTTAAATGTATTACACACTCGTTATATATTTAATGTTAACTTCCTGTTAGACTAGCTCAGCTATATTAAATTACCTATTGTTTCAATAACCATGTATTACTTTTAATGAGAAACGGACATAAGGTCTAAAGTCGATCACACTTCCGTCGAGGGTTAAATACCCTGTCTTGTAGTTTCTGAAATCAGTCTGTCTTGAACATTACTCAGTGAGAGATGAGTTCCACTCATCTCTCCATAGACTTCTAATTGTATAACATATTTACTCTTTAAATAAACTCTATGTCTTAACGTTGTTAACCCACTGTTATTTAACCTAATTCTAACAGGTTATGGGCCCAGTGAACGATAAGAGTTTATAAATCAAATTATGTTTAAACAAATTAGAAGTTTATAATAGTAATAAAAACGAAGTGCTGTGAAAAAAGTGTTAACCTATATGAAACATATCACTCAAAACGCTTGCGTAAGCATATCGTGTTCACGCGCTAATGAGGTCAATTATAATGATTGCTCTAGCGAAAAATGCACTTGTGTTATAATATAATGATTTAGTATTTTTGCGGAAGAGGTGTCAAGAGAGGTCACAAATTACCTTTAAATCTGTGACCTTATCCTTTGGTAAACAGTCTTTCAACAAAAGGTTCTTGCGAACTAAGACGTGTGTTACTGTTCCAATTAAATATTAATAATTATATTCAGTGAAGTTATTCTTATGAATTAGAATAATGTTAAAACATCAATTCAGTTAAACAGTAAATCAATTTAACTGCTTTGGTTGTTTATGTTTGTTAAAGTATTGAATGATAGTAAATACTTTCAACAAAAGGCTCTTGCGAACTAAGACTTCTGTTGTTGTTCCAATTGAATATTAATAATTATATTCAGTGCAGTTATTCTTATGAATTAGAATAATGTTAAAACATCAATTCAGTTAAACAGTAAATCAATTTAACTGCTTTAGTTGTTTATGTTTGTTAAAGTATTGAATGATAGTAAATACTTTCAACAAAAGGCTCTTGCGAACTAAGACTTCTGTTGTTGTTCCAAGTGAATATTAATAATTATATTCAGAGCAGTTATTCTTATGAATTAGAATAATGTTAAAACATCAATTCAGTTAAACAGTAAATCAATTTAACTGCTTTGGTTGTTTATGTTTGTTAAAGTATTGAATGATAGTAAATACTTACAACAAAAGGCTCTTGCGAACTAAGACTTCTGTTGTTTTTTCAATTGAATATTAATAATTATATTCAGTTATTCTTATGAATTAGAATAATGTTAAAACATCAATTCAGTTAAACAGTAAATCAATTTAACTGCTTTAGTTGTTTATGTTTGTTAAAGTATTGAATGATAGTAAATACTTTCAACAAAAGGTTCTTGCGAACTAATACTTGTGTTGCTGTTCCACTTGAATATTAGTAATTATATTCAGTGAAGTTATTCTTATGAATTAGAATAATTTTAAAACATCAATTCAGTCAAACAGTAAATCAATTTAACTGGTTTGGTTGTTTATGTTTGTTAAGTATTGAAAGATAATAAATACTTTGAAAAAACATGACTTCAAATAAGTTACCGGGGATTGTTCCCCTAGACGGAAACAGACATCAACAGGGCGATAACTCCAGCAGCAGTGGTTACGGTTCAGGGGGATATGGGGATAACAGCTACTCATCCCAGAGCTACCCCAATCTGGATACACCCAGCAAGGAGGAAGATACGGTACTATGGACAGCAGCAGAATTACTATGCACAGCAGCAACAGACACCGCCAACCCAAATCTCTTACGGCAACTGGGGACAACAGGCACCGGGCGGTTGGAGTGCCGCAACCACTGGACAAGCTGCCGGTACTTGGAGTGGCTATGGACAACAAACCGGACAAACGCCCCAGCAAAGCTGAAGCAACTCCACGCAGGGTGGTGACTATGGGAACTACAACTACAAGAAGTAAAATAAGTAAAGACTTGTTTGTTTGTAAATAGCTACACAAGAAAGTGGTAGTGTTAAGTTGCTAAAATGACTTAGTTTAACTGACATTTAACTTACGCCATATTGTAGTTCTATTCACAGTAAATAAATAACCTGATGTTAGTCTAGTGGTAGGTTTAGTTAACTTTCGCCTCTACGGTTCTTGCACCGGTGTACAACTTGCTTCAGCATTTGTGAAGTGAATTCTCAAATTAATTGAAATTAGTTTTTTGGATAGTAGTTAGATAGAATTTTTATTGCTTTTTAATGATCAGCAGATTAATCTTTGAATCGTAACAAAAACTACCGACACAGCATTTAATTATTATTTTAATTGATGACTCAGCATGTTTACTTAATAGAAGTACGCGGTCTATTAGGTGAGCATATGAATTGAATACAGATGAATTGATATTCATACTGTGAATATTTGTGAATATTTAGAAGTGAATATTTAGAAATAAATATTTTTTCATTTTGAAATACTAATTAGATTTTGATGATTAGAAAATATTAGAGTCAAAATAAATTAGGAATTTGCAGGAATGAAATATTTTTAAATTAATATACATAAATGAAATGGTTATATTTATAACTAATTTGCAGTAAAACATTAAACGAACTTTCAATTTTTCTGAAGAAAGAATTTAATAGTAAATTTTATTCAATAAAATAATTAAAAAATAGAAATCCTATTTTTTAACGGAAGGATGTTAATTTTAATTGCATGATTATTAATCAATGTTAATTTTTACAAGTTAAATTGAAATAAAATAAGCAAGAATGTCACAATTTGTTAAGTTCAGTTTTGATGTGTATTCATACTATTTTTTATGTTATATGTAAGTTTGAAATATTTTATATACATAGTATATTTTCTTTTTGGGTTTCTGAAGACTCTATTTTATATCGACATTCAGAAATAAAAAGAGGGGAAGAAAGGAATTATTTGAAATAGAATTAAACCATTAATAAATGTTTAAAATTCTTGCAGTTATAGATTTGATGTTTATGATTGGTCAATTTGAATTTCAGAATTTTTCAATTTGAGTTTTAATGTTTTGAATTTTAGGATTGATTAAAATGAGATTTATGTCTTTAAATTTAGAATAATTCATTTCCTATGTAAATTGTTGTTCATTTTTTTTAATGGATCGTCTGACATATTAAACACTAAGAACGGCTTGAACAATATTTTTTTTTGTAAGTGAAACTATGCTTGCTGACATATTCTTTAAATCGTTGCCTATTGATAGATTTACCAAATTTGTTAAATTAATAGGTATGAAAAATATATAATGTCGTGTGAGGAGGAGTGTTGAAATTTTAGTTAAATGTATTACACACTCGTTATATATTTAATGTTAACTTCCTGTTAGACTAGCTCAGCTATATTAAATTACCTATTGTTTCAATAACCATGTATTACTTTTAATGAGAAACGGACATAAGGTCTAAAGTCGATCACACTTCCGTCGAGGGTTAAATACCCTGTCTTGTAGTTTCTGAAATCAGTCTGTCTTGAACATTACTCAGTGAGAGATGAGTTCCACTCATCTCTCCATAGACTTCTAATTGTATAACATATTTACTCTTTAAATAAACTCTATGTCTTAACGTTGTTAACCCACTGTTATTTAACCTAATTCTAACAAGGAGGCCCTCTTGCTCAGATGAGAGGAGCTCAAGCCAACCATCCCAAGGGTGTTTTGAGCATTGTCGACTTAAAAAACAGGTCAAAAAGAAGTGCTGAATCCTAGGAACCCTCCTAAGAAACCAGAAGGGCCACCAAAGACTCAAGCTGCTCCATTAGCACCTGTGCCAAAAAAGGTGCTGCCACCACCTACTCCCTTAGTGAAGAAACCAGTTCTTCCTCCAAAAGACGCATCAGTTGCCCCGAAGAAACCTCTTGCTCCTGTGAGGAGTACAGACTAAGATCCCTAACCCAAATAACCCAAGAAGCGTCCCCTTTGCTGAGCTTCCTGCTGATCAGAGAGGATTTTATCTGATTGAATATGGGATTCCAGTCACAGCTGGAACTATCAGATGTTCTTCTCTTGAGTCTGCCCAAAATTTAGCTATCAGCTTGGGTTTAATGTAATTCGAGAAATCAGTTTTATTTCTTTTCTCCTAAAAGAAAGTAATGAAGTAATTAAATTTAAGTTATAGATCTAAAGGAATATCTTGATGATCAAGTTAGTTATTATCAAATAAGGTCTAATTATAATATACGTATTAGTTTTAGATATTACTAAGCCACTTTAGAAGTGAGCTGCAATGGAGAAAATTTCTAGTGAGATCACAAGATGCTGTGTTCATTGTCAATTGAACAAGCCTAACAGACAGCAAACTCCACCAACTCTAAAGATTGATGTCAGGAGCCCATTCTATATGGTAGCTATAGACCTGATGAAGTTTCCTAAATCTAAGAGAGGATTCGAGTATGTTTTGGTAGCCATTGATCATTATTCCAAGTGGATGGTAGCTTTCCCACTAAAGAATAAATCATCAAAAACAGTAGCTAGAAATTTGAGGTATAATGTTTTGCCTAATTTATTGCAAATACCTGAAAATATTCTCAGTGATAACGGCTTAGAATTTAAAGGTAATGAAACGGAGACAGTTTTTAAAGATTTTGGCATTAATCATGTTTATACATCCCCTTATAGCCCTGCTTCAAATGGAGCAGTAGAGAGAATGAATCGTACTCTGATTGGTGTGATGAAAGGATTGCTTGATGATCCCCCCACCCTTGAATTAAAATATTCCCAGGGTGTTCTTGCGCATCTAGTATATTGGTTATATCTCAATAATTTATAATTATTATTAAAATCATCTTACATGACGTTAATCTGCAGTAAATTACCTAACGTGAATTGCATTCAAATTTGAGCATAATTATCAACACTACAGCATAGTTCGCGGAGAGTCGATTCTAGTCCAAAATAATTATTTTGCTATAAAAAATATAGGTCTCTGTTTGAACACTTAGTATCCATTCTTAAACTCTTACGATTTTCGTGAAATTTATGGACTAGAGGGTTTAAGAGCTGTTCTTTCCAATGGTGTCATCAGATTTGAAATATTTTCACGCATTCGCCGTCAATTACCGATGCGCAACTTCACCCGGAATGTTGAAGTGCGCAAGGCCACCCGGTCTGACGCTAATAAGTAAAAAATTCCAATCGAATATATATTTATCTTAAAATTGAAAAACCTAATGCTATTAGCTATACCATGATTAGTTACTTGTCCGTCTTGTTGTATCCTTCCCAGTCTGTATTTGGTGCACAAAATCCCCAGTCTGCAGAATATGGAACATTTTTCCAAGACTCTCTGCGGGAGTTTTTGATTGAATTTTAGAAATTTGAGATCTCTGCGGGAGATCTTGAATTAATTCCTATGTTACCATTAATTTAGATGCGGGAGATTTGAATTAATTCCTATGTTACCATTAATTTAGCTGCGGGAGATTCTGAATTTGGCATCTGCTACTGAGAGTCAGAGAGTAACTGTCTCTCAATTAAAAATCTCTGCGGGAGAAGAGACACATTCTGCAGACTGGCAAAATCACACTGACTTTCTCAAAAAGCTGGAAAAAATCCACCATAAATTTCCAGTATTTTTGCTGATCCACCAACATTTTCCTAATTTATCCACAGAAAATTAATGGTAACATATGAATAAATAGCTAAAAATCCACTGACTTTGCCAGAATATTATATTCAAAGGTGAAAAAAAAAACACGAAACACAGACTGGTATCCTTCTACAAAAGACGTAGCTATTGGCCTATTATATGCTAGTATGTTTGCTGCGAACATTCATGATTCAAGTGCATGTTTCTACTACGAACAATTTTCTTATAATAATTTCTTGGCGAACACTATCCTCTATTCAGCAGACTGGTGTTATAGCATGCACTGTGCTTCTTTTGATAGCTATGCAACATTTTAATGTAATTTAAATTCAGAATATTTTAGAGACTCTCTTGAGAGGGCCGCAATTAAAAATTAAAGGAGACAAATGTTCCTTAAAATAAAATATTGGAGACAGATTTGACACACTTAGCAGACTGGTCCAGTGAGTGGTCTCAAGAGTCTCTAAAAATTCTGAACCAAAATTACATTAAAATGTTACATATGTTAGAATTAGGTTAAATTACAGTGGGTTAACAACGTTAAGACATAGAGTTTATTTAAAGAGTTTATATGTTATACAGAGAGAAGAATATTAGAGAGATGAGAGAATCACATCTCTCTCTGAGTAATGCAAAAACAGACTACCTTAAGAAACTACATGCAGTGTTATTTAACACTCGCCGGAAATGTAATAGACTTTAGACCTTACGTCCGTTTCTCATAAAAGTAATACATGGTTATTTAAACAATAGGTAATTTAATATAGCTGAGCTAGTCTAACAGGAAGTTAATATTAAACATATAACGAGTGTGTAATACATTTAACTAAAATTTCAACACTCCTCCTCACACGACATTATATATTTTTCATGCCTATTAATTCAACTAATTTGGTAAATCTATCAGTAGGCAACGGTTTAGTGAATATGTCAGCAAGCATAGTTTCACTGGGGCAATACACAAGTTTAATTGTGTTTGAAGCAACAAGATCTCTAATGTAATGAAATTTAATATCAATGTGTTTCGATCTAAGATGATTTTTAGCAATACAAATAGCTGACTGATTATCCTCAAACAAAACTATAGGATTCTTATTTGGTACTTTAAGATCTAATAGTAATTTATTCAGAAATACAGCTTCTTGGGAGGCTCCAGAGAGGGAAACATATTCAGCTTCAGCCGTTGATGAAGCACAACATGACTGTTTCACAGAGCGCCAAGAAATAATGGAATTATTTAACATAAAGCATTGGCCAGAAGTACTTTTCCTATCAACTCTGTTTCCTGCCCAGTCGGCATCAGAATAGTCTATCAACTCAGAATCTTCATTACCATATGTAATGCCAAGATGGTGTGCCCTTTAGGTATCTAAATATTCTCTTAATTGCAGACCAGTGCTTAGTGTTTGGATTGGAACAAAATTTAGAGACATTTCCAACTGCATAAGTTATGTCCGGTCTAGTTTTAGTAGATAGATACAGTAAAGCACCTACAGCTGACTGATATTTAGTTTTATCTACTAGTTCACAATCATCAGTAGTTGGTTCCAAATGAGAATTAACATCAGCAGGGGTTGAAACCGGTTTGCAATTAATGAATTCAAATCTATCTAATAACTTGTTGACAAATGAAGATTGATTTAGGGCTATTTTATTTTCGTCTTGTACGACTTTTATGCCTAAGAAATAGGATAATTTTCCTAAGTCTTTCATCTCAAATTTAGCACTTAAATCAATCTTGATTTTAGTCAGATCATCATAGTTTTTACATGCTACAATAATATCATCTACATACACAGAAATGAAGCATGGAGAGTTATTGATTAATTTAACATATATACATGAGTCACAAGAGGACTGAATAAATCCTAAGGATTTAAGATATGCATCCAACGCATCATTCCAACATTTGGGTGATTGTTTTAATCCATACATAGATTTATTAAGTTTACATACTAAATCTTCTTTTCCTGGAATAGCATAGCCAGGAGGCTGTCTAATATAAACATTTTCTTTATGATCCCCATTCAAAAAAGCAGAATTCACATCCAAGTGATGTACAAATAGTTTTTGTTTAGCTGCTACCGATTCAAATCTCACTACAGGAGCAAAAATTTCATCATAGTCGATTCCAGGTCTCTGTAAAAAACCCTGAGCGACTAATCTAGCTTTATATGAAACCACTCTACCATCAGATCCCTTTTTTCTTTTAAACACCCATTTAGATTTAATTATGTTTAAATCTGAGGTAGGTTTTATGAGTTCAAAAACTTTATGTTTCTCAAAAGCATTTAATTCCCTCTCCATGGCCTGTTTCCATTTAGAGGATTCAGAACCGCTATTAAGAGCCTCAGATACCGACCTAGGTTCGATATTGATATTCCCATTGACTAATAAACCCTCCTCCTCCTCAAACTGATCATACTCCCAGCTACCATATCTAATAGGAGCTCTACGAATTCTAGACGATCGTCTAAGATCTTCATCAGGACTGATAGCTGGTACAGGTTGCGCATCAGGGAGGATTATTTTCAGGAGTTTGGTTCTCAGGCTCAGCAGGTTCTGAATCTTCTGAAGGGAACACCAGTGGAGAGGTAGGAGTCTCACTCAGTTGAGGGCTCTCAATCTTAGATGAAATTGATTCATCAAAGGTTACATTCCTGGAAAAGAAGATTCTTTTAGATTCAACATCATACATCTTATACCCTTTAGTAACTGTGCCATAGCCAATAAACAGACATTTGGTAGCTTTATTTTCTAATTTTGGTCGTTCATCTCGAGAAATATGGGCATACCCGGTGCATCCAAAAACTTTTACATGCCTAACGTTGGGTTTTCCAAGATTTAAAGCTTCATATGGAGTTTTATTTACTAAAAATGAATTAATGCATCTATTATTTAGATAATTTGCAGTATATAGTGCTTCACCCCAGAATTCCTTATCAATTCCTGAATCAGATAACATACATCTAACTTTTTCCATAATAGTTCTATTAAATCGTTCAGCTAACCCATTTTGTTCAGGAGTTTTAGGAATAGATTTCTGGTGAATTATACCTTCATTGCGTAAATATGATTCAAACTTATTTGAGGTATATTCTCCTCCATTATCTGACTGCAAGGTTTTAATTTTCCTTTCATAAATATTTTCAACCATAGCTTTCCATTCCAAAAACTTCTGAAACACATCACTCTTATGGGCAATAACATATATCCAGGAGTATCGAGTAGCATGATCAATAAAGGTCAGAAAATAAGAATTATTACCCCTGGAAGTAGGAGTAATTTTCCCACAGACATCTGTGTGGATTAAATCAAGAGGTTTACAATTTTTCTTAATGCTTGTAGAAAAAGGTATTTTATGCATTTTCCCATTACAGCAGTGTTCACACACACCTTCTATAGCTTTTAATTTACTATCCAGACCATTTACTGATTCAGTTCGGATCATTTTAGTCAAGTTATCGTTACCTATATGACCGAGCCTTCTATGCCATAGAAGGTTTACTTTATTTTGATCAACAGTTACTGCAGCTTTATGTACTAAAGTATTTAGATAATAGAGTTGACTAACACAGTTAGCCTCAGCAATTAACTCTTTATTTTCGTTCAGTATTTTACATTTATCATTTTCAAAAATAATAGATTTATTATTACTTGTCATTTTTGACACTGATAGTAGATTAAAAGCTAGATTTGGCACATATAGTACATCATTTATTGTACATTTTCTACTTCCACCACCTGGTATATTCACAATAACAGAAACATTTCCTAGTGAAATAGCTTGCAAAACATCTCCATTACCTACTTTAACATTGATAGGTTTGCTAATATTTGCAAAATCTTTACATAAATTTTTATCACCACTCATGTGTGATGAAGAGCCTGAATCTATTATCCAAATATTACTGTCGGCATATTTATTACAAAGAGCGATATCATTAGCATACATTGTGTGATTAAGTTCTATATGACTTACATTTACATCATTTGGAAGGTTTTGAGTTGTGTTAGTTTGAGAATACCGTTTAAATTTAAAGCAGTCTTTCTTCAGGTGACCCAATTTTTTGCAAAAGTGGCACTTGATTGACTGTTTATTTACTGCAGCTTCAATCTGAGTATTTGATAATGCCAAAGCATCATTGGATTTAATACTCAACTTTTCAGCTTCTCTCCGGAGTGTGTCCGCTACGGTAATCCAGGTAGGTATTTCTGTCTGTGCTTCAAGTGCAGTAACAAGCACTTCAAACGGCTCTGGTAGTTATGATAGGAGGCAAATAACTTTATCCTCTTCACTGATCACTTGATTTAACAATGCAAGCTCTTGAAAAACTTCAGTTAGTTCTTTCAAATGGGAGTTGAGTAGTTCAGGAGACTTCAATTTTAAATTGTAAAGCTTCTTCTTCAGACGAAATTTGTACGCCCACGTGTTTTTCTGAAACGTTTCTTGAAGGGTGGTCCAGACAGCGTGTGGATCCGTGGGTTGTCCAACTAAGTACAATTGATCCGGTGAAATAGATAGTACTATATCTGCCAGAGCCTTATTATAATTATTAGCATAGGCATTCTTCACCTCAGTTGAAGCTGAATCTATTGGAACTGGTTTAGATCCATCAGCAAAATCCATCAGTTTCTCTCGTAAGAAATACATCTTCATTTGTACCCTCCATGTGGGGTAATTATTTCCGTCTAGGGGAACAATCCCCGGTAACTTATTTGAAAACATGTTTTCAAAGTATTTATTATCATTCAATACTTAACAAACATAAACAAACAAAGCAGTTAAATTGATTTACTTGTTTAACTGAATTGATGTTTTAAAATTATTCTAATTCATAAGAATAACTTCACAGAATATAATTATTAATATTCAATTGGAACAGCAACACAAGTCTTAGTTCGCAAGAACCTTTTGTTGAAAGACTGTTTACCAAAGGATAAGGTCTCAGATTTAAAGGTAATTTGTGACCTCTCTTGACACCTCTTCCGCACGAATACTAAATAATTATACTATAAAAAACAAGTACATTTTCGCTCAAGCAGTCAATATAATCGACCTCATTAGCGCGTTAACACGATATGCTTACACAACCGTTCGTGCGTATATGTTTCATTTAGTTTAGCACTTTTTCACTGTACATTGTTTTTATTGATTACGATAATAGACTTCTCATTGTTTAAACATAATTTGATTTATAAACTCTTATCGTTCACTGGGCCCATAACCTGTTAGAATTAGGTCAAATTACAGTGGGTTAACAACGTTAAGACATAGAGTTTATTTAAAGAGTTTATATGTTATACAGAGAGAAGAATATTAGAGAGATGAGAGAATCACATCTCTCTCTGAGTTAGAGTAATGCAAAAACAGACTACCTTAAGAAACTACATGCAGTGTTATTTAACACTCGCCGGAAATGTAATAGACTTTAGACCTTACGTCCGTTTCTCATAAAAGTAATACATGGTTATTTAAACAATAGGTAATTTAATATAGCTGAGCTAGTCTAACAGGAAGTTAATATTAAACATATAACGAGTGTGTAATACATTTAACTAAAATTTCAACAACATAGTTATCGAAAGAAGTGCAGTGCATGCTATAATTTATTAATTTATGTCTTTAACGAGTGTTTTGAAGCTATGACGTAAGACATTTCCCAGTCTGCAGAAATTAGAATATGGGATATTTTTAATATTTTCTGTGTGACAATCCTTAATTTCATCCTATATTTAAATGCATTTTACTGAGAACAGAAGCCAAAATGGAGGATTTCTTGGAGAACACTTTACCAGTGTCCAGTTCCTGCAGTCTGAGTCTGGGACATTTCTGTTGTTTGAGACCAAAATTAGTTAGTGTGCCGCAATTTACTTGTTTTAAACAAGTGTTTTGAAGCAATGACGACATAATGACGTTTCTGTTGTTAGAGACCACAGTTAGTTAGTGAGTCGCAATTTACTTGCTTGCTTGACAAGTTGACCCTATCTTAGGCTATCTATAACAAAATTTATGGATTGATGATTTAATCCTGGTATTATCCTGCCAGTTTTGGCAAACCAAGACGTTCATTCGTGTTTCTACGTTTAACCTAAGAAATTTGTTATTAACAGGGACAAGGCAATATAATATATCCGATTATATCGGAACGGAAACATGAGAATAGAAGTTCAATAAATAAATTAATTTTACAAAGATGAAAGTTTGCTACGAGGGACTTTGTTATTGTTTTGATTTGAGCCGAAAATACTTGTTCTTGATGATGTTAGGATAGAATGTACAGAAATAATAATGGTAAAGAAAGTGTAATACAAATATTTGTGTTGGTATTATTTCATTCCTTTAACTTTCTTGTTCACTTATTTATTTCTTCAAAAGTTCAATTTTTGATATTTTTTAAACATAACCAATAATAGACCATATTTATTTATCTCTAAATTCGCATTTTTAATTAGTGCTATTAATAATATACTAATATATAATTTAATAATATACTATGCAACAATTCAGTTTGCCAAAAAATTTTGCCTGCGAAAGCTGTGTCAATTAGAATTCATTTTTTAGTTTAGTGCATATGTAAATTAAATAATAGGTGATTTGCTTACCGGCTTACCCTATCCCAAGAAACATTGCATGGTTGGCCCAACTACGGGTACCATTGGCTCAACAGTGGCAGCAACGGGCAATGGCTTGCCTGTGCTAAGAGGCATTGGCCCAATATGCTGGCTGCCGATGCTTAACCAACACGATCCTAGCCTTCATTGGCCAATTGTTGGCTGCCATGTCATAGCCAATTGATATTGTGGCCATCATTGGCCCAACGTTGGCTAGCATCCACATGAAATGTATATAAATTAATCTTTTTTAATCTGTGATATTGTTGACTTGTTACCAGGATACAGTAACATAGGGTATGGTAATCAGCTGATAGAATCTATAGTTTGACGTGACCAACGGATGACTGGAAATGGCGACTCTGACCACACTTTGAAACATGGGAAAACCTTCTTAAACTTAGCACTTCTATATTTAATTTTTTTCTGATCAATTACTAACTAGGCATTGGTTAAATTGTATTCCATCATTTTTTTCCTTATTTGTTATTTATAGGAACTACAATTTAGTAGTTAACTAGCACTACTTTACGCTCCTAGGTACCATATTTTCAAGACCCAATTTTTTCTAGATAAGTTAAAGAAATTAACAATAAAAACACACCTGAATTATATCTATATATTCAACTTTGAGGTTCAATCGCCATTTTTGCTTTTCTTTTGCACGAAACCCTTATAAAATGACTTCAAACTTCTCGATATTAACATGCAAATACGAGGAATATAGGCCGCTCAGTCACAAACAAGGAATGTGTTGTTGTGGTGACGTCATATTTTTGTATCGTCTGCTAGGTACTATACCCGATTATGTTCCTGTACCCTGACTTGTTACATAAAATTGATTCTAAATAATTAATTTTAATTTTGTAATGTATTTTTTAAAATTTATTTAGATAAAGTTATAGCCTAATCAAATTTATAATATTCGTGTTTGTCATATAACCCTATAAACAACGTATAACAATTCGATTGCTGGGATATCGAATCGATGGATTGTTCCAGGATACAGTAACATAGGGTATGGTAATCAGCTGATAGAATCTATAGTTTGACGTGACCACCGGATGACTGGAAATGGCGACTCTGACCACACTTTAAATATGGGAAAACTTACTTAAACTTAGCACTTTTAAATTTAATTTTTTTCTGATCAATTACTAACTAGGCATTGGTTAAATTGTACTCAATTATTTTTTTCTTTATTTTTTATTCATAGGAACTACAATTTAGCAATTAATTAGCACTAGTTTCGGCTCCTAGGTAGCATATGTTCAAGACCCAATTTTTTCTAGATAAGTTAAAGAAATTAACAATAAAAACACACCTGAATTATATCTATATATTCAACTTTGAGGTTCAAACGCCATTTTCGCTTTTCATTTGTACGAAACCCTTATAAAATGACTTCAAACTTCTCGATATTAACATGCAAATACGAGGAATTATGAGCCACTCGGTCACAAACAAGGAATGTGTTGTTGTGGTGACGTCATATTTTTGTGTCGTCTGCTAGGTACTATACCCGATTATGTTCCTGTACCGTGGATTGTTCCATCGAATCGACAGCCGTTGTTTGTAGGGAAGTATACTAATGGTAGTTTATTAATATATTATGATATAAAACTGAACAGTATATTGATAATTAAAATGATTAATAACATGATTAAATTAATCGAATTGTATAACAAATTGTCAATGAAGATTCCATATTCTAGGGAAGAGAATTGACGCTATTTTCATAAGAATTTAGACCTGAGGTCTGTGGAACATATAATTGAATATGGAGGGGCATGGTTCTTCACACTTCCATTTGTGAGCGAACCAAGAACTCGTTAACAGAAGAAGAGAGAGTTAACATATTATCATATCCTGAATGGTATACGGCTGATTTTCCGAAAACGAATTCGCCGAAACCAAATTCTCCGAAAACTAATTCGCCGAACCGGATTCTCCGAAAACGAATTTGCCGAAACCCAAATTTGTCCTAAAACGGATTCGCCGAAGTGAAGATTTGCCGAAAGAAAAATTTGCCAAAAGACGTATTGAGAACAAAATTATGTAAAATTACTCGCAAGTTACAGTAGAGAAACGAAATCATAACCCTTAGTTACACTAAATGATCCTCTATTTTATCTTTTCATTAATCTTTGTACGTACCACTAATTGATTCTTTGTCTTTGTTCTTCTTTTTATTCTCCTTACCCAATTCTACCAATCCTTACCTTATGCTACCAATCCTTACCTAATGCTACCAATCCTTACCTAATGCTACCAATCCTTACCCAATTCTACCAATCCTTACCTAATGCTACCAATCCTTACCTAATACTACCAATCCTTACCTTCTGCTACCAATCCTTACCTAATGCTACCAATCCTTACCTAATGCTACCAATCCTTACCTAATGCTACCAATCCTTACCCAATTCTACCAATCCTTACCTAATGCTACCAATCCTTACCTAATACTACCAATCCTTACCTTATGCTACCAATCCTTACCTAATGCTACCAATCCTTACCTAATGCTACCAATCCTTACCTTATACTACCAATCCTTACCTAATGCTACCAATCCTTACCTAATGCTACCAATCCTTACCTAATGCTACCAATCCTTACCCAATTCTACCAATCCTTACCTAATGCTACCAATCCTTACCTTATACTACCAATCCTTACCTTATGCTACCAATCCTTACCTAATGCTACAAATCCTTACCCAATTCTACCAATCCTTACCTTATACTACCAATCCTTACCTAATGCTACAAATCCTTACCCAATTCTACCAATCCTTACCTAATGCTACCAATCCTTACCTAATGCTACCAATCCTTACCTAATGCTACCAATCCTTACCTAATGCTACCAATCCTTACCCAATTCTACCAATCCTTACCTTATACTACCAATCCTTACCTTATACTACCAATCCTTACCTAATGCTACCAATCCTTACCTAATGCTACCAATCCTTACCTAATGCTACCAATCCTTACCCAATTCTACCAATCCTTACCTAATGCTACCAATCCTTACCCAATGCTACCAATCCTTACCTAATGCTACCAATCCTTACCTTATGCTACCAATCCTTACCTAATGCTACCAATCCTTACCTTATACTACCAATCCTTACCTTATGCTACCAATCCTTACCTAATGCTACCAATCCTTACCTAATGCTACCAATCCTTACCTAATGCTACCAATCCTTACCTAATGCTACCAATCCTTACCCAATTCTACCAATCCTTACCTAATGCTACCAATCCTTACCTAATGCTACCAATCCTTACCTTACTATATATCTTTACCTTACTGTCATAAGGAACACCTTTGTTAAAAAAATCAATTTTGATTCCATTTTAGAATATCCAATTAGTTCTTTGTATAATCTCTTGCTTTCTAATATATTACTCGGTATTATATTTTATGTTAAATAAAATTGTTAGTAAAGAATAACCTATAACTAATAGTTATGTTTATATCTTCACAATATATACCTACCACTGGCTTCATAGATTATGTCCTGCATGAATAAATTTATTTCAATTAAAAACACTGTTTTCTATCAACCCTTTATTAGTAATACCATATACAAATTACTACTTAATATATACAAATAGATTATGAAATTAGCAAAATGATACAGAATAAGCGGATTGCAAATTAATATAGCAATAGACTAATAGTAATGTCAAATTCATATATGAATTTTTTTTGTATGCATAAGATATAATGATAAAAAATATTAAGTTCCAAAAGTGTTCTTTTTAATTAAATTAAATTTTATTTTCGACAAATTCGTCTTTCGGAAAATTTGTCCTTCGGCAAATCCGTATTTCTGAAAATCCGTTTTCGGCCAATTTGGGATTCGGAAAAAACGTATTCGGAAAATCCCTTTCGGCAAATCAGTTTTCGTAAAATTTGGTTTCAGCCAATTCGTTTTCGGAAAATCAGCCTAGACCCGAATCAAGGCTTGAATCAAATTTTAAAATAAAAATATTATATTATACAATGAAAATAGTCTCTTAATACATTTACTAGTACAGTACCTGTTGTTCAATCAGTGAGAGTTCAATTAATATAATGGGTTTAAGATTACATTCAAATGCATACATATTTATACAATATATTTAATTGATCAAAAATTATATTTTTTACTCTTTATTGACAAAACTTTTACAACTTTTAGTTCCCAGTATATGGAGGATACACATTATGTACATATTAAAATTTATTTTCCTATTTATAAAATAACTTCAAATTCCATGGAGATGAAAAATATTAATTGAGTGAACCAGAGGCTGCAGTTCGTAATATGGATGGATACACATTGAATAAAAGTCTTTCTGCCATGTGTCTGAACTCATACTCAGATACAGGGTGACCCACAAAAAAGTGTACCTAAGTTAGAATTAATATAAATATCGTACACGCAATGACGGTGGTAGAATGGATACATGAAAAAAGTCTATTTTTTAAATTCACTTCAATTCATTTTTTAACTACTTATAAATACGATATTTATATTAATTCTAAGTTGGGTACACTTTTTTGTGGGTCACCCTGTATATCAAAATAATTGTTGCCTTCATTCTGAAACACCCTGTATTAATTGATTAACCCTTTATCGTTTTATAAATTAAATTAAGTTACTTAAACTGAGTTACTGAACGATGCATGAAGAGTCAATTAGTTTTTAATTATTAGTTGTGTTTTGAAAAATAAATTACAGCTGTGGGTTTTACAACTGTATAAACAAAATGAATCGATGATAATTAAGAAACGTAATAAAAAATTATAATCAAAGACTTTCCAAATTCCATTTTCATAATAAATACAATTTTATATCTATGAAATGTATTTAAGCTCACTTTTCCTTTACACATTTACACTCATTTAGTTTCAAAACGCATTTACTGATTATGTTATTTATTACTTAATTGTCGCAGTTGATTAAATAGAATAAATCAAGGAAACTGTACAAACAACATAGTTCATAGTTTCTGTAGTAGATTCTTATTTATTAGTTAACTTGGTGAGAAACTTTGTGAAAACTAATATTGCGCTCGGAAAAAATAGTAAATTAGATATACCTTCAATTAAATCAATACTTTCTTTCAAATCATACATTAAATTGCATTCGTTATTGCCACAGAGAGCAGATAATGAGGAGATAATACATACAGACAGGCCCCATTTTCATCACACCCCGCGTTTATAAAAGTGGTAATAATTGCGAGACATCTCTCGATGTTTTTACCGTTCGTAGATATAGAAAACGGAGCCAATTTTTTGTGGTTATTATATCTCGGTAACTGCAATGAAAATAAATATTATTATCCAGATGAGGTTATTAGTAGTAATTTGTACAGAAATGAGTCTTTATAACTGAAGATGGTTTAACAGTGACTATATATAATACATACAAGATGCAAGTCTGTAAAATAGAATAAATAAATTATTAACCAAATAGTTAGAGTGATACATAAGAATTAAATATTGGTACTTTGAAATGTTACAAAATAGATTAGAAGTTATCTAATAATTACAATATTTTTTTCGTGTTCAAAAATGTAGAACTAACCAATAACTTGGAATGACGTTTAACATTTTTGAACAAGCTATCCCAACATTCTTCAAATCATCAGAAAATGAATTCGCCATTTATGGATGATGGCAGTGCGTTATACTTTTCGATTCCATTAAAATTGTATTAAATATAATACTAATTCACATTGTTTAGATGGTAGGTAGAGTAGTTATATAAGATAACTGGTCATAACCCCACACCTGTGTGAATATTTGATCAGCTAACTTCTCTTTTTCACTTTAAGCATCTGAAAATCACAGTTTGCCAATAGTTATATTGCGGTCGAAGTGATAGCATCTATGAATTTTAGATGGTCTCATACTTAATAAAGACTAAATTGGGTTAGCAAGTGTTGTGTATAATTCATTGATGATAATAATAATGTATTCGGATATAAGTAAAGTGTTGACATCTACCATCTTTAATCCTAGTCATTCTGTATTAAAGACTTACGAAAAAAAAGTTGTGATAATTTCGAGACGAGTTTTGATGTTATTACAGTTCATAGACATAGAAAATGGAGACTCTCTTTATAGGTGATTACTTCACGATAACTATATATTAAACATCAAATAATATTATTCATATAAGGATATTAAAATCGGAGACTAGTCTTTATGAAAGAAAAAAAAATTAACAGTGACTATACAGTAGGAGTCAAAAAATTGGTACGAAATTAAAATCGCCATAACTTTAACAAGAACTATCGTATCTTAGTGTGGTTTTCTTTGGTCAATGCAAAATTTTTATTACCTCTAACTTAATTTTTCGTTTGTTTTTTATATTCTTAATCAGGGTGGTCATAAGTAGAGGGTGGGGAAAATGCTCTTGCGCGAACTTGTTCCAAACCTTGCTTGTCAAAAGAGTGTTGATTTATCTCTGATAATTAGCGTGACTTTAAAACCCCTCATGTTGAATCAGCAGATAATTCTGAAACTACGACATATTTATGGAAAAACTCTGAATTATGTTTGATGGATGTAGGATGGTGCCCCAATACACAGAACACTTGCTTTCTAAGAAGGGTCATGCCATTGAATAGCCTCCGAGGTGCCCAGATTTATCCACTTGTGGTTATTTGGTATGGGGTTATTTGTAAAATGATGTACACTACTCCCCATATGCTAATCTGTCTTAATCAAAAGAGCGAATAACGCATGGTGTAGATTTTTTGAAAGCTAATTCTGATGTTGATCAAAATATCAATGAAAGCAGTCAGAAAACGGGAGCAATAATGTGTTGAGAAAAATGAGGAATAATGGTTATTTTTGGTTAATAATGTTTTACTTCAGATCTTCATAATATGCAATTGTTTCTATTTTATAACTAAGTAAATACTGGGTAAAAATCCATTTCGAAATCATTTATTAATTACGTTCATATCTCGCGCAAGAGCGATTTCATCACCCTCTACTTATGATCACCCAGTACAAAAAGTATTAGGAATTTATAAACAAACAAAAACATGGTTATAGCTGACAAAAATCTGCATTAGGCAAAGAAAACACACGAAGATACGATGGTTTTAGTTAAAGGTCCTCTCCTCTATATTTTTTTATATCTTTATTCATCAAAACTGACTTTACTATAGTTT
The DNA here is from genome assembly GCA_947561585.1 of Caprella mutica. Classification (NCBI taxonomy): domain Eukaryota; kingdom Metazoa; phylum Arthropoda; class Malacostraca; order Amphipoda; family Caprellidae; genus Caprella; species Caprella mutica. Next base: position 556,277 of record CANNZV010000056.1, on the reverse strand, counting down.
TAAAACTGCAAATTATTTCAAATTTGGTTCTAATGCTTTACTACCTTCGCATATTTGCCTAAGGTCATATTTTGCATTTAATTTATTTATTTATTTATTTATCATCTTGTTATTCGCGTAACTGGAAAAAAGTTCAATCAAATTGTCTGAAATTTGGTGAAGCGATTGGTCAATGTCCAGTGACCTGCTGGTAGAATTTTGGGAGCAAGGTCAAGGTCATGGTCATTTATAACTCAAAAGGTATTGAACCATATTGCATGAACTCGGTGGGACGATTGGTCAATGTACAGGAACCATATTGTTAGATTTTGGGAGTGATCAAGTTAAAGGTCAAAGATCAAGGTCAAGGCCATCAATAACTCAAAAAAGTATTCAACCAAATTGTCTGAAATTTGAGGGGACGATTGGACAATGTCCAGGAACCATCTGGTAAAATTTTAAGAGCGATTCGGTCAAAGGTCAAGGTCATTTATAATTCAATAACTCAAAAAGTATTTAACCATATTACATGACACTTGATGGGTCGATTGGTCACTATCTATAGTCACCAGTTTAGTGGATTTTGGTAGCAAACGGATAAGCGACGACGAAGGGATGGGCTCTACCGAGTGCACGTAATCTAGTTATAATATGTAATTTAAAAAATTTCCGTTCTTTCTTCTACCCTCTGAATTTCAAGCAAAAAAATTTGAATGTCCGATAGGCTAACTAGATTCAACAAAGAATCCAAGTCCCTAAGTATTTCTTACTTATAGTTTTCATTTTTTCGATCCAGAGAACTGTTAGTTTTAAAACACTGTATTTGAATAGGTGTGTAAATACGTATATACAAGACGGTTCTATATAGGACAACTCGCCGCTGGACAATTTGTCGTCGGACAACTCGCCGCCAGGACAACTCGCCGCGTGATTTATGTTTTGCCGCTGTATAATGATATGCATATATTTAAAAATATAATAAATTTGAACATTGATTTGTTTCTATACGCTCAAAGCTGACGTAAAACAGTAGGTAGTGGACAAATTTTATTATTTCAATTAATTAAATTGTTTTGTTATATCTGTGAGAATATTTCAGGCTGCAAAAAATAGTAGAGCTATTAATATAAATTTAGAAGTATTTAACGTCTGCTCTAAAACGAACGGCTTTCTAGTTGACGTCAAAAGGAAATTATTTACAAGGAACAGGAAGAAAAAGTCAGAAAGCAAAGTGACTCTTTCAACAAAGGCACCAATCACCAGTCCGTGACAATGCTCATGGATGCAGAAAAGCTACTTCATGGATGCAATCACTTACCAATGAATGATATGAAAAGGAACACAAGCACCAGTGACGGCACTCACGAATAGAAAAGGAAAATGAAGAGGTGATAGTAAATGTAAATCATTAGCCTACCTAAGACAAAAATCTAAGACTTCGTAGTTAAATAATCTTAATCTGCACTGATGTACTAGTTTTACACTAAAGTAATTTTTATAAGTTATCAAACGTATAAAGAAGACACCTGAACTTTTTTCTTTCCAATAGACAATTACTTTTAGCAAAATACTTTCAAATAAAACGAAGAAAATCTTATTGTTAATTTACAACACACACTATGTTCATATAATAGTTAAAAAAACATTATATTTAACTTTTGAAATGGAAAAGAAAACATTTTCAAATACAGCAAAGAAAATTTGATAATCAATTTACAACACGCTGCTTCTATTTAAAATATTATTATAAATAAATGGTGTAAACGGCGGTAAAACATATATCACATGGCAAGTTGTTTTGACGACGAATTGTCCTAGCGGTGAGTTGTCAAAACGGCGAATTGTTCGGCGGCGAGTTGTCCGGTCACCATACAAGACATACCTACTAAGAATTCGTACTTTTCTTCTAATGAATCTTAGAGAGAGTAAAAATTGAATGTGAATATTTCTTATACAATTATTGTGAACAGAACACTTGATCGATTTCTTTTCTGCTAACTGTGATATGTTGTATTACCTTAGCTCTACAAATTTAAAGCAATTCCAATTTTTTTAAATTTAGAGTTATAGCTATAACTTTTAAAATATAGCTATAAGTTATAGCTATATTAATTTCGTACCGCTTCTTTTGACTCATAATGTATAATTTCATATATTATATCTATATAATAATCATTACTCAACTTTCATTAACATTAACTTTCAAAGAGTAGATTTTACTTACATCGTATGATAGTTGAATAGGCATTAATAAACTATATGAATGAAAAGATTGTGAATAGTACACAGTGTTCGATCAGGAGCATAATTTATAAATTTCTAATTGGGAGAACTTAAAAGGCTTCAAGTCGTATTATGTAAACGCCATTTTGTTGGCAAAGAGGGTATTTTTGTATCATCCTATAAAAATTCGCATTGATCTTCAACTATCTTCATCCTGAAAAATATTTTCTGAACATGAAGAAATGGATCGTCCTGCAATTTGCAAAAACACCTTCACTTTCAACAGTACGCCAAGAATTCATGCTTCACTTCAAGATATGTGGAAGGGCATCTAAATTTTACCACCTGATCACAAGAGCTCGTGATCTTTTCAATAAGACTGGTTTCATACACAATAAAAAGCGAATACAAAAAAAAGATCAGAAACAGTGATTCAAGAGGAAAAGATCTCTGAAGAAACCCCCAGTTGTTCTCTCAGAAAAGCTTCTCAGCAGATTTCACCCACCAAAACCACGTTGTGGAGGATCGTCACACATGAACTTCAGACATTTTTAGGTTCTTTTGTCAAGGTAGTTTCATCAATGGATTCTGCAATAACCATCTAACATTATCGATAGAATCATTTTGACTGACGAAAAGTTCTTCTGCTTCCATCAAAAACCATTTCGAAAAAACTACGGAGTTTGGACAAATGAAAATCTTCGAAATATCAGCGAATCAAAATGATAGGTATGATTTTAAGATAATGATGTTTGTCACCATTATTAATGGAATGATTGCAATCTCAAGTTGCTCCAGGACATTATTTGGCCCAGGCTGAGTCATTATGTAACCTGTTCTATACTTTTGTTATGTATGACGGCGATCCACCACATGGCACAAATGCAGCTCTGTAATTAATCAATGAAGAGTTTCGAGGTGCTGCTTCAAACCGCGGAATGAAAAGCTCTTCTTAAAATGTGTTCTCCTGTGATTTTTTTTACCTCTGAAGGAGAAATAGATTAATTAATTAACACCAAACGACACGCTTTTTCCCGCAGTGTTAAAAACGCATTTGTGAAGCGGGCCTGTAGGGGAAAACCAGACACCATCGAGTCTTTTATAAAATGTGTTCAAAGTTTCGGTGAAGGATATAACCAGGAGACTCTCAAAAATGTTTGCAAGAATGTTTTGAAGCATGCGTCGTTCGGACTTCAGGCTGCAGGTTTCTTGTTTCTTAGACTTCAGCTTATTTTAAATATCATAATATGACAAATTTCAATTACAAATCTATTAACCATGATTTGCAATCTCAGATTTACGAGCAACTTTGGTCAATAATTTACCTAAGTATTAGATATTCGTAGTATATCTAAAATGTCAAACTGCGCTGAAATTCGAAATGACGATGATTCACTATACAGAACTAGAACTTTCAAAAAAGGTAACAATCTTTCCTCTTCTCTTGTAATTCATTATATAAGGACTGACTAAAAATTCTTCCTCAAATTCATTAACTATTCACTAGATCAGTGACATACGTTCATCATTGTATAATTATATTACTCTATACCATCATTTTTCTTGTATCGTTTCAGACTTCTGGTCATGTCAAAGCACCTTTCTGTTGCTATCTTTCCTGGGTTTATCTTTGGCGTACTCCATGCGAGGAAATCTATCTGTTACAATTGTAGCGATAGTAAAACAACCAGAAATCATTACTAATTCGTTGAAAATGCAAAATGCCGAACCAGAGTGCCCCTATGAAGAAACTACAAATAATACTTCAAACCATACTGTAATTTCTATAATTTTTAATTGATATAACTTTAGAATGAAGTTTTACATTCTCTTATAAAACAAGTTCATTATAAATGGAATTGTTAATTTCACAATTTGAAAAATGGAAATTTACTATTCGGTACTAATGCTTGTAGATAATTTGAATACGGTGTCGGATATGAAGACAAATTTGTAATATAGAACAGTTGCAGATAATTATGTTTTATAATATTTACATCACATTTACTCTTTTCTTTCAAAGTATTACTTCCCTTTATTTATCTTAGATTGAAAAATTTGTCATGTCTCGGACTGAAAAAGGGTTCGCTTTGGCTTCCTCAGTCTTAGGCATATTTATTTCAAATTTATTTGGAGGCATAGCTGCTGGACGATTTGGAGGGAAACTAGTGATGGGACTAGGAATTTTCTTCAGCTCTATTCTAACAATTACTACTCCTCTAGTAATCAGCTATTCAGTGTCTCTTTTCATCTCTGTCAGATTTCTGATGGGAATCTCTGAGGTAATTATGAAACCACTCTTATTGTAAAGTGTAAATTCAATTATTCTTTTTTAAAAATAGTGTTTTGAATTCGGAAGTTGGAACTAATAATTTTGAAGACTACAATATTACTGCTACCAAATAAAATAGCTCTAAGCACACTTGTATTGAATTCTAGGGAGTAGTTATACCATCGGTGTATCAATTAGTTAGTAGCTGGGCTATCCCTGAAGAAAGATCACACGTACTTGGATCAATTTACTCAGGTATAAAATGAAATTTGATATAAATGATGATTATATTTTTTTATAATTTATTCATAATGATTTTTCTGAATGATTTCATTATGATTTTTGAATTACCAACTTCTCAGGAACCTATCTTGGTGTGATAACGACGCTGTTTTCTAGTGGTGTGCTCAGTGAAAGTTCGTTCCTGGGTGGGTGGCCATCTGTCTTCTACTTGTCCGGTGGATTGGGAATTATCTGGACTATATTTTGGTTCAGTTTCATTCATGAAACTCCTGAAGTTCATCCAAGAATATCTCATTGGGAAAGGCATAAACTGCTTCTACGTTCTAAAAACAAAATAAAAGGCGATCGAGTGAGGAATTATTATGTATTTTATGTTCAACAGAGCTCAATTCAATCATGAATACAGTTAACACATTTTATTGGACATCATGTTAAGTTTATTCGAAATGGCTATTTTGTATCTTCGTATAAATTGGCGATATATCATTTGCTACTCTATTTTATTTGATCTGACTTGGTTGAACTATGTTAACTTCTCTCATAAAAATATATGGCTTAAAGATCCCTCTGAATATTTAACAACCCAACTACAACTTGCTCTCTCGACAGCTACTCATATTGAATATCATGTGAAATTTTCAGAGCATCCCATTTAAAGGAATTCTTACCAGTACACCATTTTGGGGACTTGTTCTCATGCATAGTGGAGTCAACTTCTGTTTCTACGTAGTACTAACTGAGATGCCATCTTACTTCGCAGAGATTCAGCACACGGAACTAACTAAGGTAGCGTATCGAAATTATTATATCAGTTGAAAATGTTGAAATAAATTGATTGAAACCCTATTTTCTATAATTAACATTAGCTAGGATATAAAAAAAACTATCTATGATTCATATCATAAAGACTACTTGGTCTGTCATGCAATATGGGCAAACTAGGAAATTTACTTAAAACGTGTTTTTATAACATTAAATTATATTTTTTATGTTTATATAATATTCTTATAATTTAAGTAATCATATTTTGGTATTATAGATCCATATTCACTTATTCAGATCATAATTAGGTAGCCAGAGAAACCATTATGATGGGACCATATAGGATTTGAATTGCTTTCTGTTCTACAGAATGGAACTTTCTCTTGTTTGCCTTACGCTGCAACCTGGATTGTTACAACCTTTTACTCGAAGCTGATGACTAAACTGACAATTGATGATAAAATAGCGATCATAAATGTTAGGAGACTGGCAATGATTCTGTGTAAGTTTAAGACTCACATACATGATAACACTAGAATTAGATGGGGGGCTATAGACCATGTGACATACCGAGATTTAACAGACGGTTCTTGGCATATTCCACTCCGGGTAATTCCACCACGATATATTCCACCCCGGAATGTTCCACCCTTGTTACAATGCTCATTTGAGTGAAAATAAAGAATCAAACATTTTGTTTTTAAATTGCCATTCATTAAACACTGCGTAGACATGAAGAAATAACTCAGACGATATCCTGAGACACAATATTTAGAGGTAGCTCAAGTCAATTGAAATTCTATCCTAATAGACAAAAATTCAAATATTCACGATATCGCAGTTTGTTTCAAATTTCAAAATGTTCAGCAAGCTAATATATTTATTTCTTCTTAAAAGAAACAGCATTATATTATTATGCTCAATGCTCATACAACAATGGTTGTATACATAGGAAATAAATAACTTTAAACCCTCATATCTCAAAAAGTATTAGTTTCTACAAAAAACGGTTTTGATTTTCGGATTTTATGGACAAAAATACATATAAAAAAATTAATTTAAATTAAATCTGGTTGGGGTCGTCAAATGGGAAAGATCCCAGTTTTGGACTCTTGATGATCATTACAAGTTCTTAAAACTGACATAAATGTATTTTATCTCCAAAATAGCATCACATAGAAATTGTGAGTATTGAACCTATTTTATATCTTTCAATTCTATATTTTGAAATTCGTTACTTTTACTTTACACCATTAGGTATTCTTAATTTAATTTTAATTTTACTCGTACTTTAATTCATGTTTTTGTAATTGTCTTCACAGCTGGGTACGTGCCTGCTATCGGTTTCATTGCTTTGTGTTTCGTTGGCTGTAACCAGCATTTAGCAGTGGTAATACTTATTCTAACAGAGGGAATAACGGGATGTCAGTATGCTGGGTGAGTGAACAGTTGTATTAATCATAATGTACAGTATAGAAATCTTCTGTAATTAAATTCTGTATATTGAATGTACACATTGTACAGTTCTGAATAAGGAACTAGCCGGAATAATGAACATATTTTCTATAGGCTGCAATGAATGGCCATCAGTTTTTTAAAAACTGATGGCCATTTTATGGTAGACTAAAGAAAATTTGTTCACTCAGAGCTCTACATTTACTATGCAAGATTTTATTATAGAAGAGTTCTACTGAATATTTACATACTTACTTTTATTTACTCAAATAAAAACTCTTAAAATGAAGTTAAAGTCGGGTTAATTTCTTTAATTACTCCATCTATCAATACATATTTTTAAGCATTTAAAAGATAACCCGGTAAGCAACGAGACTTTAAGGGCATTCGATTTATAAGGGAATCATAGTATATCTTAGTATATTAATTAATACGTACAACAACGCATTATTAAATTCCTTACTCATTTCAGCTTTTCTTCTTCATTCGTTGATTTGTCTCCTCAATATGCAAGTGTTGTTATGGGAATATCCTCAGTTTTTGCAAACATCGCAGGATTCTCATCAACGATAATCATGGAACACTTTCTTGACAACAATGTAAGTAAAAGAAAATGTTGTTATGAAGATTGCTGCAATTCTAAAATTTAATTCTCTAAATACCTTCCTAGCCGTCTCTACTGGGTTGGCAGTACGGATTTATCCTCTGTGCTGCAATTTACGGTGTTACCACAACTATTTACTTGGTGACTATTGAAGTAGAGGTTCAGCCCTGGAATTACCATTCAACAGGTTGGCTTTTGCGATATGATGTGAACTTAAAATAAATCATAGTTTTACTGAAATTACCATAAATGAAATTTTTCATTTATTTTTCCAGATCAAGGAGCGAAAGAAGAAAAAAATGGTTTGGTAGACTCAGAATATGGAGAGGATGATGTATTATAGCATTTTAAAACTGTGAAAGATGTTATAAAATAGATAAATAAAGTAAAATTAAAATTATTATTTACAAGAATACGATCTAAAGTAGAATTTCTTAAATATATAAAAAATATTATTTAAATTTCACTTTCAATAAATAGGAGCTCCATGCATATAGGCTATACTTCTTTTACACGTTCCAATATTGATCTTATTTCAATAATCAATCTGTTTTTTTTTATCTAAATAAAGATAATTGTTTTTAATTATTTAAAGGAGGTCTGCTTCTTCTGGCAGGGAGCCTTGAATTTTTTTGGTTTTAATACGTTTTTCTTCAATCAATTTATGCAATGAATCTATTTTGAAAGAATTGGTATATGCACAATAATTACATAGTCATTTTATACAGGGTTTTTCATTTCAGACCCGACAAAGTGTCCAAAATTACTTCATTATCGAGATATATTGATACCCTCAATCTAAGGTATCTTTTTTGACACACATAGGGAATTTCACATAAAACAAACCTTGTTTCACGAAAACCTAAGTTTTCAAAACTGCTAAATTTCTAATATAGGTCTGAAATTTTGAAACAGTTGAACCTCATGAAATTAAGACGATACAAACGTACCATTTCTGTCTTCAGGAATAACATTAAAAATTATATACATGATGTTTATAACGGTAGGTAGCTTAATTTTGATTTAATATTGTCAATTAATTTAAATAATTAATGCCCCTGCCATAATTGTGTAACTGTGTGGAAATGTAATCTCCCCTAAAAAGAAAAATCTCAAAATACATGAATTCAATTTGACGTAAATTCGTAGTTATTAATTATGTATACTTACATTCAATACTGAAATTTGAAAGAAATTGAAAAAAACAAGTATTCTTCAACTGAAAACAAATTTCCTTTTATAGATAAAAAAGTAACCAATAACATAGATATTTTTTATAAAAAGTATAGTGAAACTTCCTTGAATGCGAATTGCCCGAGTAACATCAAACATTGGCTAATATGCTCTCTATCTCTAATGGAATCAGCATAATTATATATATAATGAGTCATACATTGTTTATCTAAAAAAGATTATTAAGGAAAAGAAAATTTAGTCTAATATGTGAAAGGACCATTCAGTGTTAAGTTAATAAAGTTTTTCAAGAGTCTTTGTCGTCAGTTTTAGTTAGACCCATCAAATTTTCCTTTCTATAAAAAAGAAACACAAAGACTTAGCAAGAGTGATAGTAGTACACCAAAATAGTTCTTTTTAGGTCCGATCGATGAGTGTAGGGTATGAATTGTGTATTAGGAGAGATTAATAAAGGTAAATAATAGATAAATTTTGTTATACATATTTTTAATTCAATTAGATAAAAATAGTAATATAGATATTGTTAACAAAGCAACTGCACGTGGTCATGAATGGAAGTTATATAGAAATATGCTATGATAAAATTTGGTAATAACTAATAGGGTTAATATAACAATAGACGGTAAGTATGTGAATTTATCTTACAAGCTAAGCTCAATGAATATAGGTTTGTTCAAAACCTTTAACCAAGAGATCACCTGCATGACTGGGGTAAGTTCCAAGTTACCGGACAGTTTCACCTTTTCTATCAAATATGAAAAGTATATAATAATTAATCTATAGCTTTTATTTTAATTTGGTGTACATAATTCATGTGTCAGATTGGAAATGAAAAATATAAAGGTGAGCTCAGGTATAACAAGAATCCCAAAAAATGACCATCTATGAGACTAGGGCAGCGTCATAGGGTAAGTTCTGACTTACCTACAGATCAATATTTTCGATCACGTATGAAAAAAGTATATAACAATTAACATAAAGGTAAGATTCTTTCATGACCTATGTTTACGCGCCACTTTCCGAAAACTGCAAATGTTCGGGAGGGGTAACGATATTAGGGCACGTTACCGAACGGATCTACATTTACGATCAATTAAAGAAAATTATATGATGATGATCTGAGTGAACTTTTTTTTTTTTGGTTCCGAATCAGAATTTTCGTTGGTTTGTTCCGAAACTCTGAACCGATCTCAACATTTCTGTGTGAATATTTATTCCAAAAAATTGTCTGCGAACCCCCGAATATTAATTCCGATACCTTCCGAACATTTCCAAACCAAAATTTTTACTCATTCCGAATCTAAATTTAAAGTTTTCTGATTAATTATATGAAATGTTTTTTTCCTAATATATCTACACTATATATTGTGATAGGAAGCAATTGATGAACACTAATATAGGTAACTAGGTAAGCTATTGATGAACACAAGTAAGTAACTAGGTAGGTATGTGAACGCTAGTAGGAAACTATGTAGGTAATGATAAATAGTAGTAAGTAACTATATTGGTATTATGAACACTAGTATAGGTAACTATAGTTAGAAAGTATTTATAAATACTAATATGATATACTAGCTAGTTAGGTAGTATTTTTAAACACTGATAGGAACTAGGTACGTAGGTTTGATAAGCACTAGTATGTAACTAGTTAAGTATTATTTATAAACACTGGTAGGATCTAGGTTGGTATTGGTGAACACTAGTATGTATAACAAAGTAGGTATGGTGAACACTATTAGATAACTAGGTAGATATTGAAAAAATCTAGTGGGCAACTAGGTAGTCATTGATAAAATCTAGTTGGTAACTTGGTTACCTGGTAAACACTGGTAGGTAACTAAAGGACTAGGTAGCTATATGATAAAATCTATAGTATATGTAACTAATTAGGTATTATTTATAAACACTGGTAGGATCTAGGTTGGTATTGGTGAACACTAGTAGGTATATCAAAGTAGGTATTGGTGAACACTATAAGATAACTAGGTAGCTATTGAAAAAAAAGGAGGTAACTTGGTAGTTATTGATAAAATCTATTAGGTAACTAGGTTACCTGGTAAACACTGGTAGGTAACTATAGGTCTAGGTAGCTATATGATAAATTCTATAGTAGATATAACTAGATAGGTATTAATAACATTAATAGGAAACTAGGTAGGTATTGATAAATATCAATAGATACCTTTATGTATAACATCATACATATTTTAATCATTTATATTAAAAAAGAAAAGATGCAAAATCCATATAGGACTAAGTTATATTTATCTATAATAGCTTTAAGAGCACGGGTGTGATTATGATGCATAAAGTTAATTCGCAATCCTAGTTCTACTATATCTAAGACACAAGACAATAGGACCCAATAGGTTGTGAGTTCACGTCCTAAAAAACCTCACTTCATTTCTTTCCATTTAATTTGTATATAACAATATGTGACTTTAAACGAATTTAACTACAGCCAGACGTACTCAACTACTCACGCACTAAGTGGGAAATGGAGATACAAGTAGCGTGATCTTTTTAATTTTTTATATATGGAGATATGTATAGTATATACCCCTATGTTATTTAACTGAAAGCAATGAGGGAAAGAAGAATGAAGTCCCTCTCTGTTCCACGTCTTGCTGAGCGGGAAAGAAAGGGACATCCGTACTCTGTCACACGCGGGGAATTGAATTGGGATTTGATGCAGATTTGCAAATTTCGAATTACACCAAAATATTCTTGAAACTATACTGAAAAAATACCTCGTATTAAACAAAACACTATTTTGTCCCTTAACAGTTATTCCAGTGTAAATATCACAAGGAATAATAATTACAATACTCTTTTTAAGTTAAATCTCTAATTCGAATAGTGTATCACAATCATTTGCTGTTTTTTAGATAAAACATAAGGTAGAGTTCGTTGCAGATATGATGGCAGTCTGTGAAAAAAAAAATCATGTGAAAAATTATAGAAACTAGATACAGTGAAGATTATTCTAATTTCTTAAAATGATTATTTGATTGAGTTTTTTTATATTATTATAATTGAAACAAGAAATTTCTAAACTATCGAAATGTTAAAGTTACCAATTCACTTTTAGAGAAAAAGGATTGGTCTAATACGAATCTGCCGAAGTAAGTTCTGTACTAGATAGTAGACCGAGCCAACTTGGAATGTAACTCTGGTCTACAAAACGGTTTTGCTGTACTGCATAAACTCCTCTTCTACTTTCTGAGTCAAAAAGTATTCCGCTCCATATTCTAGACAAAATGAATAGCAGTTATTAGCAGTGGTCCTGAGTTGAATATGTATTCAATTAATCATAAGTTTGTTATCAACCTGCTCTTTTTTAATTCCAGGGTTGAACTTCTACATCAACTGTCATCAAGTAAATAGTTGTTGTGACTGCATAAAGTGAAGCTGCAATGAGAAACCCGTAATGCCAACCTAATGCCGATGGCTAGTGAGAATTATAGATTTTAGAAGACAATTACAATGATTTACTTATCCAATATTGTTACAAATCTTTCCTGAACGTACATAGTTTTCAACCAAGTGTTCCATGATTATAGTAGATGAAAATCCTGTCAAGTTAGCAAACGAAAACGATATACCAGATAATACGCCAGAATATCGAGGTGCTAGTTCCACGAAAGAGCTTTTGAACCTTAGATGAAAAACTATCTATTATTTCACATTATTAGTTATTTAGAAAATATGATATCTATATTAAATATTTTAGTTTTCAGGAACAGTCCAACTTTTCAAATTACGTACCGTTGTCACTCATAACCTAGCTATTACTATTCTAGGTTAATTTTCATCACTCACCCTGAATATTGAAATCCTGCCATTCCCTGAATCATAATAAACAAGGCTACAGCTAGAGTCTTGTTGCAACCAACAAAACACAATGCAATGAAGAGTGTACCTGGAACATACCCAGCTGTAAGAAGAAAAAAATAGAGATATCAATTATGAAAATACTTCTTCATTATTTAATTACTGAAATGTATTCAATTAACTGTATAAAATAATGAAGTAAAGTGAAACTCCTGAGTTATGAAGTACTGTGTTATGGAGCACTCGAGTAATGAATGATATGAGTTATGAAATGCACCTAATTTATAAAGTATTTTCTATGTTTCATCAATAAAAATCTGCATCCTTATATCGTGCTAGTTATCCCTCAAAGACTATAGTTTTCTCCAAGATTTCAATCATAGAAAACTATGAGTGTCCTTGAGCTGTGAAGTGGCTCTGAGTTATGAAGAAACCAATACTACATAACTCAGGAGTTTCATTGCAGTAGGTTCCAAATACCTTTCTTATGATATATATTAAATATTTCTTGTGGTGTATAACAGATGTGTTTGTATAATATTTAACATATAGCCAATAATAATAACCAGGGCTGGGACAATATGCTCTAAAAACTATAGATCCCAAAATTATTATAGACGGAGAGAATTAAAGAGTATTGAATGGTTCTACACCAGCGGTATATAGTATTCGATACCATTTCATTTAGTTTCGTCTATGATATTTTCGGGATCAATAGTTTTTAGAGCATATTGTTCCAGCCCGAATAATAACTATCCCTTATATTAACTCTTCAAAAAATTCTTACGAGCATGCATTTTTTGAGGGAAATTTTTTTAGGTTGCAATTGAAGCATAATTATCTGCCCCTGTGTATTAGTCACAAATGAAACAAGATTATGAAGATCAAGTAGTACCTGAATAACTGATCTAAATCAAAGGGATGTTTAATTGAAATAAAAAATAAATAATTTTAAGTTAAATAGATATATTCTTGCAACTAAAATTATTCAAAGTCTGAAATCTACCTAAGATATGTAGAATTCAATTCATTCTTCAAGAAGAGGAACTGAAAATGGACCACTAAATACTTTATGAACTACCGTCCATTTTAGCTCCTTAAACATTCCTTAGTGATTTAATTGTAATTATATCTTTGAATGTTTCGTAAACATCATTGGTTTCTTTTTCATACCTCAACATATTACAAACTTTTGTTATTGGCGAACGAGGTTGAAATGTCAGGTACGATAGATTCTGCAAAATCTATCGTACATTTGTAAATTTGGTTTAAGCTCTAAAATTCTAAATAATAATATTGACAGTTTCAACTTACCTAATGCCGTTGAAATTCTCCGTACACTTAATATTGATAATTTATTATTCAAAATCAGTTTAGTCATCAGTCTGGGGAACAAAGATGCACTGATCCAACTCGCTACAAATGCCAGACAAGACAGAACACCATTCTGATAGAAAAAATAGAATTCCTCAGAAAGCATTTCTTATATTATTTAAAGCTTGAATGGAAATATTACAAAAAATATTAAAAAATCAGTTACATAATTCAAATACTATTATTGTAAAAATAATCTTATTTCATAATATTGAAGTTTTCGTTACTACTTATAATGGTCAAATTGAATCTTGATTAAAATGATTTATTTTACAGTAAAATTTCTCTATTATAAGACACTGATAAATCTTACTAAATTATATGGAAGTGAATTGATGGCCATTTTATGGCTGACTACACAAATTATGATCATTTAAAAATATTGTTCAACAACTCAACACGGATCATATTTCCCACCCACTGCTTGTCCTGTTCACTTTAAATAGTTATTATTCCATTTTACTACATTTAATGCATCCATATGTGTACTGGGCTAAGGTCCAACATTTACCATACTCGATTTAGAGTTTCTCGTTAAATATGTCGTAGTTTCGGAATAATTAAACAAAAGGGTTCTTAAATCATGCTAATTTTCGGAGATGAAACCTACTCTTTTGATAAGCAAGGTTGGAAATAGGCTCGAGCAAAAGCGATTTCAGCACCCTCTACCTATTTTTTGATCAACCTGTTGAAAAACTATTTAGAATATAAATACAAACGAAAAAATATGGTTATAGCTGTAAAAAACATGCATAAGCCCAAGAAAACCAAGCGAAGATACGGTGAATTTTGACTCGTACTGTAAAGGGTTACTCACAAAAAAGTGCATCCAACATTAAATTAATATAAATTTGTATTTATAAATGAATAATAATAAATACAGTTGAAGTAAAATTAAAAATTATTTCTTTTACATCCATCCTTTCTATCACCGTTATTCAATTCCCACTAACGAAAAAGACACATATTAGATGTAGAACGTATGGTTCTAGGACATCTCGCCGCCGGACAATTCGCGGTGGGACAACTCGCCGTGGACAAATCGACGTTTGGACAACTTTTTGCAAGGACAATTCGTCGAGGTGATAGTACTCGCCGCCTGATATATCATCTAGATGTAATTAAAAATATTAGAAATTTTCACAACAATTTATTTCTATAAGCTCAAGACTGACATAAAATGGTAGTTGACAAATTTCATTATTTCAATTTATTAGTTTCTTTTGTTGTCATATTTTTCTGTGAGAATATATCAATCTGCAATAATATTAGAACTATTAATTTAAATTTAGTAGAGTTCAACGTCAGCTTCGAAACGAAGGGCCTTGTCTTTGACGTCAAAAGAAAATTAAATACAAGGCACAGGATGACAAAGTCAGAAAGTAGAGTGGCTCCTTGAACAAAAGCACCAATCACCAGTCCGTGACAATGCTCATGAATGCAGAAAAGCTACTTCGTGGATGCAATCACTTACCAAGGAATGAGACAAAAGGGACACAAGCACCGGTGACTGCATTCTCGAATAGAAGAGGAAAATGAAGAGGTGATAGTAAATGTAACCTATCAGCCTACCTAACACAAAAATCGAAGATCTCGTAGTTAAAGAACCTCATATTTGCAATGATGTACTAGCTTTAAAAGTAATTTTTGCAAGTCATCACACATATTAAGAAGACACATCAACTTTCTTTCTTTCCAATAGCCAATTATTTCTAGCAAAATACTTTCAAATAGAAAGAAGAAAATTTTATTGTTTATTTAAAACACTCGATCACTACGTTTATAATAGTTTAGATTATATGTTTATTAATAAAAAAAAACATTTTTATTGAACTTTTGAAATGGAAAAGAAAACATTTATAAACAGGGCTAAGAAAATTGGATAATTAATTTACAACACGCAGTTTATATCATAATATTTCTTATATATAAATGGTTTATAAGGCGGTAAAACATAAATCACACGGTGAGTTGTTCTGGCGGCGAATTGTCCTGGCAGCGAATTGTCCTCAAGCCAAATTGTCCGCGGCGAAATTATTATCCGGCGGCGAGTTGTCCGGTCACCAGGACGGATATATGTAAAAAAATCCAATTTCTAATTTTTCTTGATATCTATTTTTTTCTACTTATTAGGTGGAAGAGAACTATGTGGAATCTATGTGACCACACTGTATTAATTAGACTCTTAAATAGTGAATGTTAGGCTGCCTTCAGCAGTGTGTAATATGGTCTTGTGAATTGAACATCTCTCCTAGGGACTTACCTAAGTTTTAGGGTATAATAGCCCATCTTTATCATATATTATGTAATTTCTGTGTAGTATATTTAGAAATATATCTCTGACCAAACCAAATTCTTTCAATTACCCTATTTGTATAGGCTAATTAAACAGTAAATTACGCAGAGGCTTTACTCATTGTTATTCTATCAGTTTTGGAGTTTTTATTTAACTCCCACTAAAGAAAAAGGCACACGACGGTGGTAAATGGATATATGTAAAAAATCTAATTTCAATTATACTTGAACTATATTTTGTATCAACTAATTAGTACAATATTTATAACAACTAAGTTTGTAATCTCCTACAACGCAAACATAACTTTTTCTCTAAACGAAATTATTTTAACATGTATTGTAATATTCCCTCTATTTTCAATTCAAAGGTAGATCACTCAGCTATTTCTTAGTTTTACTATTATACCTACCTTAGATATTTCCATATGCTGAATATCCGATAAGAACGTCGGCAGTTCGGTGAGTAGTAAGAAAAAACCGAAATTGATTCCACAGTGAACAAGAACAACACCCAATACCGGAATACTGGTGAAGATACTCCAGAACGGAATATGCTGAGAATACAGAATGAGAAAAAATAAAATTCCTTATTATGACTTATGAGAGATAAATCGTTTGAGAATGATTAGATTTTTTTCACGAATTTGAGAAGAATAACTGACATGAAAAAGATTTAATGCCACATTATCTATTTTGTTGTTAAATATATCGCTCCTTTGCGACAGCAGTGTGATAACTCAAAAATAGCTACTTTTCGAGAGACGCCTTCAAAAACGTTATCAATATTATGAAAAAAAACACCATATGTGAAACTTTTATTGTAACATCAAATATGCCTCTAAGGTTTATAGAAGTAGAAATTATTATATTATACCTAAATCAAATGTATTTATTCATATTTTTTTTTTATTATGACATTTCTTTTACGTCGTTAGGACATTAACTATCCTTTTTAGCGGTCCATTTATTGAGCTACAATAATGAAACTTTCACCAGAAGAAAAACATTGAAAAACAACAACGATATCTTGAAATCACATTTTTTTGAGTTATGACGACGTTGTCACACAGGAGCAATACGTTTAGAGAATATTCTACACATTCTCACCTTCGGTTTATCACATTTATTTTTCGAGATGGAACATAATTTTTGTCGTTCCCAATGAGATATTCTTGGATGATTTTCTGGGGTTTCATGGATGAAACTGAACCAAAATATAGTCCAGATAATTCCCAATCCACCGGACAAGTAGAAGACAGATGGCCAGCCACCCAGGAACGAACTCTTACTGAGTATACCACTCAAAGAGAAGGTTGTAAAAATACCAAAATAAAGTCCTGAAATTTCAACAATTTTTTATAATGTAGGGCAATCAGAGAATTATTTTACAATAAAAAGTGATATACTAAATAATTCAAGATTTTTTAGCAATATATTGTTCGTTTTACCTGAGTAAACTGCACCAACTACACGTGATCTTTCTTCTGGAACAGCCCAAGAACCGATCATTTGAAAAGCTCCAGGAACAATACTTCCCTGATATAAGAGTGAAAAAATATATGTTAAATGTTCATATTTAAAAATATAACGATGATTAGACAATTTTCTCATAGTTGAAACTATATATACTTTGTATATATACAAAGAGGCAAAGACTTATTAGAACTAAATTTGATGTTTAAGTAAAGCCTAAATAGAAAATATTAAATTTACGATAGTATGCCGTCAAACTTCAGATGCTTAGCCTCTTGGTTACCCTAAATGATTAGCTAAATTTTGAATTAAAATTAATTTTGATTACTAATTTGCCTATATATATATTCCTGTATTCTAAAAAGATAGCAGGAATTACGCTTCAAGTCTAAGGATAAAAAGAAACACTAGTACTGAATGGTATATATCTATTAAAAACAGGACGTTTCGATAGTCTCAGCTATCATTATCAACTAAAATATGAAATCTGTAATGTAACATAAAAATAAAAAAACATACACTAATATTTATTGAACATTAAAAAAACCTAACTAAAAATTAATTAAAAGTTAAAGGATAAGAACTGTCAAAATTGTTTAAAATTGGTTGACGTTTAAAAATGTGAAGTGATTCTAAAATTCTCAACTCATTAAAATTGTTTGCACTACCTAAAATTTTTAAATGATCTAGATTGATTGGAGAGTCGCAAGTACTCTCCGTGTGAATTCTAATTGATGAATGAGGTGGATTGGAAATTGGTCTATTAGTTCGAAAACTCCTCCCAGCATGCTCCGCAATCCTCATGTAGAGTGGCCGTGATGTTCAATAAATATTAATTAGTGTATGTTTTTTTTATTTTCATGTTCCATTACAGATTTTATATTTTAGTTGATAATGATAGCTGAGACTATCGAAACGTCCTGGTTTTAATAGATATGTACCATTCATTACTATAGTGTTCCTTTTTATCCTTATGTATTTTAGCTATGTAATTATGAAGAAATATTTATTCCCACATTGCAGTATAATTTGTTGTGAAGCATTGGTAGTTCGAGAGATTCAAAGATATCACTATTTCTCTCAATTCGGTGACTAATGTTTAAAAGTCAACTAAATGATTATTATTCAATGTACAATACCATCATTTTGGTATTGGAAGTACATTCATTAAGTACCAAATCGTTAATTACTTATTTAAGCTGCACCCTATTACGAGAATCCCGTATCTGTGATGGGTAATGGACACGGACCCTCTCGGAGTCTAGAACATAACCCCCCCCCTCGAACACGAATCACTCCCGTTTTTTCCTTTTAACTTATATAAATAATTATTGACTAATTTGCAGCTCTCTTCACATGTGTGGTGATGCTTCCTTTTGATATTCCAAACTAGGATTCACTACCAATCAGTTGCCATTAAGAACTCACCGTGGCATCACTCTCTTAAGCTAATTTTTTGTCGTTCTCTCTTTTCGCTTTATACCTTCCAGTCAACGAGTTCACGGGTTATGTACTATGTTCTACATATATTCATCCAATTTTCTACGTCATCTTCTTATAATTGACGTTTTTGGTAATCTTTACATAAATAAGTATCGCGTAAATAATGAAACAACTAATTGTACTATCAACAACTCAAGAGCTCTCATTGCTGTGGACACACCAGAGTTCAACCAATAAGCAATAATAAGGATACTATAAGAATAGTAATCATATAATTGTAGAACTGTTTCATCAGATAATAACCTATTTTCTATTTCTCATTACTTTTCTTCCTATCAATCTAACTCTGCAGACTGGCAAGCTTTTTCCATCGAGATTTTGGGAATGCTTATATTCTAGGGGGCTCATGTGCAAGGGGCCTTCCTTATGTCCCAAATTCATCTATGATCAGAGTAAGTTTTGTTTTAGGTTTGGTTCTGATTTTTTTTTAAGCTGATGAATTATTCAAAATGAAATTAAACTGAATTGTTAATTGTAAAAACAATTAATTAATTGTTCTCGAATAAATAATTTATTTAGCATTATTAAGGAATGGTATTTGCTATTATACATAAGATATCTTTTGAATATAGGATCAATGATATATATTCACAGATATCAGTTGGGAGCTAAAATCTGAAAGACGAATGACTTTCACTTCTTATCCTCATTTACTTACCTCAACAATTCCAATGAGAAATCTAACAAAGATGAAAAGTGGTACTGAAGAACGAATAGCTATTGGAGTAGCGATAGTTACAATAGAACCTAGGAAAACTCCTACTCCTGTCACTAGCTTTCCTCCATATTTTCCAGCAGCAATTCCTCCTAAAAGGTTGGAAAAAAATAATCCTAATATAGCAGTAGCCAAAGCGAAGCCTCTCTCAGTTCTTGACATAACGAATTCTCCTTCCTGGAAACAGAATTCAAGTCAAAATAATGATCACAAAATTTCCTAATTCATAACAATATTGCATTCGAAAAATCTATCGAGATTGATTCATGAAAATTTGTAGAAAATAAATGTGTATTAGAACAAAATTATTTCTTTCTTCTTGCTTTCTTACAATTATTTTCTTGGTTTGGTTGATTGTATCTTCATACGGGCAACTGAATTCGTCATTTTCCAGTTCGACGAAATCTTTACTCGGAATAGGTTCCTTAGCTATCGCTACTATCGTCACAGAGAGATTTCCACGCATAGAAGATCCCAAAGCTATTCCAAAGAAGGCAAGAAGGACAAAGGTATCTTGGCATGACCATGTATCTGAAATAAGTTATAGAAAAGTATTCTTTGATTGAAATATAGATATTGATTATTAATATAACTGTTGTGGAGAATGTGGATTAGATCTAAAATGAATTTGTAAATCTGCATAAGCGACGTTCCAAATATTCAGTGATGAATATTGGACATATGTGTCACGAATTTCAATATAACTCATTATAGCGTCAACGCAAGCATTGCCCCGCACTTAGTGAATATGTCCAATTATCTCTAAAACTATTACAGATAGAGGAGATCTGTAAAATGCAAAAGAAAGGAGTAGTCACTTATTTTATACAGACAAAACGGCTTAGCCCAATGACCAATGGGTTAATAGTTATTCAACTTTTTCTAAAAAAAATTGCTACCCTAGCAAACCGGGCAATAATCCCGCACCATTCAGGGTATTATCCTGCACTGCGGGGTAATGCCCTGTACCACTCTAGGCAATATCGTGCATAGCAGGTTAATGGCCTGCAGCCCTATTAACTTGGAAACTAATACATCAATCCAAATTTGGATAACACCATAGTAAAGAGCAGCTTCTAAACTCTTGGAAACAATGTTAAAAGTACGCTAATACCAAACTTGGAAATAGCGTCATGTGTTTGAACAAGTAACACCTATGAAAGTTAAGAGGCTCAATATTGAGCCACCTGAAAATATAATATTGAGCCACCCCAATATTGAGCCACCTCAATATTGAGCCACCTCAACATTGAGCCACCTGAAAATATGAATCGCGCATAATTTACTATTACGAAATAGTTGTAAGCTAAAATATACTTTAAATGTTGCACAAACGTCAGAAAATAGTTTTCTGTAAAGTCAGATTCACGTTACAGACATTAACTTATTTTATATTACGTTTTTTGATGGTGCATAAATACTCCTGCATAATAAAAGTTTAGGCAGGCATCTTTTCGCACATACACTACACACTGTATGTACATTGTACATTGTACACACCTTACACACTGTATGTATATACACACTACACAATTATCTATGGTTATTATATCTTATAATGCTGAAAATTCAACATTTTATAGTACTGTAAAAGTGCGGGATGATGCCCTGCATATTTTTTTCATGCCGGGCAAAAACCCGAACTACTTTGTTGCCATGTAGTCAATTTTTGGCTGACCTGAAACAAAAAAAGTAGTTAGTGTATTAAAGTACCATAATTAACCTATAATATTTCACATACGTGATCAAATTTGATTGAGAATTGTGGATTCTGCAGCAAATCTTGCAAAATTATCTGATTTTACGAATGCAAATGTTTGGTGCATAATTCTATAGTGTCCTATTTAAAAAAATATTTTAAAATACTTACCAAAACCTAACATGGATAATATTATTTGTCTTGAGGGTTGAAAATCTGCTCTTTCCAATACCGTAAACAGAAATTTAAATTTTCAAATAGTTTTGGAGATAAGGGGGGTACGGGTTAATGCCCGCACATTCCAGGTGCGGGGGAATTACCCGCGTTGACGCTATAGAGAATATATTTTATAAGGATATTACCTTTCTTGGTCTTCCTTATTTCGAAATGTGAATTCTCGTCTTCTTCATCTCCGTGCAGTTTTGTGTACTTTACCATTTTTTATAAATAAGTCTAATTGAGTAAGTGGAATAGGTATTGGTTTTCTATTCAAAAAGATGATATTTTTCTATTAAAAATAACAAGAATATCATCTTAACATAGGAAAAAAATTTCTTCAACATACAGCAAATAATCTGACATTTCTAATTTAATAAATTAATTGAGATGTGATATTTTATAAATCTGATTAACGAAACATTTTTTTATATTGAATAACAATTTGATACATTCATACATCACCTAATTAGTAACAATTTGTGTTCTGAGTTTATGATATCGGGGTATCTCTGATGCAATATTTCTCATTTTTAGTTGAGTGGGATGTATTCATCAAATTTGGTGAAAATTCTAACTTTTTTGGTCTGAAAAGGGTCTTTAGGTAATGGGCTTTCATGTCCCAAATTTGTATGAGGCAACGAGCAATGGAACTCCCCTCATTAGGGGTCCAAACGGGGGAGGGTATAAAATCATATTTTCTGTGGTTGTGAAAGGAATGAAAAATAAAGAACTCCAGTTTCTCAAACATTATAATGCCAAAATCGAAAAAAGTCATCCATACAAAATGTGATTATTTTTCCAAGTTACATTTACTTGGCAATTTTTAGAAAATTGGTCAACAAGTCAAAAAATTCTGAAATATGAGCTGACCCCTTAAAGGTCATCTCAACTGTAAATTAAAAATCACTGGAATGCTTTAAATTTGTAGAGCTAAGGTAATATAAGATATTACAGTTTACAGAAAAAAAAATCGATCCATTATTCTGTTCATAATTAATTATATAAGAAATATATAAATTTAACTTTCATTCATTCTAAGATTCAATAGAAGAACAAGAACTGCAATCTAATTAGATCATGCATTATCGTAAATTTAATGGTAATTAGGTATATAGGTTCACTTTTAGGTACCTAATGTTTTTTTAGGGTAATGGTATTTAGATAGCGATATAGGTAGCCCTTTAAAAAATCTCTAAAACATTATTATAGTTTTGAGTTTTTCAGAGATATTGGATGCTTTTTCTTCGCTTGAAATTCTTAAGTTAGAAGTAAAATCACAAGTTTTGTAATCAGTAACCTTAGCTCTAATAAAAAGAGCAATAAAAAAGTTAGAGTAAAGGTTAGTTTAGTTACTCATTTAGTTTCACATTTTCAATTTCCTCTTCTCTTCGTAAAAATTTAATTGTTTGCTCTTCAATTTAATCACCTTCCGAACTTAGTCACTGCATTGACAGAGTAACTTTTCTACATTCATGAGCTTAACACCTAGCTACTGATTAGTGGTTAGTTTGGATGTTCACTGTGCTGTGTAAGGGTAATTACTGGTTATTAAAAATATGTTACTACATTTTGCTTGACTCGCATAAAAATTATATAATTATTATGAGATTGCTCAATTATTCATTTTTAATTATGATGACTTATAATTAAAAATGTAGTTATAATAATCTTGTGCATAATAATACGATAGCAGGTGTGTTATTTAATTTTTTTGTCATGCTTACATTATAAGATAGGGACATACGAGTTCGTTAGGTCCGTCCCATATGAGGTCGGTCTGTCAGTCACATAAAAGTTTGGTCCATCCGTCACATATGGGTTGTTCAGTCCGTAATTCAGATATAAGGCAATGAGATTGATTTTTCCGATACACATGCGTCACAAAATTGATTAAACAGATATTCTATTAACAGCGCATTATAAAATTGGTGCATGTTAATCAAAATAATGTCACCAAGAGGGTATTTATTATGAATGATAATTTATATACTATTATAAAATAAGCAGTGTCAGTCGGTCTGTCATTCACATAATACGTTAAACAAACAATCTATCAACAGTGCTTCATAAAGTTGGTATTAATCAAATTAATGTTATCAACAGGAAATTTGTGAATGCTATCTTATGCACCATTTATTATAAAAGAAGCCATGTCAGTCGGTCTATCCGTAAAAAATGGGTTAAACAGACATTAATGTAAATCAAAACATTGGATATCTATAACTAATAATCTATCTATATAAAAGAAGCCCTGTCAGTCGGTTAGTTTGTCACAAAATGGGTTAAAAAGACTGAAGGTACGTTTAGCATGCACCGATTGTTGGAATATATTGAATTACTGCTGAGAGATAATCGCTCATTGCAAAGCTGCCCCGTAGGAATATTATTGAACTGGTGCTCAGCGATGATTGCAACAATCGCTGCATGCAAAACGTACCTTTAGACATTTTGGTTGATTAGACCAAGATCAAATCCTATTTGTTTAATCCCAATTCCGTGACTCCAAGGTTGACTTCAATTACAGGCAAGCCTCGCTTTAAGTACAACTCACTTTAGTAAAAGTGGTCCTTATTTCGAGTCATGTTTCGAAATAAGAACCGTTCGTAGACATAGAAAACGGAGACAATTTTATGTGTTTATTTCACGGTAACTAAAAGAACATCAAAATTATAATCCAGATAAGGTTATTAGAAGCAGTTGGTTCAGAAATTCAACATGTCCTATTTTAGGGTTAATTCCGTGTTATTGCACGGTTCCATATTTTCGAACACGTGAAAATCGTTATATAATAATCATTATTTAACTTTTGTTTCAATTGGTATCCATGATTCCAATTAGAAAAGAAGTTAAATAATAATTATAATATTTTTTTCTGACGTGTCCGAAATAGTAGAACCAACCAATAACTTGGAACTTAGTACCCTACTACCAAAAACATTTCATAGAGCATAAAATTGCGGTTTGTTAAATGTAACACAATAATTATAGAAGTCTAAGTATTTATTAATCACTCACCTATACTGAGTGAGAGTTAAGCTATGGATGGATTTTAAAACATTTAATAATTGCACGACTATAAACTTTTTCATCACAGTCACAAACAATGAAAGACTGTATATTATTATTAATATGCTTATAACACTGAAACAACTGACAGAAAATGAGATACATAATCAAGGAGTGACAATTATAAATTTTTGTTACTTTTATTCGCTTTAGTTACCGTTTGGTAACTAAACTGTGTACTGATTTGGATAACTAAAGCGGGGGTTGCCTGTACTTCGGAAGACACTCTAGTTCTATTCTGGAGTGTAGCCAATGTACCAACTTTTGAGATATCAACCTTGCATTCGGCAGTCATAAAGCATTCAGTATTTAAAGATCGGATCTTTTGATATGTATTTCTGGAGGTGTTCAGTCGGGTGTAAAGGAACAACTCAAGAAATAACCAGAATGTCTTCCGAATTAATTGAAGTCACCCATCACCTTTCCAGGTAAGCTTCGGGTAGCAGTTAAATAACCTGTCGACATTATTGTTCTTTCTGGAGAGAACTAGAGATCTCAACTTATAAGAATTTAAAGAATGCAGTAAAAGATGAGACAAATCAAGTAGTACCTTCGGATAGAAGCGTTGGATCAGCCAAGGACCTTCAATATTTCGTCAATAAGAATAAGAGGCGGCTGGCAGGAGTGCTATAAGATCTACATAAGCTATTTCGATTCCTGTCTCTTCCATAACAACTTTAATCTATCAAGTGTTGAAATTGATACCGCTTTGTATGATTTCTGGAAATTCATGAAGAGTTAATTCGATTCTTAATATTTATTTTGGTTTCGATCAATGTACTGTTTGAGGGTTACACATTGACAAATAGTTGAATTGGCGTGGAAAATATATTGTGGAACATAATTCACTGGCTAAATTGAAAAACCATTAAAGAGGTTTATGTTTGAGAACTATGTTAGAAATAGTTAATTCTTTTAAATAATTATCAGCAGTGTAACTTTTAATTTGACCCTGTTGAGATATTTGAATTGCTAGTGCAATGCATTTTGTATACCCATTTATTGTTGATACGAAAATTTAAGAATTAAACACAAAATAGTGTATCTTTGATTAATCCGGTATAATCTCGGTTACGGATTACAGGCTTAGTTGGAATAATAATTAAGTTACTAAACTTATTTATATTTAAGTAAGCCTAGTCACAAATTTACAGGGACTGTCTTCAATCTTCTATTCAAGCAGGAGATCATCGAAATTCCCCGTCTGAAACACAAAATTAACTGAATCAGAGAAAAATTTCACACAGTGAAATAATTTAGGGTGGATCAAAAAATAGGGGTTTCGGGCAAACTTCAGAATCTTCATATGGAATAGTTATAATAAGTTGATACGTTATAAAAGAACAATAAATGCCAATTTCCAGGCCATATCTGGATATTTTTGAGTTGCCCTAAAGCATTTGAAATTTTGTACAAAATGATATTTTCCCATTAATTTTGAAATATTCGATTTTGTTTTTTCTGTGGAATAGGTAAGACTAGTTGGCACGTTATGAAAAAACAAAACTTGCAAAATGCAGATTAATTTTTGATACTTTTGAGTTGCCCCGAACACTTTTTTTGTAAAATATATTAGTATTACAATATTTCTCTTAAAATTTGGCTTCTAGAGCAATCATGCTGTTATTGTGATAAGATAGAAGTAATTTAATTCTCAAAATGACTTTGTGAACATTTATCAATATTTTCGTATTGCAAAAATTTCGAATTTACTCGGATTTCAGAAATTGGATAATAACACATGCAATTCGCTTTGTCAACTTTATTGAGTCACCAAGTGTCCCAAATATTTAAATGTTGGTTAATTAATCAAAATTATTGTTTTTGCTCTATTTCTTGCATATAAATTTCCTCATTATGTTCTTCATTGAGCACCAGACCTCCATAAGTGTGGAGCACTACACTAACTATAGTCTCCAGCGGTGCCTAAATTCAAACAATTTGGAGGGGTGGGGCAACTGTAAACATTGTAGTACCTGTCTGATTTTCCGGCGCAAACACAGAAATTAGCTGTTCTACAGCTATCTTCCTATTCTAAATGATAATAGTTCAAAGTTTATGAGTTTTTTTTTGCCCAAATGTAGTAAAAATCACCAAAATTTTACTTTCCTGATATTTGAATCGCTTGGTGGTAACTGTTAATCATGTCAAAATACACTCAAATTTCATTACACATACCTTTACTTGTCACATCAACTTTATATCACTATTCCATAAGTAATTTCCAAAACGTTATTTTTTGGCCCACCCTAGTGAATATATTTAGAAAGAATCTGTTAGGATAGGTAGTAGTTGTAGTTAATTGGCGTACTTAAAAAGCTATTAGCAAGGTTTATTTTTAAGCACTATGTTAGAAACCTAATTTTACAAACGATTATCTGCAGATTTAATAACAGGCAAAGTGGTCAATTTTGTAATTAATAATCACTCTAATTAAACCTAAAATAAATAACACCACACAGATAACTATGTTATTACATTACACTCTCACAAATACATGGAGGGAGCAGATAAAGATACATGTTAATGCGACGAATGCGGTCGATGATTTGTGTAAAAAAACATTAAAAATATAAAAGTACCAAAATACCTAATTATAAATATGCTACTTTTACGACAGAGGATCTTTTCTGTTTGCTGGGTGCATTTGAAAATTATTGAAATAAAATAATAAAATATACTGTTATCATAGGTACTGACTTTTAAAATTAAATTATTCAGTTAGAAAATATATAGACTTGTTATATTAAATAATGTATTTAGAAAAAATTCTGTTTCCTGTCGAATATGAAACTAAAAAAATAATAATATAATGATATAATTGTTATACTCTGATTTTTTCCTTGTATTAAAATACTTCGTATTTTCATTTATTTGTGTGACAAATCGTCTACAGTCTTAATTTTTACTAGCGTGAGATGCTTTAGCAGGTGAGCTACGTTTCAGAACGTGTTTGAGAATTTTGGATTTTTTTTTGGTACGATATTTTTGGCCACTGAAATTGTATAAAAACGTTCAGCTTGTGATAAGATGTGTGCTCCCGTAAGTGTATTTGAAGTTTAACTGAATTTGGTGTAAATGGAATTATATAATGTTATTAGTGTGATTGTCATATATATTTTTTCATTTGTGTAAATTTTTCAGTCTGTTATTAAGATTTTTTCATCTCTGTATCTAAGATTTAGTGACTTCACTAATTAATTGTTCAGGAAAATTGATATTTTTTTGCTATTAGTTTAGTACCTGTGTGGTCTATTGTTGGGTTACTGGTTTTTGTTGCTGTCCAGAGGAGAGCCGATCATGGCCCAGTAGTCCTGATCCCTTTGTGATTCTGCGAATTAGTGTTTTTATTCGGCAGCACAAAGTGAGTACCTAGGCACTTCTTTAATTTATTATGTCCTATAACTATTTTTTTGTATTGTTCCTAATTTTACACCCTAAAATTCATGAATTAAGAAGCATATTGTCACAACCCCTTCTTTTGAATTTTAGTCCAAATAATTATCGTGTTTTATTTTTTCTTTCAGCTCCTGATAAGAGCGTGATTGGTGAACCCTCTCTTGATCTGATTCTAGACCCACTCTTTCATCCCTGTGGAGTGCCACCCGTGTTGAGTGCCACCCATGTTGAGTGCCACCCATGTTGAGTGCCACCCATGTTGAGTGCCACCCATGTTGAGTGCCACCCGTGTTGAGTGCCACCCATGTTGAGTGCCACCCATGTTGAGTGCCACCCATGTTGAGTGCCACCCGTGTTGAGTGCCACCCGTGTTGAGTGCCACCCCTTTTGTATCGTGCATATCTTTATTGTGCACCCCTACTTGCGTAGTTTGAGTGTTTCTCGTGCTACCATATAGTGTGATTAATTATTTGTTTACTTAATTTCCCGAATTCTATTTAGTTTTTTTAGTTATCAGTTTCATGGTAACTGTTTAGTTTTTGATAGGATTTATTCTGTAGTTTCTATTTAGTTTTTCGTGATGTAGTTTTTCTTGATGAAGTTTTTCTTGATAAAGTTTTTCTTGATAAAGTTTTTCTTGATGAAGTTTTTCTTGATGAAGTTTTTCTTGATGAAGTTTTTCTTGATGAAGTTTTTCTTGATGAAGTTTTTCTTGATGAAGTTTTTCTTGATGGAGTTTTTCTTGATGAAGTTTTTCTTGATGAAGTTTTTCTTGATAAAGTTTTTCTTGATGAAGTTTTTCTTGATGAAGTTTTTCTTGATGGAGTTTTTCTTGATGGAGTTTTTCTTGATGAAGTTTTTCTTGATAAAGTTTTTCTTGATGAAGTTTTTCTTGATGAAGTTTTTCTTGATGAAGTTTTTCTTGATGGAGTTTTTCTTGATGGAGTTTTTCTTGATGGAGTTTTTCTTGATGTAGTTTTTCTTGATGTAGTTTATCTTGTAGTTTATCTTGATGTAGTTTATCTTGATGTAGTTTATCTTGATGTAGTTTATCTTGATGTAGTTTATCTTGATGTAGTTTTATAATTATTATATCTATATTTAGGTTTCTCCAAATCCACTTCAGTTTACAATCTTCATCATCAATGAAAGTTGTTCTCATAAAGCAGAGGTCATTAAATAACAACGCGTATCCATGATATAATTATATGTGCATTATTTTCATTATTTTCAAATGCGCCCAGCAAATAAAAAGATCCACGAGAGATTGTCAATAAGCCTTTTCTGATCTTCTATTTATTATATTAAAAAGTCGGACAGTGAAGGTTGAGTGCGAATTTTTCTTTTCTAATTGATTACGAACTCAATACTGTATCAATTTCTTTTCAGTTAAGTGTGATAAGTTATATAACCTTAGCTCTACAAATTTAAAACATTTCTCGAGAAATTTAATTATACCGAAGTGGGGGACTTAATAAGCTCGTTTGTAATGAACGAGTGAGGAGCACCATAAAGAAATTATTTCATAATTTAATTTATTCTATGTTTTTCAACTATAATAGTAAAAACCGATGCTTGAAATAATGAAAAAATGGCAACCCTAAGTGGAGACTTCGAAAATTGAAAAAAGGACTCCACTTAAATTTCTATGACATACCTTTCTCTGCACAAAAGATATATAATGTGAATTAGGTTGGGTTTACAGAATATTAAAGGGAAGATAACATTCAATAAATAAATAAATTCAACTCCACCATAAATTTACAATTAGTAAATATAATTGTCTGGCAAATTTAATTACTCGTCAAATCAATTAAAAACAATCGCGTGTAAATTATAATGATATCAATTTATTATTCAGACTAATGGATAATATTGGTAAATATTTTAGATAGATAATTTTATCGATTTATAATTTGAATAATAATTTAGATAAGTAAAAAAAATGTCCATGTAATAAAAGATATATGTTGAATGCACTCTGAAAAAATTGTTATAGATATCATAAATTAAATAACCTAAAAATATTACTAAACTTTTATAACTAACTACCAAATTTTGGTAAATCGACAAACTCTCTTCAAATAAAATGATACCACAAATTATTTTAGAAAAATGGTACCAAAATATATTGATTATTGATATTAGGTATATTATTTAACTTTTAGTTCACTATCAATTGAGGTCATCGCCTAGTGATTATTGCTGAACACTTGTTCAATGCTATTCCTATGGAGCTGCTTTCCAACGAGCGATTACCGCCGAGCTATAATTCAATGTATTCCAGTATTCCTATTGCTGGACGATCACCGCTGAGCGATTATCGTAACAACAGCTGCATGCAAAACGTATCTTTAGTTAGGGCCAAGTGGTCAGCCAGTGGCCAAAATTATATCACGTCTTGCAGGACGGTTAATTCCTTATTTCGGGGTCATTTCAATGTAGAAATGATGTATAACTGAAACAAAATAAGGTTTTCAGCGTCTTGCAATCGTTTTAAATTATAAATAATGTACACCTTACTGTTTCAACTTTAACAATTTCTTGCTCTTATGTTTTAGCTAGGTTAATGGGGAAATTATAATATTTAGTTATTAAAATGTACATAAATAATCAAATGTGTTTTGATACCTTAATTGAACCATTAATTAATATCTTAACTGAAGCTCACCATAAATAATACACCTTGTAATTAAATATAATGAAAAGCGTTGCCTTCTATTTCAAGAAGAGAGATGTAACAAATCAGGCCGTGTATATTAAGTAAGCCATGGTTTAAGTAACTAAATAATTTTGATCACATAATAGCTGAAGGTAAAATCGTTTTGTACGAGACTCACCAATAGTTATTCAAAATAGCAGTTTATTATTAATAAAAAGGTATTGCATCAAACAATCACGAATCACGTAGCACACCAAATAAAGATGGTGACTGTCAACAAACAGAAACGGTTAACATTGTGTTACAGTTTAGTCTTGTTTCAGTGATTTTATACATTAATGTCAACATTTTCTTTGATATAATATAGCAATGTAAATTAATAGCTTGTTTTTCTATACTGTCCACATGAGCATTTAAATTTTTTTTTTTTTGGTTTAATTTTTTTTTCATTTGCGAAAATAACCAGCTCAGTAAAATTTATATTATACTAAAAAAATTAATTTTATATTTACTAGTTTTATATGTAATTTTCAAAAAGTTATAATTATATTCTAAATTATATCTCTTTTAGTTTCAATCGGCGACGAATTGTCCGGGGAAAAATTGTCCTAGCACCGCCCTATTCTATTCTGATATTGCTTACGGTTTAGCTTCTAACAAAATAAATAGAACAATCAAGAGAATCTATAACCTATCCAAAAATCACAGGGACAGCATTTTTAACCCTTTATCTTTTGAACATGTATATAAATATTTTGTAATTAAAAATCTTCACCCAATTAAATAATCATGTGCATAACCAATATTTTAGTTTGAAGTTGTTTGAATTGTTTCCATACCATAGTCACCTAACTAGATGTTACACTAATAACCTCCATAACGTTCCTGATAGAATGCCGTTGAGATGGAATGAGCTCCCTGTCGAGTTTAAAAGTGCATATAGTTAACTGTAGGAAATTCATAAGTGGGATTAACCCTAATGAGTTTGACTATCAGAATGAACAGGAAGGTTTGAGTATCTCATAGAGAACACATGTCTTATTTATAAACCTAAAATACTGTATTTTTTACAAGTTGTTAGTATAAATACTAAACTGATGTGTACCAAATTTCAAGTAAAAATATTGAACATATAAGGAAAAATAAATACATAGGTATGTAAGACATTGGCAACTGAGAGAGCAGAGCTGTGATTGGGTGGAGTGTGAACCAATCATAGCTCGCGCATGTGTCTGTACACCACTAAAACGTGAACAAATTCGTGCTTATTGGCTAACCAAACTGTATAGTTACGTTATAGTTACCAAAGTACAATATTATTAATTCCATAATTTACGTGATTACGTAAACGCCGATTACCTTACGCCGTGATTACCGTACGCCGTGATTACCTTACGCCGTGATTACCTTACGCCGATACGTAAATATTTTTTAGCTTTTAAATACAAAAATATATTTGATATTTATGTAGGAACATATTCAAGGAAGGCTAGTAAATTTAAAGAAATGACATGAAAGATATAAAGTAATTTATAATAGATGTGCCTAAAAATCACATCAATTCTTTCTGAAAATGTTTTTATTTCTTATTCTCTATTCTCTTTTCTTGTTCTGTGTTTTCTTTACTTGCTCTATCATTTCATGTTCTATTTATTCTAATTTCTGTTATTCATTTTCTTTTCTCGATCAATATTTTATTTTAGTTTCCTTCTTTTTTCATGTGTTCTCTTATTTTGTAGGATGTCACAAATTTGTATTATATAGAATATGAATAATTTTTCTTTATACTTGCTATAAAGGCTACCTTGACTGGGCTTCAGAAACTTATAATTTTGCTTTCATTCGTTAAGTTTTTCTTTTAAAACATTGTAAAAAGTAGTACCTTTATTTTTTCAAATTTTTATGCATGTGTATAATTATTTTTTTCTTTCTTGAGTTTATGAATAACATTTGTCATTATCGTTTATTATTAAGATAGACCCAAATAAAAGTTTAATATCATAACGATTAAATTATTGATTTATATTACATGTAATGTAACCGAAAAGGGATTATTAATATTTTTAACGCAATAGCAATTGAAGAGGACTATTTTCCGACAAATGCGAGATTAGTGAATGTGCATGAAATTGTGCAGAAAAGGTTTTAAGGACGTTTAAATGCGAATTCATAATGCTTACTTTAAGCATGTAAATTAAGTGCAATGTTTTTCAAAAATTAGATAACATCATTATACAATATCGCTATTGTATCAACGATATAGTGAAGATAATCAGTTTCCGATTGGAAAACTAAAAACAGCAACTGATAAAGAGCGTTCACACAAACTTTCTTTCTGCTGTTCTATCACATGTATAGTGAAAAAAATAGATCATGATTGACCAACAAAAGGTTTAATTTGAAAATGCAAGTTATTTAGTGTATAAAACATTTATTTATAATTAATATTAATGACTAACCAAACCTAATGCATAAAGTAGGGTGGAATATACCAGGTAGAATTTACTGGGATTGAATATACCGAAGTGCGTGAACTAACACCCAGCTACTTACTATAAGTTACTTTTATCATGAAATCACTTTCCTCTCTGACAGTTTCTTCAAAGTTCCTTTGGTACAATGTTTAACTTGTATCTTTTTATTAAATTATATATTTTCAGTATGCATATGTATGCAGGTATATATAGTAAATATAAATCAATAATAGTATAGAATAAATTTTCTTTTGTTAAAATATTAAACATCTAAATTTTCAATACTAACAATATCGAATAGTATAAATGAAGAGGTATGTTCTCTGTGCTCTATATGATTAACAACTGGTTCGAAAAAGAAAGTGATTGCATTTTAATTCAGCTGTATATACATTGAATAAATATTGCTAAATTACTTAATTGCTCATATTTGGTGAGGGTATATTGGATTAGGAAATTTATAATTTTGTTTGATAATCAAATAATACTAATCTTCACTTTATTTGAATCTAGTAAATCGCACATGATCACACAATATAATTATGTTCAATATAAGTGATGTTAATATGTATTAGGCACATTATTGATATATTTACTTTTTATATTTCAACTTAACTATTTTCTTTGAATATTTGATTGTTTAATATAATTGTTATGAGACTTCGTATTACTCTAATATCAGTTTCAGGATAAATTTACAGAAACAAATTTGAACAAAAACACAGTTTTGAAAATGGAAAACATTGTAAGATACTAAACCTCATTATATTTTTCTCAAGAAGATGAGCAGTAAATAATGCCTTAAATATTGGAATGAAATTCCTAAAATATTGTTTGGTTCAATTCAATATAAAGAGAGAATATAAGTAGCTACTACAAATGTGTTACTTTCATGGTAAAAAAAAAATGTTACACTTTTTTAGTTGTTGGAAATCTATTCCGATAGAATGTTTTCTCGAAATTAATCATCTAACTAATTTATTGAAAATTCCATTCATCAGACGAACAAAATGTAGACTGTTTGAACTGTTAGCTTTTCCTTCAGTCACCACCAGCAAAATATCATTGATACGAGTAGTTAACAAATTGACAATTGAAAAGTATTTCGAATCTATTCTAAAATTGGAAATTTTAAAATTGTATTCATGTGATAATGAGACATACTTTTTAGACGAAGAACCATCTAAACTCTAACGAGATAACAAATTTAAATCTTTGTGAAATAAAAACTCCTGTAGGAGTAGAACAACCTAAGATTTTTGAATTCTGTAAAAATACTAGAGTTCACCGTTCAGGTGGAATAGTCTATATACATAGTATAAAGGGTCTAGGTAAATTCCCCCGCGGAAAATTCCACCACGGAAAGTTCCACCAGGTAAGTTCCACTGCTGGTAAGTTCCACCACAGAATATTCCACCGCCGGAAAATTCCACCGCAGAAGATTCCACCGCATAATATTGGATTTCATTTACAGAAGGTATAACATTTAATATTAACTGATTAGAAAACAAAGTTTTTTTTTTGTGGTAACAGAACAACATTTCATTTGTTAGAAATTTAAGAAATTATAAGAATATGTTATGTTAAGTAAAGAACTACGAGATAGCTAAGGCGAACATCCGAAATAATAGACAGATCAAACGATCTTTAAAATATGAATCAATTAAATTTTTAATAAAATTTAAATCGTGGAAATTCAACAATGAATTTCCACTGCCCCAGTGAACAACAATTTAGATTCCGTTTGATTCTCCTTTAAACACATATATGTTGAAACTGAAATTAAGGATAATATTTTGTTTGTAACATAAATTGTATTTTATATATATTATCTATCACCCAACTTTTACCAAAATATATTTCAATTTAAATCAACGACGATAAAAGGTGGAATTATTGAATTTGACACGTTCTGAAATAAAATGTTTAATTACCCAGTTGAAAATAGGAGCAGGTTCAAGGCAGCGGTTAAGCCGATCGAGGTAGTCACCACGACAGACAGGGAGCAGCGTAAGAACAGCGTGTGAGCCAAACTGACCGCTTCGGGGGCTAATTCTACTCCGGCGCAGCTGCGCAGAACTACTCTGGGCACTTGATCCTATTTGCCTGGCGCGCTGCCTAACTGCGGATACGCGGCCCACAGCCACGACTGTAATATTATATTACTATTATAGCAGTTTTTGCTAAGAACCGCTTTTCTGCAGTTAGGCAGCACGCTAGGCAAATAGGAGCAGGTGCGCAGAGTAGTTCTGTGCAGCTGCACCGGAGTAGAATTAGCTCCCACAACTTCATCTAAATTTTACAATAAAATCACTAACATATAGTGATTACAATATAAATAATATTATTGCAATTTCAATTTCATTTTATTCTATTTATAATATATTTTTCTTATTAGTATAACAACAATGTTATATTAATCTATAACATTAGTATAACATTGTTTCAACAATGAAAGTAAGTTATCTAAAACTGAACACCAAGACCAACAATAATAATTAGACGATATGAAAAATATAATTAGTACTTTCTAAAATCTAAATCTAAATGTTTTTAAATTTAATTTACATGAACATTGGAAGATCAGTTTCATATATAATAATTCACTGGTAAAACTATTATTTGATAGAGCATATTGAAATTTAAACAATGTTAAATACTATGTAGTTTGTTTAATTACATAAAATTCAGATATCAATTAGGTTTGATTCTTGTTTTTTCCATATTGAGATTGGAAAAAAAATGTGTTAAACGTTTAATCTAATAAAATATACTAAATATTATTGTTAGTATATAAAAACGAAAAAATATAAATAAATAAAAAGGAATGCAATTTTACAACTACTTCATTTTCATCCGCTACTTTACATTACTCTGTTCATTTCTATACCTCATCATCTCTTCTCTCACTCTCATAGTCTAAAATTATTCCACTGGTATCTTCTTCCGTTCCATGTTCTAGAAAAAAATAAAAAGCAGTTATTACCAGTGGCTCTAGAGTTGAATTCATATTCATCTAATTAGTAGAATATCAACCTGTTTTATCGTAATTCCAGGGTTGAACTTCGACATCAACTGTTGCCAAGTAAATAGTTGTAGTGACTGCATAAAGTGAAGCTGCAATGAGAAATCCGTAATGCCAACCTAATGCTGATGGCTAGTGAGAATTATAGAAATTAAATGACATTATTACAATGATAAACTTATCTAATATTGTTACAATTTATTCCTGAACTTACATTATTGTCAACCAAGTGTTCCATGATCATAGTTGATGTGAATCCTGACAAGCTTGCTAATGAAAAGGATATACCAGATAAAACGCCAGAATATCGAGGTGCTAGTTCCACTAAAGAGCTTTTGAACCTTAAATGGAAAATGATCTTCTATTTTACATAAATAATTATCAAGTAGATGTGATTTCTATATTGAATTACGTGCCATTGTTGTAGAAGGTATTCTAACACCTTCTAATACATTAAATATGTTTTATTTAAATTTAATTATACCAATTTAATTAATAATTAGATAATTCTATTATAACTACTAGCAGTACTTGTGGATTTTGCTAATTGAAACTAAATTAACAGAATTGAACAAATTCTCATCCTCATTCGGGCGGCGGCTAAATATGCTCTTCCGTTTTTCGGTTTTTCATTTTTTCCGGTATTTTCATTTCTCTCTAAGTTTTCGGTTTCCCGTATTTTTTCGGTTTCCGTTTATTATGTTCTTTCGTATTTATCAGTTTTGGTTTTCCGTTTTTTTTTTCCTTTTTTTTCAGGTTTCAGAAATTGTCGATTTTTTCAGTTTCCTATTTTCCGGATCTTTTTCGTTTTTTTTTCAGACATTTATGGTTCCGGCTCCCCGATTTTACATATTTTTCAATTTTTCAGATATTTTAGTTTTCCCAATTTTCTGGTTTTCCATTTTTTTTTGTTTTTCTGAATATAAATTTTTCCGAATTTTGATTCAATGCTAAATTAATGAATAATTTAAATTCCTCAAAATAATTTAATGAATTATGATTTTAATTTATTCTCGAGTTTTTCTAATTTCATATCCTTTTATTTTTTTGGGTTTGAATTTCACGTTTTTTTATAAAGAACAAATTTGGGTTTGTTATATTTTTTGAGTTTTTAAAAAATATTTTGAATTTTATTTAAATTTAGTAGTTATGTTTTTTGAACATTTTTATTTTTTGCAAAATTTCAGTTTTTTTCCATAGTAACCTAGCCATTAAAAGTTTGATCAGTAACCTAGAGACTGGTCCGTGCGCGCAAGTCCTCACTAAAACTGTTATAAAATTTTAACAAATTGACTTTTCGATATTTTTTCTTCATAAAAAACTTTATTTGTTATTTACACATCCATTGGTAAACGCCAAATAATATTTATCTATCTAATATAAAATGAACAAGCAAAGGTAAGTATTAAATTGCCCTTTTCCTATGGGATTGATAGTAAATTATCACCTATTTTCTAAGTAGATGAGTCTTGTTAATAAACTTATCCCATAGGGCAAAATAAGTCTCCGGGTTCGTTACAATTGTTGTATTATCTTAACTTGAAGAGACTTGGAGGTAATTGATTGAATTCTATTAAACTGACAAATGACTAAACGGTAAAAGTTTTTAGGAAGTAAATTAAACACAAGGAAGTTTTAAATGGGTGTACTTATATTAAAGTTCGAATAGTACAGAGTTCTAAGACTTACGCACAAGTCTTCAAATAACACAACACAAGTTTTAAATAAACTAGCGGTTGAGTAAACTTAAGGGTTTAAAATAAACAAGGGTCTGAGTTGCCAACTCACGAAACCCGTGGATGGACAAGTCCGACCGGACTTGGTCCGACCAACCAGTCTTCAAGAGACCATCGCGAACTATGAACACTTTAGTTAGGTGCCAATGGTATTTAAAGGATGAACTGGAGAGTCCAACCTTCCAGTGAGTGAATAAACTTCTGTTAAGGTACTGATAGTACTTTTCGAAGATGTTTTTCTACTCACTGCAGATAGAAATAACACACAATGCATTATTCAAATTTAACACGCTAGTGGTAATGGCTTTCTATACGATTAACATATAGATCGATCAGATTTACTAATAGTTCATTTTAGTGAAACCTGATTTGCTAATAAACATCCAAATTTAAGCATACTATTTCAGAGTCCTGTTTAACCTAATACATGATCAGAAATGTTACAATTTCCTAACTATTAATTGAGTATTTCAATTAGAATAATTGAAGTACTTACTTAATTCCTTTTAAATTAATTAAGTATTAATTTCAATTCTATCTATAGAAAAAGAACTCAATATTCTAAGTTGTATAACTGATTTACAAAGTTCATGAAGTTATATAACTTAGTACAAATTATAAAGTTATATTCTGAGTTACAAGTTATAGCTCTGGGTTACAAGTTATAAAGTTATGTTCTGAAGTTACAAGTTATATTAGCGGCTTACACCAAAGCTATTCGTTTATAATTATATTCGAGCTCCTAGCGAGAATAACATGACCATAAATTTAAATAGCATTTCCTTCTAATGAACAGTGTACAAGATTAAAAAGATTATGTCTGATTAAATGATTATCAAATTATAGAAATTGAAAGATTAAGTAAAGATACAAGTTCAGCGTATTAACAATCTTTCTATTGTTAATATCACTCCTCCCTTCATGTTTCAACCGACTTGTCGGTTGAATTTCAATTTCTAAACCCTTATTATCGAAATCCAATCGAAAAATATCCTAAGAAATTTCGAACAACACTCGGAAAACATCCTATGAAATTTCTTAAAATTTCTAAGTCCGAAACACAAATTATATCTATTAA
The DNA here is from genome assembly GCA_947561585.1 of Caprella mutica. Lineage (NCBI taxonomy): Eukaryota > Metazoa > Arthropoda > Malacostraca > Amphipoda > Caprellidae > Caprella > Caprella mutica. The sequence continues at coordinate 516,993 of CANNZV010000056.1, read as the reverse complement.
AACAAAAGAAATTTAATCACTCGATTCATGTATTATGAATTTCAGATTAAAATTTGATCTGCTAAATAGATCAGTCTTTTCATCATAAAATTTGTGTGTACAAAAATATGATGACAAGACAATTCCTATCATATATCTAATCATGAGTTCTACCTCTGGTCAAGATATTAAATCAAAATAGAGTAAAAATTTATAAGTTATTCTACTCATATTCAGAAACATACATCAAAAATATATTTTCATTTTATGGAATTTATTTAACTAATAAAGATATTCAAATATCTAACCTTGTTTATAATTATTCAAAATTGAACCTGAAATCCCATTTCATTCAGTTCTAAAATTCAAAACATGAAATATCAAATCTCAAAATTCAAGTTGAACAATCATAAAACTTCAATTTATAACTGCTAAATTTATATTTTAATTTTTTAAATAAAAGTAACCATTACCTTTCTAAAAATTAAATATGTATGTTCTCAATTCTTAAACACTTAAATGGAAATAGTATCCAGGTGAATGTCTAGTCATTGAAAACACTCTTAAAGTTTTTCTTCAAAATATAAAGTTCGTTTAATACTTTACTGCAATATAGTCCAACTATAAACATCTTACTTTCATTCAAGAACCAAAATTATAATGCTTACAAATAAGATTATCAATAAAATCTAAGCATACGATTATAATATATCTACTATTATTATATCTTCTACTTCAAGCATCGTAATTTGAAACGTCGGAAATAAAGTTAAGTAATTTTCAAATGAAATTAATTTCAAAATCAATAGAGATTAATTACTTTTCATATTTCAAATGAATATAATCTATAATCAATAGAACTTAGTTACCTTTTATATCTCAAATGAATATAAGCTATAGTCAATAGAACTTAGTTAACTTTTATATCTCAAATGAATATAAGCTATAGTCAATAGAACTTAATTAACTTTTATATCTCAAATGAATATAATCTTACATCAAAATCGGAACTTCATTATAGTTTATTCTAATTCCAAAATATTCATTTCAAAATATATGAGTATAACTAAATTCGTTATTACTTATCTTAAACTTCTCTCTTCTTAAACTATGGTTATATATGTTATGTAATATTATTCGAGCTATATTATTGGTTAGTATTCATCTATACTATTGTTAGCCTTACATAACCTATTTTTATTCGTATTGAATAAACATATTCAGATTTCGTTTAAAATATTCAATGAAATTAAAAGTTACTTTAATTAAAATGTTCAACTTCGAAATCTGTAAACTATCAAATGAAATCTAAGTAATTCTTTAAAGAATTAATTTTCAAATAAACATCAATGATTAAATGCTCATAACCTGAATGTTTCAATAAGCAATTAATATTTAATCTTTCTTTAAAGTAAATTCAAAGTATAGAAATCTAAGTTAATTGGACTAAAGTAATAATCCAAAATTTAGAATAATAAGATCAAGGTGAAATGATCTAAATGTGTCGGTACCATCAGAGAAGACTTCTCAAAGTAGGTACATGAGAGTTGAAGCCCCCATGTTCATTCTCCTCCTTCAGAATGAATGGTTCCCTCAGGTTATCGGGCATTGGTTTGTGACGTCACCAAGTATGACTGCGAAGTCGTCACCAAGTATGATTGTGAAGTCATCATCAAGTATGACTGTGAAGTCATCATCAAGTATGACTGTGAAGTCATCACCAAGTGTGCTCCACTGCTCAGCCTTCTCGTCACTAGGCGTAGCTCGGCTTATCCTTTTCGGATCAACAAGTTACTGGTGTTGGATTGTTCCAACATCTGGTTTGTTATTGCTCTGCTCCAGTTTCTCGAGAGATGTTTTTCAAGTTTTGGGAAAAAATAAATCATTAATTTAAGTATAATTAGGATTACATTTTTATCTAACTATTACTTATAGACTTACAGTTGAAGGATAATATTACTATTTTACTATTGCTAAAACATGATTGTTTTAATTATTTCCAAAATTTTGTACAATGATTCTACAAAATTCTTTAATATTATAGTATTGTTATAATCCTTCAAGTAATATCATAGTTTGATAATATATATCTCACATAACATTTATTTCAGTTTACAATACATATTCCTATTATTATAAAACTGTAAAGAAGGGGTTAGTTTATATATATAACATATTTTTCACTTAAAACTAGGTTCATGAAAATCTTGGACACAATCAAAACTGTTATGTTTCTTTTTATTGTTACGTTACTTTACAAGATTTTCACTTATAGTGATAAATTCATAGTAAAATCAAGTAATTCACCTTCAACCGATGTCTTGCCCATAACGTCAGATCGTCAGATGGATGGGGTTCATTGCTTTTGGTTAGCCTCCTTTACGTGTGTTTCTGCAATTACAGGTGAACTTTACTAGCTTATACAAGAAACTTACATCTTACATAGATTATTTAACTACCATTACATTACATTTCATCAATAATTATAAGTGTTAGTCAACATAATTTTCTTAATTACTCTTAACTTACAAACACACAGTTATTTATATATATTTTATGTTTCACTAAACATCAATGCATTATATATATATATAATTTACATTTCTTTAAACATCAGTGTATATTGTAGTTACCCTGAAGAGTTAATGTTATTGATCTAACCATTGAAAGAAATTAATTGAACACAAACTATGTCGTTTTTTAGCTTTTCATTATATTTCGTTATGTTCCGTTTATAATCATAAATTCTTGAACAGAATTAAATCTCATTAATTTTTTCATTTGCTTTAACTCAAGTTTAATGTATTCATTTACTTTTTCAAGTAATAATTTAAATATCATCAAGATTCTTGCTATCATTAAACTCAATACTCAAAAATATTTTCGTAATTCCCATATATCATTAAAGAGTCTTTTACTCTTATTTCAGTATCATTAAACTTTTCAAACGTTTTCTTCATTTGAATCCATACATTATTTATTAAATTATATAACTGTCCCTTTTAAACTCAAACTTTTTAATTACATTTAAACTGCTATACTGAGTTTAATTAATAAATTCATATACGTAACATGAACGTATTTTACAATTCTCGTTACATTTATTTTTATGAAATAAATCCGTTCTATTCGATCGCTTTTATTATTTACGATTTCATTTTAATCCTTTTTATACTCATGTAAAATCAACTACATTCATTCTTTTATAAATCTTGAAATATTACGGTTCCCCCTTGAAATTTTTCTTTAAAAGAAGATTTTCTTTTCAGGGTATTTACTGTACTCTGGTTGACCTTTGAACCTGCAATTACTGTTTTCTCTTAGTAATATTTACCCTTACAGTTTAGAATGAATATTCTTTATGTATTAGGAATATTCCCCTTTTTCAAATATCAACATATAATTAATTATACATCTTGATTTATAACTTTCTAATATATTTATCTCACAATTCCATGTATAATCACACTTAATTACACTTCAATCCATTATTGTAATCTTTTTGGGGTCTAATTTTATTCTTCACTCTGAGAGGAATAAATAGAATGTTCCCCTGAGATTATTCTGAAATTCTTTAGAGTCTATTTTATTCTTCATTCTGAGAGGAATAAATAGAATGTTCGCCTAACTTATGTTTGGAAATTCTTTAGGGTCTACTTTATTCTTCATTCTGAGAGGAATAAATAGAATGTTCCCCTTAAGATTGATTCAAACATTTCCTTCATAACAGAATGGTTATATATTTATATATTATCATATATAAAAGTTTTAACGAACTATATTTTTCAGCAATTATTTTATATATCATTGTACATAAACATTAGAATTTAAGTACATGTATATTATATTGCATGTTTTCATTGTTCATTATACATTCAATAATATTCGACTATTTATTTAGAATTCATTTCTAAATTTATATATCAAGAATTCAGTATCTTTATTTTAATTAACAAATACAAACATTTTTATTTATCATCTTGAAAATCAAAAATTCAACATAAAATATTACACTTCTTTTATAAATAAAAGAATTCAAATTAAATGTGAAATAATATTAATTGAAATATTTGCTTCGTATCTTGTTATCATTCAAATCATTCGTTAAACTCTCCATTTGTTATGGTGTTTCAAATATTAGTTCCTGCTACATCTTGGATTGTATAACAATACAGTTCATAGAGAACAGTAGATTGATTTACTGCATGTCATTTAATTATAAATAACTATTAATTCTTATTCATACATTGTTCTTACAGGTTCTAATTCCCACACAAGTAATAACTTATATTACTGCAGTTCCTCAACTTTATCATATTATTAAATTATGATATTACACTTATTTCATGACATTAATTCCATGATTTTATTTCGACGAAGAACCTGTAACTCATTTATTTATCAAACATTACAGTTATCATTAAAAGAAATCATCAAGAGCTCTCTTTCAAACTCATTTATTTTATCAAATAATTAATTATTATTTCTGAGTAACCTACTGGAATAATCACATTAATTCCTAGATCTTTTATTTTCCATATAATACTCATTATTTTATTCATATTATATCCTTGCTATAGTCAACTATACTGTTACTGACTGTACCACCTTCAATGCGTGACAAATTTTAATAGCTCTGTTGACAATAACTTCCCACTTGAGAATTTACATCGCTTCCTTCAAGATTACGTTTAGTCTTGACTTTTTACTAGTCAACTATTATATAATCAAGTTGCGTTATATTTTTACGTTAAGTTATTTTTACGTTAAGTTATATTAATATATATATAACGTTTGCTATATTTTATACTTTATTAATAGAAAAATAGTCTTAAGATAATTGTTTTATCTCTTATACATTTATGTTCGATTGCTTGCATTTAATTCACTATTCAAATCAAGTCTTGCAATTTAATTATAAAATTCAGCAAATCTTTGCTCTTATAGTATTTTCTTTCTCAGAATTATCGTCTGACAAATACAATTGTCTGAATTCATATCGTTTTTTATACGATTATTTCGTTCATATGAACTAATCACCTATGTGATTATTTTAAGTTATTATTCGTCACTGGAATAATTACAACAACTTCTTATTTAACAGTTAATTATTTATACTCAATATACGTAAACAGCGTTGAATCTTTCTTATATCGTTGTTTCGATCATTATTGAGTTACTGGGGATTTTACGTTAAAGCATATAATTATTTAATTACGTTAAACAATAACCTTTAATCAAATCAATTATTTCTTACTTTTAATTATTACAGGAATATAGTTTGAAACTAGATCACATATTGATTATTTAGTATCAAACCTACTTTTCCCCTCTAGTTACCACTTATTACCCGATATTCCATTAACCATGGTTAAGCAGTATTAACCTCTAGGTAACTTTAAATCTCTTCAAAAATATTCAATATACAATATTAATATCAAAATAGTCATTTAAATATTCAAGATATATATATATATCTATATCATTCCTTGTCAATCCTTTAAAATGTTTCACTCTTTTTATACTGAGTCATACATCTGAGTTTAATATATTCGTTATATCTTAATCTGACTCGATTATCTTTAATCCCTGAAACGATTGACAGGTTCTTTTTTCAAACACTGCGATTATTACTATTTGAATAGGAATACATCATAATTATCAATTGACTTCATCCCTGAAAATTAGGTATGATTCGTTACATATGTACGTTACGTGCATATCATAGGTATTTCCGGTTTACCTGAAACCTTGTTTATTTTTATAAATATAAATTGACATTATAATTATCCATTGACTTCATCCCTGAAAATTAGGTATGATTTCGTCATATACGTGCACATCTTAGGTATTTGCGGTTTTACCTGAAACCCTTTTTATATTTTATAATATCACAACTCAATGTTGTATCTTAGGTATTTACGGTTTTACCTGAAACCCTTTTATATTTTATAATATCACAACTCAATGTTGTATCTTAGGTATTTAAGGTTTTACCTGAAACCCTTTTATATTTTATAATATCACAACTCAATGTTGTATCTTAGGTATTTACGGTTTTACCTGAAACCCTTTTATATTTTATAATATCACAATTCAATGTTGTATCTTAGGTATTTACGGTTTTACCTGAAACCCTTTTTATATTTTATAATATCACAACTCAATGTTGTATCTTAGGTATTTACGGTTTTACCTGAAACCCTTTTATATTTTATAATATCACAACTCAATGTTGTATCTTAGGTATTTAAGGTTTTACCTGAAACCCTTTTATATTTTATAATATCACAACTCAATGTTGTATCTTAGGTATTTACGGTTTTACCTGAAACCCTTTTATATTTTATAATATCACAACTCAATGTTGTATCTTAGGTATTTACGGTTTTACCTGAAACCCTTTTTATATCTTATAATATCACAACTCAATGTTGTATCTTAGGTATTTACGGTTTTACCTGAAACCTCGTCTATATTTTATAATATGACAACTCATTTGACTTTCACTGACTTAAAGGATGTTTTGACCCTATAGTCAGATATTCACATTCGTGACTGTACTTTCGGTATATTTCTATATGATATAACCGTTTTTATGATATCAACTTCTCTCGATATCACTTTCTCTTGATATTACCTACTAAATAAAACAGCGTAATTTATAATTTCCAAAGATTTTTATCGACGTTATTGCTTTTTAAGCCACAAACAATAAATATCATTTCATTAAAATATGCAAAATTAATGAAATACGAGAATGGGTTAATTACTTCCATTCCAGTACTAAAAATATGGAAAATTACCTCGTTAATATAAAATAGGTATATCGTTACTTTACCAAATTCACCTTTGGTTATTTACATGACAAATTCACAGGTTATAAGACCCATTTAATTTATCATCAACTTGGAATATTTTTATTCTCTTTATCTGTGAATATACAGTTACATATTCCATCTGTATCTCTATTTATGAGTACACAGGTTACTACTAATATATTTGCAACTATGTATATTAGCTCATTTAAACATTGTTCTAATGTTTTTTACTTAATACTTTAAAAATTCATACTTTCAAAATAGTATTTTAAGTTCGTTCTCATCATTTGAACTTTCTCTCTAAGCTTCTTCGAAATTCTTATATACGATTTTCTGAATTCCTTTATAATTATTTATTATAATTATACTTCGCCTTTTATAGGACAACAACAGTTATTTTGTTATATAACGTGCTTTCCACGTTATTTGCAATCTTCGCGCATTTAAACAACTTTCACTTTCTGAAACATACGTTCCATTAGTTTTCAATGATTTTACTTATAGAATAATTATGCAAAATAAATTATATTTAAATGTCGTTCTCAGTCAGATGATTATAAAAGTACTGAAATACATGGTATTATTAGCCTGTCAAAATGTAAATAGTTTTCACTATCCCGACACATCTAAAATATTCTGTGCAATTAATATATTCCCAGATTCAATTATATCTGTTAAAAGTTTATAACCTTTAAATGATACGCATTGACTAAAATTGTCATATCATCATACTTTACTACTAACTGCGCTATTTGAGGCTACTGGTCTTTGACACTACTTTTTACTCCACTATTGGAGACTATGATATAAATCTATCATCCCCCCAGGAATGTAGTGTCATAACTACACTTTATATTACTAGGAACCTTTGTGGCAGGTTGTAACTATTTGTGTCGTATTTTGGTGAAGCCATTCTTTATTACATACTACCTTATCTAACAAAACCTTTCAATATACACTGTAAAGATTAATAATTAGTAAAGATTAATAAAGACAATATGAAAATTCACAATACAAAAATATAAGTAGACATTATTATATTCCAGACACAAAATTCATTACAATATATTAACTTTAGGTTAAATAGTTAAATAGCATCACCTAATTTGCCTCTCGTTGTTTAGCTGCCTGTTTACCAGATGGTAGTGTAGATTATAAATCTCATGTAGGGTTGCCTCATAGCTCTCCTTTTTTCTGGAGTCATTCGATTTCTTCTGTTCTCCCGTTTAGATTGTAGATTTCATGAAGTATTGCCTCGTATGCTCTCCTTTTTTCTACTTGCGCTGTTTCTTGTCCTCTTCTTACTGCCTTTCCTTCGTAATCCCTTGGGTGATTACCGCCAGGTAAAAGTGAGTTTCTGTCGCGATGTATTTTTGTCGCTGTTAGTACTTTGTCGCTGTTAGTACTTTGACTCTAGTGCCTAGCCACCTTCACTTAATTTGGCGTATCCGTGCTCAGCTCGAAGTTTGTGTTGCAGCTTGGATGATTGAGTTTATTTAAGCGCACCGCTCGTTTTATACTCAGCTCGAATTTTCTCACCGGTCTTTAGAATATTAATGGTATTCTAGAACAGTTTTTATAGTTAACTGCTTTTAACTTGAAAAGTATCCTTTCACATGTCATGTGAATCTTTTCTGTTGCTTTTCCTTCCTTTTTTATGAAGTGCTGCAGGACTTCCGTATGTGAGTTGAAAGGGTGTGTTCTCCCATATGTGATGGAAGAGTGTGTTCTCCCATCGGCATTGTAGAGTTGCTCCCGTAATGTCCTTTTATCGGAAGGAGTGTGATTGGCTAGTTCACTCGCATTACATTCAATGCTTACCTAGTGATTAACACTGTATAACACTAGGGTTTCATAGTTCTGGTTTTGTACCCTCTTTATCACTGACACTGTCTTTTCAACTTTCCTTTTACTTCTCTAAAAAATCTTTAAACCATTCATATTAAGTCAGTTCTTTTCGTTAATAGATTCTAACCTCTTTTTTCCTCCCTCTTTTCTTCAAGACCGTTTGAAGATGCCAATATTAAATTGCCCTTTTCCTATGGGATTGATAGTAAATTATCACCTATTTTCTAAGTAGATGAGTCTTGTTAATAAACTTATCCCATAGGGCAAAATAAGTCTCCGGGTTCGTTACAATTGTTGTATTATCTTAACTTGAAGAGACTTGGAGGTAATTGATTGAATTCTATTAAACTGACAAATGACTAAACGGTAAAAGTTTTTAGGAAGTAAATTAAACACAAGGAAGTTTTAAATGGGTGTACTTATATTAAAGTTCGAATAGTACAGAGCTCTAAGACTTACGCACAAGTCTTCAAATAACACAACACAAGTTTTAAATAAACTAGCGGTTGAGTAAACTTAAGGGTTTAAAATAAACAAGGGTCTGAGTTGCCAACTCACGAAACCCGTGGATGGACAAGTCCGACCGGACTTGGTCCGACCAACCAGTCTTCAAGAGACCATCGCGAACTATGAACACTTTAGTTAGGTGCCAATGGTATTTAAAGGATGAACTGGAGAGTCCAACCTTCAAGTGAGTGAATAAACTTCTGTTAAGGTACTGATAGTTCTTTTCAAAGATGTTTTTCTACTCACTGCAGATAGAAATAACACACAATGCATTATTCAAATTTAACACGCTAGTGGTAATGGCTTTCTATACGATTAACATATAGATCGATCAGATTTACTAATAGTTCATTTTAGTGAAACCTGATTTGCTAATAAACATCCAAATTTAAGCATACTATTTCAGAGTCCTGTTTAACCTAATACATGATCAGAAATGTTACAAGTTCCTAACTATTAATTGAGTATTTCAATTAGAATAATTGAAGTACTTACTTAATTCCTTTTAAATTAATTAAGTATTAATTTCAATTCTATCTATAGAAAAAGAACTCAATATTCTAAGTTGTATAACTGATTTACAAAGTTCATGAAGTTATATAACTTAGTACAAATTATAAAGTTATATTCTGAGTTACAAGTTATAGCTCTGGGTTACAAGTTATAAAGTTATGTTCTGAAGTTACAAGTTATATTAGCGGCTTACACCAAAGCTATTCGTTTATAATTATATTCGAGCTCCTAGCGAGAATAACATGACCATAAATTTAAATAGCATTTCCTTCTAATGAACAGTGTACAAGATTAAAAAGATTATGTCTGATTAAATGATTATCAAATTATAGAAATTGAAAGATTAAGTAAAGATACAAGTTCAGCGTATTAACAATCTTTCTATTGTTAATAGTAAGAAACAAATATTTCTTAGGTTTTCAAACTATTTGTACAAAAGCCATTTTCTCTACCCATCAATAAAACCTTATAACATTCACAAAAATGAATAAAACGTAATGAAAATTTATTTGTGGATGGAGAAGGGTTTAAAAATAAAAAAAAAAGAGACTAGAAAGATACATTTACCTTCAATAGTTTTTGAAATATACTAACTTAAAGTTTTGTTCCGTTGTTTTTGAGACACCCTGTATATTTGATTAAATGTTCATAATATGAGTATCTTGCCATCTATCATCTTCTTTTCTGTATAATCGTACGTATTTATGTTGAAAAGTAAAAGTCATGAAAAGACAGCTTCCAAATCGGTTTAAAAATAAAATTATTAATATTTTTTCATGAGGACTGGTGCGCCTGAACCTGTCCCTAGGTTACTAGGGTTAAGATGTATTAGCAAATTTTGAATTTTCTTAAATTGTGAGGATTTTTTAGGGAAATTTTGAATTTTGGGAAAATTTTGCATTTTGAGAAATTTTCGAGTTACGGGAAAATTTTGAGTTTTAAGAATATTTTGATTTCTGGAAAATTTTTTGATTTCTGGGAAAATTTCGAATTTATATAATTAAATTTTTTGTTATTCTGAGCGTAACACATGTACGAACTAGCTAACTAACTAACTAACTAACTAACTAACTATCTTACTAACTAACTAACAAAAGAAATAACCAACGAACAAAGCAGAATAATTATAATATGAAAGTATTGTACTATTGTATTGGTATTTTAACAGATGCGATGAAATCTAGTATACTTTAAAAAGTTGTAACTGCTAGTAAAACATGCAGTGAACAAACTAGATTATGTGCACTCGGTAGAGCGCATACCTTCGCCTCCGCTTTGACCTGTTCTCTCCAAAAATTAAGGAAACTGCTAACTAGATAACAACCAATCGTCCCACCAAGTTTCATGCAATATGATACAATACTTTTTGAGTTATAAATGACCTTCACCTTGACTTTTGACCGGATAGCTTCCAAAATTCTACCAGATCGTTCCTGGTCATTGACCAATTGAACCATCAAATTTCAGACAATTTGGTTGAATGCTTTTTGAGCTACAAATGGCCTTGACCTTGATCTTTGACCTTTGACCCGATCACTCCCAAAATCTATCAAAATGGTTCCTGCATATTGATCAACCGTTCCATCAAGTGTCATGCAATATGGTTCGATACTTTTTGAGTTATGAATGACCGTGACCTTGACCTTTGACCGAGTAACTTCCAAAAGACTAGCAGCAGGTCACTGGACATGGACCAATCGTTTCACCAAATTTCAGGCAATTTGGTTGAACATTTTTTCAGTTAAGCGAATAACAAGATGATAAATAAATAAATAAATTCCTATGAAAATATAACCTTCTGCAAGATTGCGAAGGTAATTAAATTTCAGGATTAGGAATGCCTAATAGAACGCTTTATATGAATAGCAAATTCAGCAAATAATACGCCTGATTAGCTGATTTGCATTCACTAGAATTATTAAGAAGTTAACAAAATACCATTTAATAATAAAGCTGTGTAGTAAATTTTAGCTTTGCTTCATCAAAGGAAATACCATCTTGAGGCGAAGCTAATAAGGCTAATTGCCTAAATATCTTTTTAAGATGTCAACCTTCCGTCAAAATTAAATAACATCTTGAGGCGTGACTAATCTCTTTTGATTCTCTAGCATTGTTAAGAAGTTGACAATGCCATTTAATAATAACATTTTGAGGCTTGGCTAATTGCTTAAATACCTTTTTAACATGTCAACCTTCAACTGTTAAAATTACTTTTAATCAATCTATTCTATAAATACTGTAGTCTCACTGTCTCTGGCTAATCTGTGTGCAGTCTTCAATCAGGCGATCCACGCTACGGTAGTGTTACATTACTTTAGCTTCAGATTTCTTTTTTGTATCAGTATCACCTTTTGAAAAGCGTACTCTGCATAAACTTTTACTCTGTACCTAAATTGATGTTTATTAGAGGTTCTTATTAGGAAGATTTTCAGCGTCATTATCCTGCCCGTAGCTTAAAACCAAAACTACACACATATCATCACCTGAGAAAAGACCCTCAGAATGTTATCCATTCAGTATTCAGAAAGTGGGGATTTTATCTAACAGTGGTCACTCTTAATCTATATATAGCTATAACTATTATAAGGTAATTTTCAGCACTCACCCTGAATATTGAAATCCTGCCATTCCTTGAATCATAATAAATAACGCTACAGTTATAGTTTTGTTGCATCCAACGAAACACAATGTAATGAAGAGCGTGGCTGGAATGTACCCAGCTGTAAAAGAAAAAAAGATATATAAAATTTGGTAAAATACTTAATTAACATTTGATTACTGATAGATATTTAAATATTTGTACAACATTATGGAATGGTTAGAGAATTCGAAATAAATTTCTTATAAAAGTATAATTATTTATTTATTTTTACCAGTTGTTTAACTTCAGTGCTATCGTCTAAAACTGTAAGTAGAGTTAAATAAACGATAAGCATGATAAAAATTAAGAAAAGGCAATCCAAGCTACAATAGTTCGGGATCTTTATACGAGCCAACACTGTATTTTTTCTCAAGAAGAATCTTTCTATGCTGCCGATAGTTAGAATTTTTTTATTTTTTTTTGTTAGAAATGTAACAAGATTATGAAGATCAATGTATAAGGAAGGGATGATTACGGTTTAGTTGAAGTGAATAAATAAAATTGAAGTTAAGTAGAAGAATTCATGGATACTGAAAATATTGAAAGTCAACATTTACCTCAGATACAGAATTCTTTTATCAAGAATTGAGTATATCCAACACTGTAAAGTGTAAACTAATACAACCTTGATACTCGATCTGATAGATTAAATGTTAAGATTCGTTTGTATTACATGGAGAAATAAAATTATGGTGAGACCATCGAAGTTAAAGAATGGGATACCACTCATACTTCATTACATCGATAATGAACTACCATATTTTTTTCAGGGAAATAGCTCTTTAAATAATCATTATTAACAAGTTCATCGTAATTATTTGATTGATAGTATTTTAAAACATAATTCACAATTAATATATTTATCACTTAATGACAAACTTTCGATCTAGATGAACTTGACTGAAATGTCACTGTAAGTCAGGTACGAGTAGATAGATTCTGCAGAAGTGAGGATGTTTGCTGAATGCGAAGTCAGTTAAAATTTTAAATAATTATAATGATAGTTTCAACTTACCTAATGCCATTGAAATTCTCCGGACACTCAAAATTGATAATTTATTATCCAAAATCAATTTGGTCATCAGCCACGGGAACAAAGATGTGCTGATCCAACTCGCCACAAATCCCAGACATGATAGAACACCATTCTAAGAGAAAAATATTTTTTCTGAAAAAGTATTTCTTGTGTGATTGAATATTAACAATACAAAAATAATTAGATTATCGATAATAAGTTACTGAAATTGTTATTGTAAATTCTTGAAACTAAATTCAAATACAAATTTTTTTGAAACTTATTTTATAATATAGAAATTTCACTACTAGATTTATTGATAAAATATCATATATAGAACAGAGTCCCAGACAAAATTTAAGAGAGTGTCTTCGATGATTTTAGAGCGTTTATGGTAGAGAGAATAAAACGTAGACGAAACACCGATAAATTCTCATCGGCGATTGACTAAAGAGGATTTTCGAATGATCTTCAACGAATCATGGCTGACTCACTTCCTCGAATTAAAGAGGAGATTTCTCTGATGAATCTTCAGCGAGTTATGGAAAACTCATCTTCCCTGAATTACAGCAGGCAGCTCGTAGATGTATCTTCGTTGAGTTATGGAAGACTCATCTTCCCCGAATTACAGCAAGCATGTCTTCGATGAACATCAACGCGTTATGATAGACTCATCGTCCCCTAATTATTACAGGATTGAATTATAGCTGACACGTCTTCGATGAAGATCGCTGAGTTACGACAGACTCATCTTCATCGAATCATAGCGAACATTTCTTCGATGATCTTCGGTGGAATTTTAAGGTGTCCGTGATTTCAAAATTGTAATTACAGTATATATATATAAATGCATGATGGAGTTCACGGGACTCGAACCCTGAACCATTAGAGTACTCTGCCAGAGCTCTATCGACTACACTACTAGGTGTTAAAAAGCAAATCGAGTCCTTGCGGAGTGGAACTGCCCCACCTTTTAGTAGCGAGTTTTAACGAAATAAGTTGGCACAGCGGTGGAAGGGCTGACGCTCCAGACCTTATGATTCCTTTTTATATTCAAAGTTGTTGGTCCTAAGGACCCCCAAACACATACTAATGCATCAAGACGGAAGGGCTGACGCTCCAAACCTGGTTGATATGAAATATAAATGCATGATGGAGTTCGGGGGATTCGAACAGAGCCCTTCCACCGCTGTGCCAACTTATTTCGTTAAGACTCGCTACTAATAGGTGGACTCGAACCGGTTTTAACACCTAGTAGTGTAGTCGATAGAGCTCTAGCACAGTAGTCTAAAGGTCCAGGGTTTGAATCCCGTGAACTCCATCATGCATTTATGTTTCATTTCACACAGGTTTGGAGGGTCAGCCCTTCCGTCTAGATCAGGGGTGGAGAGAAGTATCTTTTCGAGTGCCACAGATAGAAATTTCAGTGATACGAAATATTTTCTTTTTTTTCATAGAAAATTTAATTTAATGATACACTTAGTTATTTTTTTTATGGTTATTTCTACACAATAGGACAATAGGAGAAAACATGTAAAATTGTACCATAGGAGGCAAAATTATAAATAAAATTAACAAACATTTGCTTATTATAGGAATGAATTTCTATTAAAATTAATATATATATATTTATAGATATATTAAATTAAATCATCTTAAATTAAATCATTACTATTTATTCAGGTGATTCTTCCTGATTCTTCACTTAGGAAGAATAATTTAGTACCCAAAGTAAGTAAAGTATTGAGATAGAATAACGGGCAGATGACAATTATTTCTTCTTCTACTCTGACGGCCATAAGGTCGAAATACACTCTATTATACAAGTGCTCAGCAATTAATAATTACACGCTCATGTTTAATATTCACATTGTCACAGTATAAAATAGCAAATCAGCAGGATATACTTATTAGAAAATTCTATAAACAGGTGAATTGCACATATATTAACGGACAACAGCAATCACATGCGAAACCTGAATATAATGAATAAATATTTAAAATAGTTATCGGTAAGTTAAATAATTTTCTTTTAAAGAACTTTCATATTCTTTCAATTTAATAGGGGTAACTTTTAATAATTAGGTTTAATTGAATATCTAGATAAACATTTAGAATGCTAGAGAACTTTCTAATTAATAGATAAGTGATATGATAAAACCATTCCAAGTGGTCGAACTATTTATAGATACTCTTAAAATTGGTCCCGTGTAGAGGAACGTCTATATATAGTCGCTCATGTTTTCTGGTGTAACTGTGTACATACATATAAAATTATTTGAGCATCGCAGTCTATATAGAGACGGTTCTAGAACAACTCGCCGCCGGACAATTCTAAGCTGGACAACATTTCACTTCAAGGCCAATTCGCCGCATGATTTATGTTTTACTGGCGTATACAGTATTTACATATATTTAAAAAAATATAAATTTGAACAAGGATTCATTTCTATACGCTCAAGACTGACGTAAAACAGTAGGTGACAAATTTCACTCTTTCAATTTTTTGTCAGATTTTCTCTGTGAAAATATCAAAAGGAAATCAAATACCAGAGTTGGAAGAAGTCAGAAAAGAAAGTGGCTCAATGAGCGAAGGCACCAACCATCAGTTGCTGACAATGCTCTTGGGTGCTGAAAAAACTACTCCGTGATTGCAGTCACTTCCCAAAAGATGTGTTGAAAAGAGACATAAGCACCGATGGCTGCACTCACGAATAGAAAAGGAACATAAAGAAGTGATAGTAAATGCAACCTATTACCCTACCTAACACAAAAATCTTACACCTCACAGTTAAAGAAAATTTTATTTGCACTGATGTACTAATTTGAACTAATATAATTTTTACAGGTCATCAAATGTATGAGGTAGGTACCCGGACCTGTTCTTTGCAATAGCAAATTGTTTTAGCAAAATACTTTCAAACGGAATGAAGAAAATTTCTTATTCAATTTACAACCCACACACTGTATTTATAATATTATAGATTATATGTTAATTAAAAATGATTGCATTTAAGTTTTCAAATATTTCTAATGTAAGTAAAATTTCGTAGTTAATTCTCAACACGCAGTTTATATTGAGAATACTTTTATATATAAATGATATATACAGCAGTGAAACATAAATCACTCGGCGAGTTATTCTGGCGCCGAATTGTCCAAGCATCAAGTTGTTCTCACGACAAATAGTCCGCGGCAAATTTTATGGCGGCGAGTTGTCTGTTCACCATGTAGATGCGTGGGGGTAATTTAGCGGGGTAAACAAATAGTGTAGTGGGCTAACTGTAAATAGTGCCCATCCAATACAAGGCAAAGTCTATATTAATATATGTACAATATAGACGATCTCTTTTTGTCTTTCTTCATTCACTAACCGCCACTTGGAATGGGCTGACGATATATTGTTGCACTACGAAATAAAGAAAGAATTCCTATGACGCAACCAAAAATTCTTCTCTGAGTATTGTGCTCAATGAAATTGTGTCAATGTAAATGTAATATTCATACATTGGTAAATCAAAAGTCAGTTTACTTACTTATTTCTTATTCTTGTACTTACTTACCTTAGATATTTCTATATGCTGAATATCCAATAAAAACGTCGGCAGTTCATTGACTAGTAAATAGAAACCAAAATCGATTCCACATTGAACAAGAACAACACCCAATACCGGAATACTGGTGAAGATACTCCAGAATGGAATATGCTGAAAATACGGAATGAAAATAATTAGAGTTTTATATTATGAACATTAAATCGTGAAAGAATGTTTGGAAAATGTTTTTTTTTCTAAGAATAAGAGAAAAATAACCGACCTGATTGAAATTTAATTCCTTAATACCATTCTTGTCGTCGTTTGTAAGGAGAACAACAATATTTGTTTATTGAATATATATTCTATACATTCTCACCTTCGGTTTATCACTTTCATTCTTGGAGATGGAACATAATTTTTGTCGTTCCCAATTTGATATTCTTGGATGATTTTCTGGAGTTTCATGAATGAAACTGAACCAAAATATAGTCCAGATAATTCCCAATCCACCGGTTAAGTAGAATACAGATGGCCAGCCACCCAAGAATGAACTCTTACTGAGAATACCACTCAAAGGAAAGGTTATGAAAATTCCAAAATAAAGCCCTGAAAAGTCAACAATTTTCATAATGTAGGATACTCATAGAACTTTATGACTACGAAAATATATATAATTAGAGAACTGATTAATCAATAGCAATATTTAAAATGATTCATATTACCAGAATTAACTGAACCAACTACGCGTGATGTTTCCTTTGGAACAACCCACGAACCGATCATTTGAAAAACTCCGGGAACAATACTTCCCTGAAATGACAGAAAAAGTGTATATGTCAAGTGTTCATATTTAAATAATGGCAATGCTCAAGCAAAATTCTCATGCGTTGAAAAGGCAAGGGCTATAACTAGGACTACATTTGATGATGTTTAAGTAAAGGCTAAATAAAAAATGAATTAAATTTACGATAATGTTGCATCAAACTTCAGATGCTCTTGGTTACTCTAAGTCTAAATGTATAGATAGATTTTTATTTATACATCCATCTTAATTACTAATTCATTTGTATTCCAGTTACAAAATGATTAATAAATAGTCAGTTTCGCACGTTATAATTCAATTTGTTGTCTGAAGCACTGGTAGGTCGAGAGATTATGAAAATTCAGCATTTCTAAATTTTTTCCGTGCAGTATGTTTGTGTAACTAATTTAGAAAAGTCAACTACGTGATGATCATCCATTGTACAAACGTTATTAATTTAATTACTTATTAAGGGACATGTACTGTTTCTGAACAGTCCTTTTCATTTACAATGCAAAATATTTAAAATTTCGATATATGTAAAATTGAATTCTAAGAAACTATCGTTCGTGACAGTTTTCCGATAGTATGAACAATAATTTTTTATTACTATTCAGTCATAAATTTATCAAAGCTTTCTTTTTTCAAATTTACTTTTTAAATTTTAGTTAAATTTTACAACTCTCGGTCTCAAATTGCAGATAATATTAGTGTGAATGATTATTTGATCTACCAATTCTTCAGAATTTTTTTTAGGAGATAAGATATTTCAAAATAATATTTTTTTAAATTTAATAAAAGTTTGAACTTCTATTTTTTATCTAATTTGAAAGTTGAAATTCCTCTACAATCAGCTGTCGAAAATTGCATAAAAATTGATTGAGAATTGTAATAGTTGTATAGTAAAAGATATTTGATAAATGTGTTATTGACAAAAGGAAGTTATTAGCGGGAAATCCTTCCCCTCCGAGTGGCTTGGTTAGTAACGAAATGCTTTATTTTCTTTTTTATACAGGATGTGAAGTTATTAATATATATTATGTTCAAATAAAAAATAAAAAGGTAAAAGAAGAAGTCTCAAGTTTCAGAAGGTTGATTTTCTAAGGGATATCCAAGGGGCTATATGTCCCACACTCATATCTGAGTTGTGTTAGATTTGGTTGTGGTTTGTTCAAGCGTAATAATTATTCACATTTATGGGAGATTAATATAGTTCACGAATATATAGTTCAGTTAGCACTATTAAAAGAAATGCATTCGCTATTATCCATAAGATATCTATATGATAATAGGGGAGAACTGGGTGAGTTCGTACATTTTTCCTTTCAAGGCTTGAAGAATCTTAACTATTCGGGATACAAGTTCGTTCTAACTCACAATCGAATCTATATAGGTATTCAACTACTTATAACTACAAACTAAATTAATAAAAACCTTATTCTTCTCTCTTAATATTGATTTTAATGAGATATATTCGTTTCTACGAACTGACCCGGAAGTGCGGGTAAGTTCGTACGAGCAGAGTATCATTACGTACAGTACCTACTAAAAAAGGGGAAAAAAAGGAAAATTCAGTAAGAATTTCATATATTTTTTTTTTGTTTAAAAAGATAATATTTTTCCATTAAAAACATTGTATGGAAAATATTACGGAAGCTTTGAATGCCGTATCCTTACTAATGACTAAAACCGTTTTGCAATAACAAAAAATCTCAAAAGGCTTCATCACCGATGTCTCCCGAATTAGATTATATAGTATCAATTTCCACTGGTGAATTTGAGTATTTCTTTGTTGAAATTTGTTTCTCTTTCAGTAACTTTTTTTCTAGGGAATCAGTTGTTATCATTGACCTTATTGGTTATCTACCTTTGTTGTTGAACTTTCTAGGAGGAACCTTTGCGAATGCCCGACTGTTTTTAAAAGATATTCCTAAAAATGAAATGAAACAGCTTTACGTACTGCTGTTCCAAATCACAGGAAGTATACTGTTTCATTCTTTTACGTGTATATACTCGAGGCATATATGAAACATAAATATAGAGGTGAATTCGTATATAATGGGGTGAAACCATACAGAGGAGGATGTGCCCGTATATATTTGTACGATGACAACCCACACCACTATTTCATATTCAGAATGGAATACATCAGATATTAATGAGTTTTAACTAAATGTTAACGATCACATACGTAGAGAATATCCTAGTGAATACTAGTATTCCATATAAAGTTTCTAGATAGTATATTGTTATTGCTATGACTTAGCTCAAGTAGTGAGAAAAAACATTTTAGTGGTAAAAATATATGACCTCTCTTCGAAGGAACATACCACACACTCACGCGGCTGAAACTCGTTTAATCTAATTGCTATTATAATGTATAGGATCAATCAAGTTTCAACGAGTTGGAACATAACAGGTGTTGAGTTATGGCTCTGTACGGATTCACCCGCTGTACGAACTCAACCGGTTCTCCCCTACTATATGAAGTGTTCATATTAAAAATATGAAATTAATTAGTTCACAAGTATTGAGTTGGGAGCTAAAATCTTAGAGACAGACGTCTTTCTCTCCTTAACCTCCTTCACTTACCTCAACTACTCCAATGAGAAATCTCATAAAGATGAAAAGTGGTACTGAATAACTGATAGCTAGTGGAGTAGCGATAGTTACAATAGAACCTAGGAAAACTCCTACTCCTGTCACTAGCTTTCCTCCATATTTTCCAGCAGCAATTCCTCCTATAATGTTGGAAAAAGATAATCCTAATATGACAGTAGCCAAAGCGAAGCCTCTCTCAGTTCTTGACATAATGAATTCTCCATCCTGGAAACAGAATTCAAGTCAAAATAATGATCACAAAATTTCCTAATTCAAAACAATATTGTAGTCGAAAAATCTGTCGAGAATTCATGAAAGTTTCAAGAAAATCAAAGAATATAGTTTAGATTAAAAAATCTTGCATATGTTGTTTTTAGCTACGTTTTCTAACAATTATTTCCGTGGTTTGGTTGATAGTGTCTTCATATGGGCAACTGAATTCGTCTTTTTTCAGTTCGATGGAATCTTGACTTGGAATTTGTTGCTTAGCTATCGCTACTATCGTCACGGAGAGATTTCCACGCATGGAAGAACCCAAAGCTCTTCCAAGGAAGGCAAGAAGGACGAAGGTATTCTGGCATGACCATATATCTGAAATAAGTTATAGAAAAGTATTTCTAGATTTTATTGAAATATACATACTGAATTAACTGTTGTGAACGAAATCCAAATTAATAATAGAGGTTATTTAAACTCTGCGTTGAAGGTTTTTTCAGATATCAAGCTTTCGAATAGAAAGATTTCTATTCATCATCAGGAGAAGGGTGGAAAAACCTGGACCTGACAATGAATTTTATGACCAATGGTTGTATGTTGGATACCGTCTTTCTATTTAAGCTATATATCCTAAAGTTTATTAATATTAATTAACAATCTATTTAGTATTGAGATATGAGACAAAAATTAGAAAATTTGTTACTAACTTAGCTATTGCTTACTACATTAATTCTCTAGAATATTTAATGAGTTTCAAGAAATCCAAATTGAATATGTAAATATGAATCAGCTACTTATTAATTATTCAATGACAAATTTGAATATGAGAATATATATATTAAGACCCTGGACAGAGGCTGGAAATAGCGCTTGTGCCCGAATGGACCCTGGTTAAGCAATAATTTTTAATTCAAAATTGGAAAACTATTTTGCTGTGTTCCCTAATTATCGAGGAGGGGTATGAATTTTCAGGCTATAAGAAGCAATTATCGAGCTATCTAATTGGAGTAATATTTCAGTCAGAAATATCTATATTTGGTTTGGTTTTTCATGAGGGAGAGTCTTAATAATATGATATTACCTTTCTTGGTACTTCTTATTTCAAAATCTGAATCCCCGTCATTCCATTCGCTTTGAAGTTTTGTGTACCGTACCATATTTTATAAATACGTTTATTCGAGTTTCAGTGAAACAGATATTTATATCACTTTACATGAATGTCAAAATAGGTTATTATAAGTTAATCAAAAATTCTAAAGGTTTCAGGAGTAATATTTGTGCAAATTTTCTGAATACTGTAAGTTTACGAGTGCTGTGAGAGTTCGAATATTTCGACGCTACCCTACTCTAAGTTGAATATCGCGCTTGTCTTCAATAATACGTATTTTTAAATCAATCTTCATTAAATATTTTTTTTAAACATGCAGTAAATGTAGAGTTCGTTTTCACATCATCATATGTTTTGTCGTTTATAAAATTATCGATAGATGCTATTATATTTAATTGACTGACGTTATTAAGTTTTTTTATTAATTTATACTATTATAAATAACAAAATTATGCATTAGCCAAAGAAAACTAACCGAAAATACGATAGTTCTTGTTAAAGGTCCTCTCCAGGATCGGGGAAAAGAATGAGTTTATTACATAATATTATAGAACTAAGGTCTATGATCATTATTTCGCAAACTGCATACAATTCGGTTCAGTATATATTTTGTTATTTGCTTTTAAAGTTTTTTAATACTCTGTGAGCAACAATCGAGCGAATCTCCAACCTGACGCTGAGAAAGAAGATTGTACACTCTTTGTTTTGATTTCAAATTTAGATTTTTAAACAAACAATGCGTTTTTGGCCTTCTTTAAAGATATTAATTTTTTTTAAATGTATATAAACGTTTCTATAATAAGCTTATCCGAATTTAAACCTATAAACGAATAATAAATAGATTTATTAAACTAAATACCTAGTTGACAATGAAAACAAATGGTGTACATTCTTTTTCTTCAGACTGAAAATTAGAAAGTCGGAAGTAAAGTAGGTTTTGTAGAGTTTGGATTATAAAAATCTTTAAAAGCATATAAAATTAAAAATATGCTATCAAATTTTATGATGTTTGCAGTTAAATGATAAAAAATATTAGCCTCGTTGATATAAGCAATAAAAAAAATTGATTGGAGGGGACCTTTAAAGCTGTGGTGATTTCAATTTCGTACCCGCTTTTTTAGAAGAACAGGAAAGGGATTATTAAGCATGTAAATTACATGTAATATTTTTCAAAAACTAGATGGCATCACCTTATTATCAGTTATCAGATGACAGTTATTTTCGCTATTGAATAAGCGATAGTGAAAATAATCAGCTTGTGATTTAAAAACTAAATATTTATCGGAATGGAATGTACCGGTCACCGATCTCTTTTCTTTTCTCTTTTTGAAATTTTACTTGTGGCTCTATAATTTAATTACCTATCGATATTGGTCACTGCACTGACGGAGTAACTTTTCTGCCGTCACGAGCCTAGCACCTAGCTACATATTATAGGTTACTTTAATCATGAAGTCACTTTCCTCCCTGACTGCTTTTTTCAAGGCCCTTGTGTATAGTCTTTAACTTGTATCTTTTTATTAAATTATATATTATTAGTATGCATGGGTATGCAAGTATGTATAATAAATATAAATCAATAATAGTATAGAATAAATTTTCTTTTGTTACAATATTAAACATCTAAATTTTCCATACTAACAACACCGAATATTATAAATGAAGAGGTATGTTCTCTGTGTTCTGTATGATTAACAACTGGTCTAAAAAAGAAAGTGATTGCATTTTAAATCAGCTGTATATACATTGAATAATTATTGCAAAATTACTTAATTACTATTATTTGGTGAGGGTAAATTGGATCAAGAAACTTATAATTTTGTTTGATAATCAAATAATACTATTCTTCACTTTATTTTAATCTAGTAACTAGCATGAGATTACATATTATAAATCTGTGCAACATTTAAAGTGATGGTAATATGTATTAGGCACATTATTAATATATTTATTTTTATATTTTAACATAACTATTGTCACGTCAAGTGATATAAAACAGAAAAAATTTCTCTCCTTACTAGGTTATCCATGATATATTCAGTTAGCTAGTAACACATTTACTTATCAGATATTCATTGTTCTATTAGTCACACTAATTTGCGGAGTAATCTTCTTTGTTCAGCGGTTTTAGACTTTAGAGTCGTAAAAGGAATTCTCGTGATAAATTAATTATTTCTAGGCTGTTTAAACTCTCAAAATTTTTGCTGAATTGTAGTCTTATATAGATTTTTATTTCTTTTTTTAAAAGGTCCTCTCCAGGCTCAAGGGAAAAAAGGAGTTTATTACATAATATTATATATCTAAGGTCTACGATCATTATTTCGCAAACCACTTACAATTTGGTTCAGTATATATTATATGGTAGCCGGTAAATTGCTCGAAAACAATTGCTCGAAAGACAATTGCTCGAAAACAATTGCTCGAAAAACAATTGCTCGAATGAACAATTGCTCGAAAGAACAATTGCTCGAAAGACAATTGCTCGAAAAACAATTGCTCGAACGAACAATTGCTCGAATGAACAATTGCTCGAATTAACAAATTGCTCGAATGAACAAAATTGCTCGAATTATAAAATTGCACAGTTTTCGATTTTATAAAAGTCAGTTATTCATGAAGTGGAGCTGCACCTAAACATCCTTTTTCTTTTTAGT
Organism: Caprella mutica; assembly: GCA_947561585.1. Lineage (NCBI taxonomy): Eukaryota > Metazoa > Arthropoda > Malacostraca > Amphipoda > Caprellidae > Caprella > Caprella mutica. The sequence goes on along the minus strand of CANNZV010000056.1, from coordinate 492,752 downwards.
AATTGATCATTAATCATTCTATAGAAGATTTTAACTATTAGTCATGCTGCATAATCTTTTTTTTTTAGACCGTTTGTGTCATCTCGTATGTAACATGTGAATTGGAATCATGTTGTGAATCACAACTATTCATGTTTTTTTTTACCATAAAACCCGAAAATATATTTATTACTAGCCTATCTGTATGTGGTACCTCAAAAGGTGAAATAATTCAAAGATATGTCAGAGTTTCAATAAATCTACCAAAAAATTTGGTTTTATGATACAAAAAAACATGAATAGTACTGATTCACAAGATGATTCTAATTCACATCTTACATACGAGATGTCAACGGTCCAAAAAAAAGATTATGCAGAATGAGTAATAATTAAAATCATTTATAGAATGATTAATGATCAATTACTAGAAAGAAACGAGGATTGTTTGGTGCAGCTCCACTTCATGAATAACTGACTTTTATAAAATCAAAAACTGTGCAATTTTATAATTCGAGCAATTTTGTTCATTCGAGCAATTTGATAATTCGAGCAATTGTTCATTCGAGCAATTGTTCGTTCGAGCAATTGTTTTTCGAGCAATTGTCTTTCGAGCAATTGTTCTTTCGAGCAATTGTTCATTCGAGCAATTGTTTTTCGAGCAATTGTTTTCGAGCAATTTACCTAGAACCGACTGCAGTGAACCTTTAAATGACTGCAGTGAACCTTTAAATGACTGCTGTGAATCTTTAAATGACTGCAGGGAACCTTTAAATGACTGCAGTGAACCTTTAAATGACTGCAGTGAACCTTTAAATGACTGCAGTGAACCTTTAAATGACTGCAGTGAACCTTTAAATGACTGCAGGGATCCTTTAAATGACTGCTGTGAACTTCTAAATGACTGCAGTGAACCTTTAAATGACTGCAGTGAACCTTTAAATGACTGTAGTGAACCTTTAAATGACTGCTGTGAACCTTTAAATGACTGCAGGGAACCTTTAAATGACTGCAGTGAACCTTTTAATGACTGCTGTGAACCTTTAAATGACTGCAGTGAACCTTTAAATGACTGCTGTGAACCTTTTATATGACTGCAGTGAACCTTTAAATGACTGCAGTGAACCTTTAAATGACTGCAGTGAACCTTTAAATGACTGCTGTGAACCTTTTAAATGACTGCAGTGAACCTTTTAAATGACTGCAGTGAACCTTTAAATGACTGCAGTGAACCTTTTAAATGACAGCTGTGAACCTTTAAATGACTGCAGTGAACCTTTAAATGACTGCAGTGAACCTTTAAATGACTGCAGTGAACCTTTAAATGACCGCTGTGAACCTTTTAAATGACTGCAGTGAACCTCTAAATGACTGCAGTGAACCTTTAAATGACTGCAGTGAACCTTTAAATGACTGCAGTGAACCTTTAAATGACTGCTGTGAACCTTTTAAATGACTGCTGTGGTGAACCTTTAAATGACTGCTGTGAATCTTTAAATGACTGCAGTGAATCTTTTAAATGACAGCTGTGAACCTTTAAATGACTGCAGTGAACCTTTAAATGACTGCAGTGAACCTTTAAATGACTGCAGTGAACCTTTAAATGACTGCAGTGAACCTTTAAATGACCGCTGTGAACCTTTTAAATGACTGCAGTGAACCTTTAAATGACTGCAGTGAACCTTTAAATGATTGCAGTGAACCTTCAAATGACTGCAGTGAACCTTTAAATGACGGCAGTGAACCTTTAAATGACTGCTGTGAACCTTTAAATGACTGCAGTGAACCTTTAAATGACTGCAGTGAACCTTTAAATGACTGCAGTGAACCTTTTAAATGACAGCTGTGAACCTTTAAATGACTGCAGTGAACCTATAAATGACTGCAGTGAACCTTTAAATGACTGCAATGAACCTTTAAATGACTGCTGTGAACCTTTAAATGACTGCAGTGAACTCCCAAATGACTGCAGTGAACCTTTAAATGACTGCTGTGAACCTTTAAGTGACTGCAGTGAACCTTTAAATTACTGCAGAGAACCTTTAAATTACTGCAGAGAACCTTTAAATTACTGCAGAGAACCTTTTAAATGACTGCAGTGAACCTTTAAATGACTGCAGTGAATCTTTAAATGACTGCAGTGAACCTTTAAATGACTGCAGTGAACCTTCAAATTACTTCAGAGAACCTTTAAATGACTGCTGTGAACCTCTAAATGACTGCTGTGAACCTTTAAATGACTGCAGTGAACCTTTAAATGACTGCAGTGAACCTTTAAATGACTGCAGTGAACCTTTAAATGACTGCAGTGAACCTTTAAATGACTGCAGTGAACCTTTAAATGACTGCAGTGAATCTTTAAATGACTGCAGTGAACCTTTAAATGACTGCAGTGAACCTTTAAATGACTGCAGTGAACCTTTAAATGACTGCAGTGAACCTTTAAATGACTGCAGTGAACCTTTAAATGACTGCAGTGAACCTTTAAATGACTGCAGTGAACCTTTAAATGACTGCAGTGAACCTTTAAATGACTGCAGTGAACCTTTAAATGACTGCAGTGAACCTTTAAATGACTGCAGTGAACCTTTAAATGACTGCAGTGAACCTTTAAATGACTGCAGTGAACCTTCAAATTACTTCAGAGAACCTTTAAATGACTGCTGTGAACCTCTAAATGACTGCTGTGAACCTTTAAATGACGGCAGTGAACCTTTAAATGACTGCAGTGAACCTTTAAATGACTGCAGTGAACCTTTAAATGACTGCAGTGAACCTTTAAATGACTGCAGTGAACCTTTAAATGACTGCAGTGAACCTTTAAATGACTGCAGTGAACCTTTAAATGACTTAACACTATGCACATACTAAAATCCTCAATTTCATATTTTAATTTCATTCCAGATCAGGATTTTGGTTATTTCTACATCCCACTGCTGAAAGATTCCAACTACAACAGAATTTGGGTGAACACTAACCAAAAAGTCCTTCCCTCTTCTCCGAGGCACATTTTCTACGACTACATTGCAGATGACCACAACAGCGAAGGTGAATGCCACTACCTCAAAGGCCCTTACCAAGGGTACTACTACGCTCTGGGAGAGAGCTGTTCTTGGGGCTCCCATAAAGTCCTATGTAGGTACTGGTAGAAATAACGTCGCTATTTCGCAATGACCTTTCACCAAGATAAAATAACGGATTAGCAGATTTTGATTGTCTATTAAAATGAAAGAAAAATTGGGTCTACGTTGATTTTTCGAAACCAAATTTGCCGAAACGGATTTTGCCCAAGAACAAATTTACCGAAAATAAAATTTATCGTGGCTCAGTAATTGCGTATTTAAAATAACATTTTGTGGAAATTTGTGTTTTTTATCATTATATCTTAAGCATAAAAGAATATTTCTTCTATCAATTTGACACTATATTGCTCCAATATACCAGAGGTATATACCAGAGGTATATACCAGAGGTATATTGGAAAGATAGAAACATAATTATTAATTATGTTATTGATTACTGACAATTATATATTTTAAAAGCAATAAATGGAATAAATATTAATTATTTCAGTCACAACACACCTTCTGTATGAAATACTATTAAAAACTGAATACAAAAATAAGAATCCCGTGCATGCTTTATATGGCGTAAATACACAAATAATTTAGTTTAAATTAAATATAAAAGTTAAAATGCCTACCTATGACTCTTATGCATAACATGAATATAAACTTAATCGACTAACAATTTGGTATCGGTGCATCTCTAAGCATGAGTAGAACTACACTACATTAAAACAAAACAGTAAACAAGGAATATTCACCAAAAAACACGTTAGTAACACACAATCTAACAAGCTAAACGCTCAAATGAAATAAATGTGACAAGCATACAAGGCAGACTGACTGAATAAAGCTTGAACGTCTTTAAAATAAAATAAAAAAGAATCATTTAGAGGTACAAAGATTAACAATTACATACAATGATTAACGAAGAGACAGAATAAAGCATCATTTAGTGTAACAAAGGGTTTTAATTATGTTATTTCGCTTTTTTTAGTAACTTTTGTGTAATTTTACATTATGTTTTAGATAAGTCGTTCGGCAAATCCTCACTTCCACGAATCTGTTTTCGACAAATTTGGGTCTCGGCAAATTCGTATTCGGAGAATCTGGTTCGGCGAATTAGTTTTCAGAGAATTTGGTTTCGGCAAATTCGTTTTCAGCCAATCTACCGGATACCAGAAAAAATACCTCTGATATTTTTCACATCTCCTTGCACAGACAAATCACTTTATTAATCAAGACTTTTACCATTAGAGAATCGTATGTACTGATTTCAATGTATTTATGTGTGCATAATTCATATCAATGGTTTTATGTGTGAATAATTAATAATGAATTAACTAGAAAATATCATTTTGAGATAATTTATTTAGTTACATATCAAATCCACTGTTTTCTGCGGAATTTAAGATTTGATTGAGAATTGTAAGATTAAAAAAATTATTAAAACGCACGCAGTTTCTGAAATTTGAGGCCAGAATTGTCCTTTTTCAAAACTCTTTTACCGTGCGACCAAAAGATGCATGTGTGCCCAAATACCAAATAGAGTTAGCGAAATTATAGGAAATGGTTGTTGTATTTACAGTAAGGCAATGAAAGAGCGTGTACACAACCTCACTTATTGATAACTGAATACAAACTGACTCATGCGCTCTGAAGGAGGCTAGGAGCATGTGCACACAACAACGATACTTACATACACAGTATAAGATACAGTAACTACACTACAATACAGAGTACAGTAAAGAATAAGCATAAATAAGAATATAATAAAGGTTGCGGTTACTATAGATGCGTATTCGAGCGATTTTTCGCACTGACGATTCTGAAGACTTCGGATGATTTTTTTGTGTGTTTAAATCCTCTTACTTTCAACTGCTATTACTGTTTACCCATGAGTTTGGGGAATATATTATTTTCTACTATCACGAACAATATAGATATTATTTAAATATATATACATATAATATACATTTGTTTATATTAAAGCTTAAATTGTTTGTTACTGTGTACATTTCTTGTCAATAAAATTGAATATCTTTGAATATCGTTACAGTTATATTAAATAACACTCTAATTATTTTTCTATTTAGGTATTTTAAAAATTGTGTGCAGTGAAAATGATAACCAAATTAGCGTCGCGTCTATTATTTCAGAGGCACACAGGTAGGTTTTTAATTCCTCCCGAACATTACCTCAAATAAACGTAGTTTAGAGCAGGGGTGGGCACACATTGTGTTTTTCAGTGCCGAAAGATGGAATCTCAATGCCAATTTTCTTTTCGTTTTCTAAATTGCTGGTGATACTGAGTAATTATATAATGAGGTGGTATATTTAATTGAGGTACGTTCATGTACAACGGTACATATTTTGCGCATAAATATTGGTAGTAGATTTATCATTTGCATTAAAAAGAATTAATAATGGTATACGTATAATAATTTTTTCATGTGAAAAATATTTACAATAAAAACAAAAATAACCAATCTTGCATAAATAACAATAAGTAACTCATAAATTCACAGGATAAATTACTATGGTTACTTAACTTATTAAAAAAGGGAATTAAAAATGGTTGCATAAATTTTCACCACAGTGTTTGAATATCCCAAGACAAGGTTAGGAAAGATATAAAATTAACTGTTTTAGATAAAAAGAGGCAGAGATAAATATATTGTATATATTAAACAATTGTAACAATAAACAAAAAATTCCTTATTAACGGATAAAATTGACTATCAAAGTATCAAGGACTTTCAAATATACTGTTCTTCAATTAGTTGACCATACTCTTCTATATTATCCTTGCAATTTATAGAACAGTCAGGGCTAAAAATTCTAAATTTTCTTTGGAAAAAAATAAAGCACCGTTTCCCTGGTGGGCACAAGTGCCACTCTGAGTGCCAAAATAGCACCGAGTGCTGCATTTGCCCACCCCTGGTTTAGAGCCAAATAATAATATATTAGACATACATATACTAACGATCAGAAAACGCATTCAGTGTAACCATCTTGCACTGCCGATATCGTCAGTGCGAAAAATCGCTCAAATACGCATCCATAGAACCGCAACCTTATGCGTTAATTGACGCACATGAAAAACGCTCATGTGCGGGGGTCTTATACATATAGAAAGCTTATATCAATCACACTAAAGTTAGTCACACAATTATTGTTAGGTCCAGGTTTTCACCGTTGTTCCTGATGATGAATGGACATCTTTCTATTCAAAACCTAATAAATCCTTCAACATTGATATTGTGATAACCCTTCAGAGTTTAGAATCTGAAAATACCGTTCAGTATGAATTTGTTAAAACAAACATATTTATACATATCTTAATGCAATATTGAGTCCACTATAAATAGATTTTTAATATTATTAGCCATTAAATCCCCAAATGCTATCACTCATACCCAAATGCTATCACTCATACCTATCTATTTTTACTTTATTCAAAACATTTAGTTAGCTAAAATATAAATAAGAGTTAACAAACTAGAGATAAATTATAATGTAACTCAAAAAATTATTCTAATGCTTTTATATTTCTTTCTAGAATTAACCTCTCGAATTTAAAAACTCTTATCGAGAATTAATAAGTTTAGTGCTAGGCCTATTATGTATTTTAGGCACACGGAAAACTGCCATTCACTTACTGGCAATTTAATGACTTTAGTCAATAATAACATTTGAAATTATAAAGAAAACCGTTCGCAATTCTATAAGGAGTTAAGGGGACATTCATTTTTACAGTACTAACTATATAGATATTGAATTACTTAATATTTACATGAAAATAATATTTCAACAAAGCTACTTTATCAAACGCACAGTTAACGAAAGTTTGGTACTCATAAGGAAATAATAATTACCATTTTTAACATATTTGCTAAGTCACGTACATTAAAAAAAAAATTGTTAAGTTACGTATATTGTCCCTTGTTTTTAATTTCCTATTTACGTCAGCAATATAGCCTTATATGTGTGTTCAATATTCATTACATTTGTATTTTTATTCTCCATGTCAATTACACAACACCTTCATTTTTACAATATTCATTTGTATGTAAAGATATCATTATTTAATAAGCACTCCAATTCGATCGAGTGAAAATTATTGTCAGAGAATTATAGGTAGGTAATAGCAGTTTAATAATCATAGATGTTCCGGGTTGCAAATTCTAAATATTTCACAAACATCGATCGAAGTTATTTTATAATGAGTACAAGCGAATATTAAGCTGGAATACTTGTTAAACTCTCCAATTATAAACACAAAAAAATCTAATTTGAAACTGATGCGTTGTATAAACTAGGAAATTGTACTCTGTCCCCAATGCAATTATTTCTTTGTTTCTTCTCTTAGTAGTTTCTAAGGAAAGTTTTGGTTTTTAATTTCTATATTGAATTTGATTTATTTCTGTAATATTTATATAATAATGTATTTGAAAAATATTCTAATAAATTTGTCTACATTTAACTGCTATTCTTGTTTTGTATACTAAGTAAAAATGAATGTCCCATTAACGAAGAGGTGCACCGAACTGCGAGTATTGAGTCAAAAAAATGCGACTGCGAGTATAAAACTGCGAGTGACAGTCAAAAAGAGATATTGTGAGTGAGTATTTTGAAATGCGAGTGGGAAATTTAAAATGAGAGTGGGAATTTCTAAAATTAATATTTTAGACCAGTTAATGTGAGTCGTACGTGGGCATCACCTGTGATTAGCACTTTTTATATTATTTGAGTGTGATTAGCGTACTGTAATAGTATTCTCATGGTATAATATTAAAATGCACACTTCAAGATACATAAATCTTCTAGATTTTTGTGACATGAATCCGTTAATGTAGTTCACTGTATCCGCTAGTTTGTTATACTGCAACCTTCATGATTGTTTAATGACCTGGCAGGGGGGTATATCGGGGGGCGTGCCGCCCCCCGATATACGCATTTTTAACAGTATGGGAATTACATAATCGAAGGAAAAAAAGAAAATCCCACTCACAATATTTTTACTCTCACTCGCAACTCATCGCTTGCACAAGCGGAACACTCCTTAACAAGGGCGAACGGATTCTTTTTATAAATTCAAATGTTATTATTGACTAAAGTCATTAAATTGCCAGTACATGAATGGCAGTTTTCTGGACACCGTATTTTATCACCCTAACTGAGACCAGTATTTGATTTTAATTTAAGATACACTCTTTCCTCTAGTAATACTATTGTTTGTTCACAGATTAATGCATTGTGAAAATATAAACAAAACTTGATACAAATTATTAATGATTTAATATACCTTTTATGTAAGGGGACAGTGAAATGTTTTTTCTAATAGGAGTGTTTTTGGTTAGTGGGAAGGTTGCTTTAGTTAACTTATCAGTGGTATCAAAAGACTACGGTAATTGAAACCAGCATTTGATTTACTTTTCAATTATCTTAAAATGAAAATATTACGACATAATGTGATAATTAAAAGTAAACTAATATTTATAGTTAAGGAAAATAAAATATGTATCAAATAAGAGCCATTCACTACTACGCCCCATACTATATTCTAGCTACCCAGCGATGCCAAGAAAAATGTTAAGCAAAATATGCATTTCCATTCAATGATTAATCTTCGCAATCCATATAAAATTATTTATTTGAACCATAGTAAGTTTACAGTTTTTTCGTTATTTTCTCTATTCCCTTCTTTGTTCACAACCTCAATTTTAATAATTCGTTCTTCGATAGTTCAGCACAAGTGAATGCTTCATTCTTCAAATTACTAGAGTAACAAATTAACGAGAGTTAGACTTGATAAGTTTCAAATTCTAATTTGCTATTGAAGGTACGACTAGAATGAAAAAAGTAATGAAAAACAATCCTCAGCAGTCAAAAAAGAGGGGCCAAAAGGAACTCTCTATTTTAAGTGGCATTACTTTAAAATATATCGGGCCAATATCTATTTGCTCAATATTGTAAGTTCCTAATTATCGGACGGTTCCGATCTTCGATCATTCTAAAAAATAGATAATTATTATTCAACTGTCAGTTTAATTCAAAATGTACCAACAAATTCAAAAATTCGTCAACTATTAACGTAACACGAAAGAAAATAAAGTTGTAAATTAAATACTTTTTAAACATTTAATCCAAAGGTAGGAGAAAGAAAAAATTATTATTAAAATTTATTGCTTTAGATACTCTGTGACACGGTAGTCTATAGTTCATCATCATGGTCAGACGGCAAAGGACCGGGACAGTTGTTAACTAAGTCACTCTCATCGTTGAAAGTAGCACCGCACCAAATGCAGTACAGGTAATGTGTTCTGAGGTATGCTGTAATGACTTCCAAATAAATTTCACCCTGTACAAGAGATAGGACAGTACATCAGTCAGACTCAATCTAATGGAAAACTATTACAAAATATTGATCACCATGAAACTATTTCAAAATTTTCATTTCTGTTTACTAAAATTATAAACTTAACAATCGAAAGTAGGAACTCTGACTTAAAAACAAAGCTGAAATTCATGGGACTGTCTAGCGGAAAATAATGAAAACTAAAATTCTTTCTTGCTATTATCCTACACTAATTCCTACTGAATATGAATAGAAGTGAATTCATTGTCATTGGAATATAATGCAGTCAATTGAATTAAGAGTTGTCAAATATTTACATATATTCAAATATCTAAATGATTAAAAACACTGAGCATAGTTGAGTCGGCATAACATTAGTGAAGACTAATGTTTCTGTATGCTTATCTTTTATACCAATTAAATTATCTCTCACGCTATGGTTCAATAGTGTGATTACCTGTCATGGTTCAATAGTGTGATTACCCGTCATGGTTCAATAGTGTGATTACCCGTCATGGTTCAATAGTGTGATTACCTGCCATAGTTCAATAGTGTGATTACCTGACATGGTTCAATAGTGTGATTACCTGCCATGGTTCAATAGTGTGATTACCCGTCATGGTTCAATAGTGTGATTACCTGCCATGGTTCAATAGTGTGATTACCTGTAATGGTTCAATAGTGTGATTACCTGCCATGGTTCAATAGTGTGATTACCTGCCATGGTTCAATAGTGTGATTACCTGCCATGGTTCAATAGTGTGATTACCCGTCATGGTTCAATAGTGTGATTACCTGCCATGGTTCAATAGTGTGATTACCTGTCATGGTTCAATAGTGTGATTACCTGCCATGGTTCAATAGTGTGCTCTTACCTGCCATGGTTCAATAGTGTGCTCTTACCAGCCATGGTTCAATAGTGTGCTCTTACCTGCCATGGTTCAATAGTGTGCTCTTACCTGCCATGGTTCAATAGTGTGATTACCTGCCATGGTTCAATAGTGTGCTCTTACCTGCCATGGTTCAATAGTGTGCTCTTACCTGCCATGGTTCAATAGTGTGATTACCTGTCATGGTTCAATAGTGTGATTACCTGCCATGGTTCAATAGTGTGCTCTTACCTGCCATGGTTCAATAGTGTGCTCTTACCTGCCATGGTTCAATAGTGTGCTCTTACCTGCCATGGTTCAATAGTGTGCTCTTACCTGCCATGGTTCAATAGTGTGCTCTTACCTGCCATGGTTCAATAGTGTGCTCTTACCTGCCATGGTTCAATAGTGTGCTCTTCTTCAGACTCTAGGTTATCACTTTCTTCGTTCTGCAACTCATTAGTGTCACAATCTTCAGTATCATCATTTTCAGGCTGAGGAAGGAGATGAGGGGGCCAGAAGTACCATTCCATTGGTTCTTTTACTTTCTGTTGGGGAAGGAATACTCTCACATCATAATTATAGTATAGGATTTTTAGTTTAAGATTCAAAATTAGTAATTAAAAACATTTGTACTTCCTTTTCCACAAATTTAGGCTTAACCTATCTACACAGTTTACTAGCAATACTGAGCTATGGCATAACACTCAGAACTATCATAACCATAAGAAAAAAAAAGAGGAGTATTAAAGAGATTGTGATTAAATCTAAATATATACCTGATCAGCATCCAAATTGTAACATGTTCTTTGGCATTTGCTGAGATTAATTTGTATTTTCTTTGCATTTAGTTCCAGCCGCTTCTGTTCTCTGTAATATTAAGTGCATTAGATAATTAATTTAGTAGAATTTGATATTTACTCTGTAAACATTATTCAAAATACAAAATAGCTAGCAATTGCCAGCTACTACATTCACCTAAATTTTACAAGGTCAAACTTTGCGTTTTTCTTTGATGCATAAGCTAGGTATTTCAATTCCTTTTCTTTTTTCATTTCTAAAAGTTTCTGTTTGAGTCCAAGTCCTTTTCTGTCTGACTTCAATTCAACTTTCACTGGCTCTAGGCGACCATCGCCTTCGAGAAAAAATTGAAGAGAAAAGTAGCAATGGAATCAAAATTTATGGGAACAATCATTTGAAATTATCAATCATGTTTATTAAACTATTTTTGTGGGGTTTGACGCTTGCTTTGGATATTGACTAGGAAGAGGAATATTTTTATACCTCTTTTGTAATGAAACCAAACAATAGAAATGTAAATAAACAGAAAAAGAGAGGAGCTTTAGTTCATTACCTTTAGCTCCTAGGCTAGTGCCAGGCTTATAACCCATTTTTTGTAGCATAGAAAATCCTTTATTAGTAGAATCTAGAGCCATATTCATGCCTTTAGAGATGTTTTCTTCTAATGATATTTTTTTCACTTTCTTCTTCTGTAACGCCTCAGCCTTTCTTTTATTCTCCAATTCTCTTTTCCTCTTCACAGAGTGTGATATTTGAAGTCCTGGTCTTATATCAGATGTAGAATTAACACTGTAAGAAAAGAAACAGACATTAAATAATTAATTAACTAGGGTGCTAAATGTCTGATTTGGAGCCAAACGCCGTATAGCCGACATAAAATAAGAATGAATGCGAGCAACCTTGAAGAAGCAGTCAAATAAGAAAGTGGACCAGGAAACAAAGCCAGTTAGTCTTGTTGTTCAAAATATTGATTAGATAACTTAGAATAAACACTCACTTTTATCATTAGTATCTCAAAAGGTAATATTTGTTTAATAGTATTGCATAATTTACAAGTATCATACAGGTGATATAACTTATAGATCTCTTCTTTTAGTAGGTATATGTAATCCTAAATGGTTTAATGATTCTTAAGGAGAACAACAAAAACAGTCTCATCTAATTATTACCTCTGAATTTATATCACTGAAAATAAATTCCATTTGGAGCAATTATAATAGTTTATATGTATTTGAATCTCATTTAACATAAAACATTCATCTATCAATTTACATTTTAATTTTACAAGTGAAAAAATGCTTACCATTGTGTTATAAAGGCATCAGACATGTAATCTTCAGACTCATCATCATCTAATTCTTCAATGGGATTATCCTCTTCATTTCTCCCACTGAAGACTGGAGGTTTCCAACTAGACATTTTTAAAGGTAAATAGTTACTTTGAAAGTCTGAAACGTAAAACAAACATATCTAATATTTGCAGACAGCCACTATAGAAATTTTCAAGTTTTCAGATGGATTCATTAGGTATTCTGTTGGAGTTTTCAAGATTTTAAAATATAGTAATAAATTAATAGAAACTTTATAGGTAATCAGCAGCATTCAGCCTATAAAATTAATTTGCTGGCTAGAGGAATTATCCAGAGTGAAAGAATTGTAAATTGAATATAATTTCTTACAGCTAGTAGTAGCTACTTATTATTAAAACATAACTCTAATACTCTATAGACTATCCATTTTGCAAAGTGCGTGCATTTTACTGAAGATCTTTGAAAACATTTTTTGAAGGAAATAAATCTTTGCAAGATCATTGAGATTATTTCTTAATTAATTAATATATTTACACTTTACATGTAATTATTGGAGACATTTGTCATTTTGGACTCGCCAATCTGCAGAATATGGGACATTTTTAACATTTCCTGTGTGAACAATCCTTTATTTCCTCCAATAGTTAAGATATATTTTACAGAGAACAGAAGCTAAATTAGAGGATTTCTTGGAGAACACTTTAACGGTTCTTGTAGACTAGACTGTAGTTTGGTTTTAGAGAATTCTGGTCATTTTGGAGACAGATTGAAATTAGGTATTTTCCAAGTAAAATAGTGTGGCTCAAAAACTCTCCACTTATCTCTCTAAAAATCACCAAATTTCTCTCTAAAATGATCAAATTATCATAAATTCTCTCCAAAATAACATAGTTGCTTAAGAGAAAAATAACTATTTCTCGCCATTTACATTTGAAAGACTCAAAATAACTGTCACAAACTCACCATTAAAATGGTGAGTTTGGACATGCTTTATTACCTGAGGTACATATTTGGAAAATTGGAGACAAATTGTCCTCAAAATAAAATCTTGGAAACTGATTTGTCACACTTTGGAAACTGGTAGACTATATGTATTCTATTCAACTAATTCAACAACAACCACCACAAAACTCGCCATTAAAATGGCGAGTTTGGACATGCTTTATTGCTTGGAATATTGGAGCATCCGAAAATACTACATAGACGTAGCTGCGATTAAAACGAGTGATGTCACACAAGTTATTTCTAAATTAGAACTGTGCTACTGCTATTATCAGTTAAATGTGCATTTTCATGGAAATAAACTTAACACGTTAACTGCCACATGAACCACCGGTGGTACATGTACAACTTGTGTTTAGCGCCACTTGTACCACCGGTGGTACATTTTCCTTTTTTTGGAAACATTTTTCAAATCCACTTTATGATTGCATTTTTAGGATTAATGATATTACAATAGTACCTAGTTCGACTACAATACTGAAAACCTCTAAATATCACAAAATAACCCCTTTGATTTTTTAGCAAAAATTGCTTTATACAGTATTTTAAAATCTTCTTAGAAGAATTATACTAATTATTAAGTTCAAAATATTTGAAAATAACATCAAAAGTTTCCTTTTGATAAGGGCAGGCCCTGATTTTATTAAATCAGTAATAACAGCAAGATATGACTCAAAGTTAGAAATAATTTGTGTTTCCTCTAACCTTTCATTTTCTATGAGTTAGAATAAAAGAAATGGTTTTGAGAGCTCTACAGTCTACTTAGCGTATATTGAAATGGAATAATGATAAAATAAAATAAATTTTAATCATTATATATATTTTTGTATGTCTGATAATGTAGAACTGTCCGATTAATCAGAAATTACCCAACTGCCAAAAATATTTCACAATGCTCAAAATGATTGTTTGTTCAATGCAACACAATTATATATATCAAAGTATCAAACAAATTACTCATCTATCTTTATTCTATACTGAGTGAAAAATAAGTTTTGGTTGAATTTTGGTACATTCAATTCATTAGCTACAAGTCTCATGGAAAATGAAATGTTTCAGAGTTTCACAACTCTAATATGTTCTAAACTAATACTATTACATTCCAAAAGAAAATGGTTCATAGTCTCCTCACAATCCAAATTACATAACTTACAATTAATATCCCATTCTCAAAACGCTTCCTCCACGGCTCCACCCCAATTTCAAACAATTTGATCCGGCTCTAAACATTAAAATAGACTCCTCACTCTCAGTATTGTCATAAAATAATTCCTCTTGGGTCTTGGCTCTTTCATTTCCCTTTTAAAATGTATACAAAGACCCAAGTCCCAAAGCCATGTTTCAAAGTGTGGCAGGAAAGTCACCAGTTTAGTGAGAAAATGGATCCAGGTCGCCACATTGAAGATTCTTTAAAGAAATTTGACTTCCTAGTGAACTTGTGAAGATTTTACTGTTTTACACTTGAAAATATCCTCATGCTAACATGCTTCATGTCTGATGCATGTGCATCTCTTGAGACAATTTTATGAGTGATTTACTTGTTATTTACATGTTTTTCAACTTATTTCACCCTTCAAAAGTCGCCAGTATACTGGCGACTTTGTCCATACTTTGAAGTTTGGAACATCATAACATGGTCCCAAACTACCCAAAGTAGATTTTGAATCCAATTCTTCTCTCCATCCATTTTCATCATAATTCTCAACCATACTTTCTAATCTAACCTTTCCTTTGACATATTACTAAGCTCTCAAACATTTTCAATATTCGAAATTTCTAAGTACTCTTTAATTACTTTCACTAGTTTGTCATCACCTTTTTCAAATTGTTCTCTAAAGATGATAGATCTCTCTCAACATCTCATTTCCAGCAGAGTACAAATATCAAGCAAAATTTAGTTTCACCTTCAGTCAGTCAGTCAGGTGTTTCTTGAATAGTGCCATTTTCATCGGCTTCCTCTTCATCTGCGCCATTCATCCTCTTCATCTGCGCAACTCATCCTCCTCCTCATCCAAATCAATTATTTCTTCCTTCAATCACTCTTCTCCTCCTCCACATTTTCATCAGAACCTCGCTCCTTTCTCTCCTCTGCTCCCCTCCAAACAAGAACTCCCCCAACACAGTCCGCCTCTCCTCCACTCTCGGTCTCTGCAGCTCCACGGCCCCCCTCCTCTCGCCCTCCAGCTCATCACAATCCAACACAAAGTGCACCAAGTCTTCCACTCCTCCTTCTCCACATATCAAGCATCTCTCCTCTTCCCTCTCTCTCCTCCTGTCTCCCAGCCACAAGCAGTTTGTTCTTGCCCGGAACCATATCCTGTCTCTCTCTCCTCCCTCGTAGTCCTCCTCCCTCATTTTGGTCTTATATTCTCTGTATAGCCACAGTGTACTCCTCTCCAACAACTCCCCCCTCCACTCCCTCTCAACTCTCTCCGCTATTCTCCTCTTTACCTCCTGTCCGCTCATAATCTCCAGCTCATCTGCCTCTATTCCAGCCCACTCCAAGCCAGTCTGCAGAATGTGTCTCTTCTCCCGCAGAGATTTTAATTTGAGAGACAGTGATTCTCTGACTCTCAGTAGCAGATTTAGAATCTCCCGCAGCTAAATTAATGGTAACATAGGAATTAATTCAAGATCTCCCGCAGAGATCTCAATTTTCTAAAATTCAATCAAAAACTCCCGCAGAGAGTCTTGGAAAAATGTTCCATATTCTGCAGACTGGACTCCAAGTATCTCTGCGCCAGTCTGCAGAATGAGTCTCTTCTCCCGCAGAGATTTTAATTTGAGAGACAGTTACTCTCTGACTCTCAGTAGCAGATTTAGAATCTCCCGCAGCTAAATTAATGGCCAAGTAATAAAGCATGTCCAAACTCGCCATTTTAATGGCGAGTTTGTGAGAATTATTTTGAACCCTTCAATTGCAAATGGTGAGTTTTTTCTATTTTTCTCCTATGCTACAATGTTATTTTGGAGAGAATTTATGATAATTTGATCATTTTGGAGAGAATTTGTTGCATTTTGGAGAGAGCTGGAGAGACAAATGGTGAGTTTATGAGACATACAATTTCACTTGGATTAATGGTAACATAGGAATTAATTCAAAATCTCCCGCAGTTAAATTAATGGTAACATAGGAATTAATTCAAGATCTCCCGCAGAGATCTCAAATTTCTAAAAATTCAATCAAAACTCCCGCAGAGAGTCTTGGAAAAATGTTCCATATTCTGCAGACTGGTAGACTCTGCGTTCTTTTCCACCATCCCACTCCACCTCTCCCAGTCTGAAAAGTACAGCAAGATTTGTGGATTAATCCTGTGCCCAAGCCCTATTTAATTCCTATGCTCCCATGTTATTTGCTGCGCCCAAACCCCATTTTCTGTAAATAATCCTGTGTCTGAGGAGACCTTCTTTTCATACTGGCACCTCTCCTCATGTCGCTCAACACTCTCTTCACCAGTACGTTCTCTCCTTGCATCTTCCTCCTTAAATACTGCTTCTCACCATCCTGCTCTTCATTGTACCTATGCCTATCTCTCCCCGCATAGCTGCCACATACGCATACTTGGGTGCCCCCAGTATCCTCCTCATAGCCACGTTCTCCTGCCTCTGCAACTTCTCAACATCCTCCTCCCTCACATCAACCACCTCCGCTCCATACAATACAACACACTCGCCAACACCACTGACTTCCAATACACCTTTCCCACAACCACTCTATGAAACTCTTCTCTATCACAGTATCACTGAATATGTCATGTTGCTCATTTGTTTACCCTAGGCCTTATCTATCATACTTTTCCTTTGCCTTTCATATATATTCTGCTTATCCACTATCCTGACCCCCAATGGCAAATACTTTATTTCCTTCACCACCTCCACTCCCTCTATGGCTCTATCTCCCCTACCACCCCTCCTCCTCCCACATTAAACACCATACACTTACTTTTCTCCATATTCATTTCCAACCCATACTTTCCTGCCTCCTCCCTCAATATCCTCACAGCTCTTCCTGCTTCCTCCACTCCTGACTCCTCCTGCCAGCACCATACCATCATCAGCAAAGAACAATGAGCTTACTCTCGCTCCACCCCAGTCTGCAGAATATGTGAGATATTTGGGATATTCTCTCCAAACAATTTTGAATTAATTCCTATATTTACATTAATTTTGCTACGAACACTTCTGAATTAATTCCTATATTTACATTAATTTTGCTACGAACAGATTAAGAGATCTCTACGAACACTTAATCAGTTTCTGCAGACTGGGCTCCACCTATCATCACTCCTCCTGCTCTCCTCTTCAATTCCTCTATGATTTTATAAGTAATCAACCTAAAGATGACTCAGCCAGTATGCAGAACATGGGACATTTTTAACATTTTCTGTGCGAATAATCCTTAATTTCTTCCTATGTTTACATGTATTTTACTGAGAACAGAAGCCAAAATAGAGGATTTCTTGGAGAACACTTTACCAGTTCCTGCAGTCTGGAAGATGAGTGGTGATGCCGTACATCCCTGCCTGATGCCACTGTCTATCTCTATCAGCACCTTTATTATACTTTATATCCCTTGCTTTCACACTTCTACTCTTGATCTCTCCTCTCATGGGCCCATGGCCAGTGGCCACTATTGGGGTTAAAATTAAATGGGGTATAACCAGGGGATGTTAGGATTTTCCTCCAGACAGAGTTTTCTGTTCTGAGTGTTCTCTCAATATTTAACATCTCCCCTTTGTTCCATACCAGCAAAGACTCTCCATACATAATACTTGGCATTACTGCATTGTTCCAATAAGTCTTTCCCATCAATATTCTAGTACAGCTCTTCATTATTACGATTATTGCTCTTTTCAAAAAAAGAGCAAAATTGGGTAAAGTATCTAAAAGACGGAAATGAATTAATAATCGGACAGGTTACAGGTTGTTGGTCCTCCAGTATCGCTTTAATATCAGCACTAATTTTCCATTAAAATATCTCTATTAAGAAGACTCTAAAATCAAAACTCATTATTTACAATATATACAATATTTACACATTCATTCATCCATTCTCAATTTTCTTCTTCTCCACATACACTCCAAGTATCTTCTACACTCCCTCACCCAACCTAAACCACTTCCAAACAACTGATCTTTCACACTAACACCACTCATTCCAATTTCTCTTCTCACACACTCATACCAAAGACAATATAAGATAGACGCTCAACTTGATAGGGCACATGCAAAAATAATAACAACCAATCAGAAGCGATCAGTAGCATATGTCACACCAAACAATAATAAACGTACGACTCCCCCCCCCCCCCCCTTAAAATTGACAGAAGGATAATCTTTAGTCTTAACGTGTGAAGTCATTAGAAATATAAATATTCTCTACTGATTAGGGATCAGAGAACTAATTACTTTATTATTAATTAAGTTTACAAGATCGCATATGTGGTTCAATTTAGTATTTTGAATATAATCTACCTTCTATTCGGAGAATAGTCATAACTAGGTATACCAAGCGAGTATAAACGTATATAGGTAGCATATTGTCTTAGACGACACTAAGTTGTAGGTATACATAAACGATAATTGGCTAGAAGTTGGGTCAGAGTGCTGACGTCAGTGCAAACATGCTCTGTATTTTATAACATGGAGTTGAGCGTCTATCTTATATTGTCTTTGCTCATACCATTCACACACACAAGAAAAGTGCTCCAAACTCTCTACCACTCCTAAGTCACTTGCAACACAATCAACATTTCCATTCACATATCTCTCTCTCCACTTTAGCCTCAGACTATTACTCTTACATCTATACAGCAAAACAGATCCCCAGTCATTCTCATACAATCCTTCATTTCTGATTTCACTCTTACATTCAATATACAAACAAATTTTTTTTTTCTGCATTCTCTCCTCATTCCACCTATCACTTTCCCATGCATATGTCACGCGCGTTTGAGTGATCTGCAATATCGACCGATTTCACTGCGCAATCTATTGATCAATAGTTTGCGCAGCCATTGATCGATAGCGCAACCATCGATCGATTCCTGTGCATTCGAATGATATGTTTTATTTTATTTTGTACATCAAATTGGCACATTTTATCGCGTATATCAATCGATAGCGCAACCAGCGATCGATTTTTTCACGTTCGAATGATATGATTCATTTTAGTTTGTACATCAAATTGGCACATTTTATAACGTATATCAATCGATAGCGCAATCATCGATCGATTTTTGCGCGTTCGAATGATATGATTCATTTTAGTTTGTACATCAAATTGGCACATTTTATAGCGTATATTAATCGATAGCGCAACCATCGATGCGCGTTCGAACGATACAGGTTTTCTTTGTTTATGCATTTAATTAATTGTTTCGTTTTTACTGGAAAAATAATTTTAAATACTTTTTTATATTTAATAAGTCAACCATCAGTCAATTGTTGTGCGTTTGAATGCTATGGATTTTGTTAGTTAATTCATCTATTTTTTATATTTAATAGAGCAACCATCAGTCGATTGTTGCGCGTTTGAATGATATGGATTTTGTTATTTTATGAATTTAATTGTTACATATCATTCAAACGCAAAACAATCGACTGATGGTTGACTTATTAAATATAAAAAAAGTATTTAAAAGTATTTTTCCAATAAAACAAAGCAATTAATTAAATGTATAATCTAAGAAAATCCGTATCATTCGAACGTGCAGAAATCGATCGATGGTTGCGCTATCGATTGATGTACGCGATAAAATGTGCCAATTTGATGTACAAAATAAAAAAAAATCATATCATTCGAACGCACAGGAATCGATCGATGGTTGCGCTATCGATCGATGGCTGCGCAAACTATTGATCAACAAATTGCTCAGTGAAATCGGTCGATATTACAGATCACTCAAACACACGTGACACACACCTTTGTAGTGAATGTGCACGCTCACGCCACTGTCTAAAAGTTGGAAAAAGAAATTTGCGTGCACGCCCACGAAACTAAGTTGTCTAAAACATGGAAAAGTGGAATTTTATGGAATTTCTTGTCGTGCACGTTCACGCAACTGTCTAAATTTCGAAAAAAAAGGAAATTGCGTGTACGCTCACTCAAATTTTTTGACTCAAATATTTTCAATATCGGATGGATATGTGGTGGCGTGATAGAAACGTGCGGCACGCTGCTTATAAATTAGCATTACGATATCAATTGTATAGTTTAAAGGTCCTCTCCAGGCTCCGGAAAAAAAATGAGTTTTTAACATAATATTATAGAACTAAGGTCTACGATCATTATTGTGCAAACCGCATACAATTTGGTTCAGTATATATTTTATAATATGTTTTTAAACTTTTTTAATACTCTGTGAGCAACAATTGAGCGAATCGCTAATCTGATGCTCAAGAAGAAGATTGTACACTCTTTGTTTTGATTACAAATTTGAATTTTATGAACAAACCATGCATTTTCAGCCTTTATTTTAGATATTAATTGTTTCCTAAAGTATATAAACGTTTCTATTATAAGTTCATTCAATTTTATACATTTACACGAATATTAAGTGGATTTATTAAACCTAATTGCTTTGAACATGCTTACACTGTGTTCCGTCAGAAGCGTCCTTTTTTAAATTGCGAAATGGGAGGACGTCATTATGTTCATAAGGTATAAAGAATGGATTTTATCCTATTAATATTAGCATTTTTCTTTAACCTTAAAAATGTTTTTGAATTTGAGAAGAAATGCATCGTCCTGTACTCTGTAGTTTGTCATACACCTTCTTCAACAGTATGTCGAAAATTCATGCTTCACTCCATGACAAGTTGAAGGGCGGCTAAATCTTACCAACTGAAATAGTTCACAAGAGTTCGTGGTCTATTAAATGAAACTCGTTCTATTCGCAAGAAAAGCAAATGATAACAAAACCAAAAATAACAGAAACAATGATTCAGGAGGTGAAGAGTTTCTATGAAGAACCCCCCAGAACCCCCAGTTTCTCAGCAGATTTCACCAACCATAACTCCGTTGTGGAGAATCGTCAGGCACACTAATGAAAATCCCTGAAATATCAACGGAATAAATGATAGGTATGATGCTAAGGTAATATCTTTGTTGCCATTATTAATTGAATGGATCTAATCTTGCATGCATTCCTTGATGATGATGGCAACTTGTTAATGGTGTTTCATAACTCAGATTGCTACAGGACATTATTTGGTGCTAGTTTGTAATGCGATCTGATCATCATTTACTGGTATGGCATGCGATCTATTTAGAATTTATTAGCAAATATAAAAGATACAATCAGGTATACGAGATACCAAATATATATAGAATTTTATTTCCTTAAATAATTATATATCATTTACATATGCGAAGCCTTATTATGGAAATACTTCAAGAAAATATCGTTATATGAACTACATCCTACCAAACTTATTTGAATATAAAGTAAAAATAAGCAATTAATATATGTTTTTTTAACTTTTAATGCATTGTGACAATATCATCTCGTCTCTATTGTTTGTTTTGTATCACAGTTACTTAAAAAGAAAAATTATCACAATTATTAAAATAAAAACAAATAAAATATATTATCAGATCACATTAACCTCCCAAATCGCATACCAAACTGGCACCCATTATTTGGCCCATACTGCATCTGGTTCTTCACTTTGGTGGATGCAAGACGGCGCTCCACCACATTGAACAAATGCAGTGTGTCAGTGGTATAGTCCATAAGCTGTATATAGACTGATAGTTATTAACTTAATCACAATATTCAAACATTGGCTGCAGCAAAAATAATCAAAACCATACTGCTACTCTGTGTTTCATCAGATAATGTAATTTTTTAATTGCGAATTAAAAGCACTTAAAAATAAGTCAAATGCCATTATAGATGCATCACTTTGAAGGAAAAAGAAAGGATTTTTATTATTATTAAACATTTATTGTTTTATATCATATGAGGCACATCTCCTGAGGTCTTACAAAAGTTGTTGAAAATGACCCCCTCCGATGTGAAGACAGAACGATGTACGCTTCAGAACACAGAACATTTTTGCATACTTTCTTGAGAGTCTTATTGTTATATTTGTGAGCGGAGATTTGAGCACATTGTATAAGAGACTCATTTGGATCTGTTTTTTTATATATAAACTTATAAACTCGAGTTTGTGCAGCAAGTCAAAGGGTTGTAAATCCAAAGGGTTGAGATCTGGACTGTGTGCTGACAAGGAATTTTATTTCCGCACTTCTGCTAATCCCTCGACCTCGAAACTTTTCCTTAAACTCTAGAGCTGCATTCGTGCAATGTGGTCTTGCATCCACCAAAGTGAAGAAGTTGCAGGCTGGGCCAAATTATGTGCTGGAGCAATCAGAGTTTTGAAAATCATTAACTGGTAGCAAGTTGCCATATTCCTTAAGGAATGCTTGAACAATTGGAACCATTCCATTAATAATTGCAACGAAGATCATTACCTTAGCATCATACCTATCATTTGTTTTCCAGATATTTCGAGTATTTTCATTCTAATTTTTTCGATGTGTTTTTGATGGAGACAAATTAACTTCTCGTCTGTCCAAACGATTCAATTGGCAATGTTGGATGGTTGCTGCATAATCCACTCACAAAACCGCTATCTATGCGGTTTCCGTTAATGGTCGAACTGAAGTTCAAAGATAAAAACGGAAACTAAATGAATGTATGACGATCCTCCACCACGTGGTTTTGGTGTGGATGAAATCTGTTGAACAGGTTTTCTGAGAGAAAAACTAGGGGTTTCTTCAAAGAATCTCTTCACCTCTAGAATCACTGTTAGTGTTCTTTTTTGGTTTTGTTTTCATTTGCTTTTTCTCGTTAATAGAACCAGTTTCATTGAATAGACAACGAACTCTTGTGAGCTTTTTCAAGTGGTAAGATTTAGCCACCCTTCCATTTATCTTGGGAAAGCATGAATTTTCGGCGTACTGTTGAAGAAGAAGGTGTTTTTGGCAAACTACAGAGTACAGGACGAAGCATTTCTTCTCAAATTCAAAAACATTTTTAAATTGAAGAACAATGCTAATATTAATAGGGTGATAGAAATCCACTCTCTATGGACAAAATGGCTTATACATAATACGACTTGAAGCATTTAATTTCTCCCATTTCGCAATTTAAAAGTGATGATTTTGATAGAATACAGTGTCAAGCATGTCAAAAGCAATTAAAAATAATCAAATAATGGACATTTCTTCAATTTGGAAGATTAATCCATATATTTTTATTAATCCGTAGATTTTTTTAAAGTTCAGACCTCAAGGGGGGGCATCTGCCCCAAATGCCCCCCCCCCCCCCTTGTATACGCGCCTGACGATGGTTAGATGATTGTTCAATTGAATTTAAACCTAAATTTTATCGTAGATATGTAGATGATATTTTCCTATTGTTTTCTGACCAATCCCATATTAATCTTTTTTATAATTATTTAAACTCTAAACATTCCAATATTAAATTCACTTCGGAAATTGAGATGAATAACTCCCTAAATTTTTTAGATGTTGACATTAATCGTATTAATAATAGTTTCTCTACTAGAGTTTATCGTAAAAAGACATTCACAGGATTGGGATTAAGATTTGATTCTTTCCTACCGACATCTTATAAAGTTAATTTGATTACTTGTCTTGTTCACAGAGCGTATGAGATTTGCTCGAATTATGTAGATTTTGATGCCGAATTATCACACTTGCGTAATTTTTTCTCTGGTAATCGTTATCCTCAAAATTTATTTGATAATTTTGTCTCTAAATATTTAAATTCTGACTATACAATTGATATCGTCACGCTGATTTATAATTTATGTTATCTTTTCACTAGGCAGTGTGCCGCACGTTTCTATCACGCACGTTTCTATCCATCCGATATTGATATTTGAGTCAAAAATATTTGAGTCAAATATTTGAGTCAAAATATTTGAGTCAAAATAGTTGAGTCAAAATAATTGAGTCAAATAATTGAGTCAAAATAATTGAGTCAAAATAATTGAGTCAAAATAGTTAAGTCAAAATAATTGAGTCAAAATAATTGAGTCAAAATAATTGAGTCAAAATAATCGAGTCAAAATATTTGAGTCAAAATATTTGAGTGAAAATAGTTGAGTGAAAATATTTGAGTGAAAATATTCGAGTCAAAATATTTGAGTGAGCGTGCACGCAAATTCTTTTTTTTCGCAATTTAGACAGTTGCGTGAACGTGCACGCCAATTTTTTACATTTTTCTGCGTTTTAGACAGTTGCGTGAGCGTGCACGACAAGAAATTTCAAAAAATTCCACTTTTCCATGTTTTAGTCAATACTAAGTGACGTGAGCGTGCACGCTCAGTCGCTCACGTTTTTTCCCGCATTTTAGTTAGTGCCCAAATTTGGCTTAGCTCAGAATTTTTGTGAAATTTGACTCAAAAATTAGCTTAAAATTTGTCAGCCTCTGAAATCTGATATCAGTTGTATGGCCGTTAACGTGTTAAATACAATTTCGTTTTTAACACGTTTTACACTCTATTGACTTATAATATTCACCTAAATAGCCTTCAAACTCTCCAGTAGAGTAAAGGTGACTGAAGTCTGAAGGATCTACGATATATTTGCATTCAACTGATTAAATAAGAATTTTATTGGAAATGTCATTCGTCAAATTGTCCTTAAAATAACATTTTACTGTAGGCAATCAAGTTTATATGTTAGATAATGGTCATTCAAGTACTCCATAGTAGGTAGGTACAGTAGTTTACTAGGTACCATCTTACATTTTACAAGTTTGCTAATAAACCAAGTAGCCCAAGTTTTAAGTGTCAGCCTGGTATTAATTATATAAAGGTTATCTAGGTACTGGAAGCTAACCAAACATATTGTTTATTGTAAATTATTGACATATTATATATATTTACTTGCTGCACCTATATATTTCCCATTTTGACATTACTTCGTCTGATTTTGTGTGACGTCATTTGTTTACATCGTTTCTGAAGACCGAATCAAGTCCACCGCCAATGAATTTGAAACTTCTCTATCTATGTACTATGCCTACAGCCTACACCACTCGCGGAAATTTCGGTTTCAAAAAAATGTAGCGTGCTGCCACCTGTGTTTCAAAGTAATTACTAACCGTAAACCGTTGTTACTTGTTAGACAATCAAAATAATTTGTCTTTGTTTTTAATATTAAAGGTCTCCACCAAGCAATTTGTTATTGTTCAGGATAATGTTCTTATAATTTTGTTGCAAACCCCATGAAATTTTATAGCTTATATTTAATTAAAACGCTTTTATCAAAACTTTCTAATAGACGTTGTACATCCGACTTACTAATTTTCAGTCCAAAGAAAAAGAATGAAGTTTGTTTTGAATTTCAGCTAGGTAGTTATATACATTCAATCCATTATTAAATATTCGCTTGATGATATAAAAGAGAGGCGTTTATAATTTACACCATACCTAGATGAAATGATTTTTTTTATAGAATTCAGAACAAGTGTACAATCTTTTTCTTCAGTGTTATATTAGTGTTTCGGACAATTGTTCAGAGTATTAAAAACAAATATATATAGAACCTAATATTATTTGGTTTACATATAATGCTCCTGGTCCTTAATTTTATAATAAACTCATTTTTTCCCCAGAGTCTGGAGAGGTCCTTCAAAAATTAACAGTTTTTC
Source organism: Caprella mutica (assembly GCA_947561585.1). Taxonomy (NCBI): domain Eukaryota; kingdom Metazoa; phylum Arthropoda; class Malacostraca; order Amphipoda; family Caprellidae; genus Caprella; species Caprella mutica. The sequence goes on along the minus strand of CANNZV010000056.1, from coordinate 466,673 downwards.
CAGAGCAGCGACTAGATAGTTCGAAACAGGTGGCCAAGAGGGTACTTAGATTTATTTTGTACACACAATCCTGAGTCATGAAGTACAGTATCCCTTCCTTCTTAACTTAGTGTTTTCATTCATAAAAATGGAGCTGCTTTTACTCAATAAACGACGCTGGTGACAGTTTTACACTTAACTCATCATGCGGTAAGATCCATACACTTTGTTGATGATGATGTCGACCCTTCCTCACTCCCGACACTGGGGTCCATCTCACCGCTCTCTCGGTCTGCCACACCGCCATTAAGGAGGAGTACCGTCCACCCCAGCGATGCTTTGGGCAACTAAGCCCAGGGCCAGGACGGAAGAGTGAGGTTTCAATTTCTTTGTTTTTGTGTGGTGTTTTGGGGATGCACCTCCCACCTTCATTCCCAGGAGGACCTCCCTCTCGGCGATCAGGAGCGCCACCCCTACAGGGTCAGTCCAGAGGGTGCAAGGAAAATTAGTCAACTTAAAATTCGTCCGTTATAATAAATTAGGAATAGAAAGAAAGACATTATTGAGTGTTAACAAATAACAATAAATGCAAGAGATAATTGCAGTCGCATAAAATCTGGATGAATGAAAAAAACACATACATATATTCATCAGTTATATTACTGTTGGTGAGAAATTCATTCTATATAGTCAATATTTTATGTCATTTATAATTTAGAAAAAACTTAATTAATCAATTATTTAAATTGAATAGCTGGACTTTTTCAGCTATGTAAAACATAGCCAATATTTGTTTAAAAAAATATGCAATACTAGTTTTATATTTGTTCGTCAATATCTCGATATTTTTGCCTTTCACGCTGTGTGTCACCTCTCTTTGTTTGAATTCTTTAAGCTTGGGTTAAATCTTCTTCCTTCATTTTTGCACGATGAATTTTCAAATATTCGGATACTCTTTTTTGAACATTCCAATATTCAACTTGATATAACGGGTTGTCACGTTGTTTTCGTCTTCTCCGTTTTGTTCCATTGTACGTAACTTAATTCAAAGTAGTTAAAAAACTAATTGGTATCTTTGTATAAATTTTCATAAACGCCAACAATATCTTCAGGTGTTAATAACACTAAGGCACCAAACATTTGATCTTAAATTACATTTATGAAATTAATATATATCTATCAAGATTAATGTTTCATTAAACAATCATGAATTGTGCATTACAACAAACTTAATGGATACAACGAAGTACATTGACTAATTGACTATGTACTATCACCTACATACAATAAAGTTTTAAACTACTTTGTATCAAAACATCTATCATAACAGTTTGTTTCATTTAAATTAATTATTTTATGTTTAATGGACGAATTTTCCGGTTATGGTCAGAGATCCAAGTGAGTAAGAGAGGTGGAGAGATTGGGACAGTTGAAGAGATGTATGGTGTCGTGTGTGTTTTGCAAAGTGGACAGGTAGTTGTGTAGTAGTGGGAATTTATTTGTTCTGAGTTGTGTCAATAGTCTGCGTGTGTGTTTTCATTTGTGTTTATTTCAGGTGCTTGGTCTTGTAGTATTTTGTTTGGGGGTTTTGATGTTAGATATGTCCCTACTATTAGTGAGAGTATGGTTTTCATGTTTTGTTAGATGGTATCTGAAATGATGTCTTGAGTTTATTGTGAAGTTGTTGTCATGTATGGTTCGTTTCTTGTGTCTTTGGATTAGGACCGTTAGATGGTGGAGGGGATGTTCTGGGACTAGTGTCTTGTCTATATTGAGATGCATGTAGTTTGAGGTGTTCTATGAGTGGTAGTATTTGTGTTTCGTCGTGTAAATGTTGTATTGTGTGCAACCAGTAGCGGTCATGAGTGCAGTGTTTTGTATTGTCTGTAGTTTGTTAAGGTTTGATGTTATGGGAGACCAAACTGTGTTGCTGTATTCAAATATAGGGCGTGTGTTTGTTTTGTATGTTTGTAGTAGCGTTTCTTTTGATTTGCCCCACTGTGTCGATGTAAATGCTTTAATTATTTTCGAGTGTGTGGTTGGCTTTTTGTGTAGTGTTTTGAGTTTTGGATCGAAAGTGACTCCTATAATTTTGGGATTTCGTGTTGTGGTTTGTATTTCTAGGCACAATCTAGTGTGAGTGTTTTGCTATATTCTGCTGGGTCTGGTGTGAAAAGCGTGGTCATTGCTTTTGTTGCGTTCTGTGTAAGTTGATTGTCTTGTGTCCAGTTGTGTATTTGGTGTAGGTAGGGTTGTATTTGTGTTTGTGCTGTGTGGTAGTTAGTGTGTGATGAGAGTATAGTGATATCGTTTGCGTATGTGATGAGTTGTACTGTGGGTGGTGGGGTTGGTATGTTAGATGTGTATTATATGTTGAAAAGTGTTGGTGATAGGACGTTTACTTGTGGTACTACTGTGTCTGTGTTGCGTCCTTTTATGTAGTTTGCTATGTACTTTGTGACTGTTGGTGGGATGTTTGTTGACAGTGTCGAAAGCTTTCGACATGTTCAAAGCAATCGACACGGTTCTTTGTGGTGGTTGTTTCTTGTTAAAGCCCTGTGTGATGGTGTCGTTAATGACGTGAAGTGCTGTGGTGGTAGTGTTGTTTGACTTTGAAACCGTGTTGAGTGATGTTTGGTGTAATTTTATGTATAAATAAATATAAATAATAATATAATATAAATATGTATAAAATGAATGTATCACATACATATGTGATGTATGGTTCTAGGTAATTTCCCCCGCGGAAAATTCCACCAGGTAGGGGAGGGTGGTCATCAATGGGACACCGGGAACAATGGGACATGCTGAATAACTTTTTTATTTGAGGGTAATTTTTAACAAAATCTTAGTGGTAAATTAAGCATACTTCAGTGCATTCACTCGCATTGCATTCAGCGGTTGGGGTGCAGTCAGCCCTGTGTAAAAGCGAAAACGTGTTTTAGGGGTGATAAAACTAAATATTTCGTACTTTGTTTCAATTGTTATAAATCTGTAAATTTAACATATAATGCTTACGGCATTTTTACATGATATTAAGTAATATGTAAAATATGATCATTTGAAAGGATTGCCTTTATACTTTTGTAGTTGAGCCGCTATACCCAAATGTTTTCAAAATGGCGTCATGGTGATCATTGGGACAGAAAATTTGGTTAACAATGGGACAGTGACTTATTGTCAACCAAACTGTCTAGTTACTCCATATGAATCAATATACCTATTTTTTTGATACAATAACGTGAACTGTAGCTTCAGGGCTTCTTGTAGAAACAGAGCTTCCAGCTGAAGCGGGACTTTCGATCAAGTTCAAGGGCTTTAGCAATCTGAGGTCATCACAAAGCACTGCATAGAGAACAAATTTCACTAATAAAAGAAAAAGACGCAGCATGATTGCAACGGATACACCAGAGAAAGTAGAGCTTTTTGCTGGTGCCACTAAGGATAAGGCCTTCGAAATCACTTCATAAAGCATCTGACGTAGATGGCCTGTAAACTATTGTTCTTGGTCTGGTATATAACTCTTAATCTACCTGATCCATTCGTCTGAAGAAATCAAATCTCCACCGAAAATGTTGAAAATGAAGATTTATGCACTTGTAGAATTTGAGGCGACTTCTAAAACGTATTCTGTTGGCCAAAAGCATGAAAAAGATAAATACGAAATATTGATGTTAGGCGAAGATTCAAGTGCAATGAGCTTAATTTTCCAAATGTTCCTGACACGGCTTCGGTGAAGTTAAAGGACATTAAACTGATGTTATATGAACTAACTAAGTGTGGGACAACATAAAGAGATAATTCGAACTTGAAATTTTACCAAAACCTCAACAATATACAAGTTTGATAAACTGTACCATCGTTCACCAGGGCATGTCCCATTGTTCACCAGCGCTGTTAAACAATGGGACAATTTTTTTTTGTTTTTTATTTAATTTTCTTCTAGTCAACAGAATATGTGATAGCATTCGAGTTGGTTTCATTTTATAAAGGAATATCTATATTACACATGGATTTTCTATTTTTCATATTATGCCCATAGTAAATGAAATATCAATCTTTCTGTGTTTTTTGATGACCACCCTCCTCTAAGTTCCACCACGGAATATTCCACCGCCGGAAAATTCCACCATGGAAGATTCCACCGTATAATATTGGATTTCATTTACAGAAGGTATAACATTTAATATTAACTGATTAAAAGGAAAATGTTTTTTTTTGGTAACAGAACAACATTTCGTTAGTTAGAAATTCTAAGAATAGGTTATGTTAAGTCAAAAACTACGAGATAAGCTAAGGCGAACATACAAAATAATAGAAAGATCAAACGATCTTTTAAATATTAATCAATTAAATTTATAATAAAATTTAAATCGTGGAAATTCAACAATGAAGTTCCACTGCCCCATGCAGTGACCAACAATTTAGATTCCGTTTGATTCTCCTTTAAACATATATATGTTGAAACTTAAATTAAGGATAATTTTTTGTTTGTAACATAAATTTTATTTTATATATATTATCTATCACCCAAGTTTGTAAATGTACCAAAATATATTTCAATTTAAATCAGCGACGATAAAAGGTGGAATTATTGAATTTGACACGTACTGAAATAAAATGTTTAATTAGTATTGATATATTTTAATTTAAAAAGAAAAATTACAAAGCTGAAACTTTCTGTAGCTGTTTAATAATCTCTTTTGAAACTATTACGAAATAAAATTTAAATATGATAAAACTAAATTTTGAAAATAGAGTTAAGCAGGTAAATTGCAGTACATTAACTAGCTTCGACCTGAAACCACAGACATACGAATAAAAATCATAAATTCAAAACTCACATAAAATATATAAATATAAACAGAGTTTCTTTTGATATGTAACATCTTAATATAAATGCGGTTCTGCACTCTGCAGATCTCTGATTTAAAATGACTCTAAAGAAATAGACTTGCTTGCCATGTTGCTACTTAATATTAACCTTTTCAATAATGAAACATAAAATTTATTTTTGTATCAAATATTAAAATCTGAACTTTAGTGTTTCTGTTGATAGATTCAAAAAGCTAAATTTATCAGTGTTGCCACAGGTTGGTGTTCCAATACCAGCGTCATAGACTGTCACTATTAAAATATTGAATGCCCATATGGTGGATTATTAATTGTTTTATTTCTATATAATTATCAATTACCTAGACTTAGAAATACATTTCAAGATAAACTGTTTATTTGTATATTTTTTTCAAAATGGTAGAATCTTCCACATCTTTCATTTAACCCCAGTGGAATCTTCCTGGTGGAACTTTCCGCGGTGGAATTTACCGGCCACGGTGATGTATGTATAAACCTTCAATGTTGAATTTAAATAACCTCTTGATAATATGTGATGCACGTGTTAAGGAGTATTTTCTCTATAATGTTTTGGCTATGGGTGAAAGTAGTGAAATGGGTCTGTAAGATGTACCTAAGTTTGTATCTTTGTTGGGTTTTGGTATAGGGATGACTTTCGCCAACTTCCATGTGTGTGGTACGTTGTTTGTGTTGAGCGCAACTGCGATGTTGTTTGTAAGGTATGTGATGGCTAGTGAACCTAGGTGTTTGATGTTGTCTGGCCCTGTCGAGTTGTTGTTTATAACCTGCTCTATCAGAAGCTGATTACCAACCATTGCAATTAGTCTAATTTTCTTTGTGGATAAATAAATAAATTAACAGCTTCGAGTCGCTTCAGGACATGCCCATTTTAGCGACTTGGTACATTTTCAAAGGTTAGAACAGAAAGAAAAAAGTGATTCTTCTAACAGTTACCAAAATATTGGTAGTCAAACTTATAAAGAGAAAGTATAAACATAATTAGGATAGGGTGATAATCTATGTATATCTAGATTTGGAAATTATATATTATCCAATAGAGCTCAAATTTCTTCATACATTTGTATATCTTAGAGAAACTGGAAACTGCTCGCGATATTATTGTGAATTTGTGATCTTTCAGGATATTCTTTAGTGTTAGGTTTTCAAGATTTAGGTTTGCTTTAAGTGCATTTCTATGGTGAGTTATTGCAGGGCAGTGGATGAACAGATGCTTGATAGATAAGTCGTCATTATTGCAAAGGGTGCAAGTAGGTGGCATGAATCTGGTGTTGTCACTCATTAGTAGGGTTGTGACAATATTCTTTTTGAAATATGCTTTTATGCCTTATGCTTTAAGCTTGTTAAATATGCTTTTATGCTTTTTATGCCTTAAAATATGCTTTTTATGCTTAAAATATGCTTTTTATGCGTTCAGGTTAGCTTTATATGCTCAATGATATGCGTTCAGGTTAGCTTTATATGTTCTAATTTCTTGAAATAAGGCTAATTGTAATTGGGAGTTTTCATTGATGGTATATTTATATAGAGGGCAGGGTAGGAAACAATGTCAAATTGAGACGGTTTATTCTGTATGAGGTAACCAAAATAATAAATAGTGAACCGTTTTAGACAATAACTTGAACAATAAAGAAAGCATTTATTACATATGATGAATATAGCTTGTTTTAAATTCTCTAAAATAATTCTACGTCTGTTATCTGCTATAATTTGTAGTCTTAACTCAATTTGAATTTTAAAAATAAGGTTCGTCTGGGAATATAAAATATGGTACCGAAACGTCCTAGCACCGTTTATATTGGGGACGTGTCATTAGTCAGACAGTTACATCTTTCTGTGTTATTTTTTGATTAAAATAAAAAAAATTACATAAATATACATTATAGATAGGTATACCAATTTAAATAATACAATATTTACCTTTATTTTTTTACTCTCTTATTTTACTTTATTTCTAATATTAGCTAATTTGTATGATGCATTTCCTCATTCGATATAATGGAGTTTGTTGTATTCCCTAGTTTGTTGTACTGCACACTTCATGCTTTTTTAATGACCTGACAGGGGGGTTAGGAGGCTCGAATAGTAACTGTTTACAATAGGTAAAGCGTAACACAAAATGGCAACTCCTATTGTGTACTCCTTATTAAAATTATTACTATTATCGCCTTACAGGTTCCAATGATTCAGTAAGATAATTTCCACACCTAGTCTTTTAAATTTGAAACTTCTTGAATCATTCATTCAAACCATAAAAATTAGTTTGTGTTTCATTTGCAGTCACTTGGACTATTTGATTAACTAAAAGCATATTTTGAGAATATTCTTTATTTCAAAAAATATGCTTTATAGCTAAAAAGCATAAAGAATAATTCTTTAAGCCAAAAGAATATTGTCACAACCCTACTCAATAGGTATTTATGAGTTGTATTGGTGTGGCCAATTCTCAGTCTGTTTATTATCACCCCTTCTTTTCGTGTTTTCTTTAGTTAATACCATGAGCTAGACTCTTCTTTAATTTTTGATTCAGTTGTTGCCATTTGGATTTCCATTTTTCACGGATAGTTTCTTTGATTTTTGGGGACCAATCCGTGTAGGGGCATGTTATGAATTCAGGGTAACTAGATGCCACGGCTCGGGCAGCACTGTCATTGCCTGCTTTGTGGAGCTTGTAACTATATTTCGATCTACAGCCATGTTACATAGTATGAACTTGTAACCTGAAAATTATTTTATACCCAAACTGCTTAAAATGAAGTGTCTAAATTCTGCAGTGATCAAGAATACTCTATATATCTCGTGTTAAAAGATATAAAATGTATCCAATAGGTGCATTTAATAAGTAGAGCTTTGTATTCTTCATAAATAATGAACACAGGGAGAATTACACTTTATCTAAGCGAATCAATACGATCAATTACAAAATATTCTGATTTATATATAATGCGGTAAAGAGCATTAAACATTACTAAACACAGGGATGGTAACATAGAATCTAAACTTTTATGCAATTATTTCCGTTGGCAAATAAACTTCAAATACTTCTGTCAATAAGCATTTTTAACATGTAAATAATAAATAGTTGCGCAATGATTCATCAATGGATAATCAGTTTTATTGAATTATAAGTCTAGTACCGTATATTACCAAATAAAACACTCAAGGGTTTCCAACACGATGTAACACACAGCACTATTTAAATAATCCAGAAAATTCTTTCGCGGAGAAAGTGTTAACAAATACAAATTATTGAACAATCTTGTTTTCAAAATTTAAGCTGGAAAAAGTCATAAAATATAATTTTCCATTTAAATTTATAAACAGCAATTAACTTTAAGATACAAAAAAGAGAAAAAGGATAAAAGGCTTTATTGAATTAATATATTTCATAATCTTTTTCATAATGTAGATATAATTATAACTATAACTGATGATCACAAAGCTCTATAGTGAGGTATAACGACCAACAAAGCAACACTAACTAGTGAGTGAAAATGGTTATATTAGAAAGACTCCTTAAAAGGGTTTTCAGTGGAGTGAATCAGTTTAACAGCTTCGTCATATCCGTCCATATCTGAAAAGGTGAGAATTATTGATTAGAAGTACCTAGGCAATTGTATATCATTATTCATCAATATTATGATATATAATAATTGAAAAGAAGAATAGTAGCAGCTATTTTATTTCCCATTAATTTAGAGATTTCATTAAAGCTTCAGAATCAACATAATTGTTATGAGTAGAATATGGGAATTAATTTGCGAAATGATAGAAATATATAAAATCTGCTTTAATCCCTGCAATTTTACAAATTCTAAATATATTTACACTTGATAACTTTTTCTATATATCACTGCAAAAGCATTTCTTGCGATTTATAGCTAAAACATTTAATATTATAGGAAGATAATATAATTTTGAAGTAGATATTCAATGCCCAACAAAACAATGACAAATGTCCAGACCTATTCCTGTCAGATCTGCATTTCTTCTCTCTGCAACACACATTCACAATTCGTTCTTCCTCTAAATCCTAACCATAATTTTCCTCTCTGCCTCCTCTCTCTGCCAAACTGAAGACAACTAATTACCTCCTCTCCATCCATTGCTCTACGTAACCAGTAATTTTATCCTCCAACTCAAAAGCACACACTCCTTACTGTCTCCAGGTCAAAGATAGAACCTGAGGCTCTATCACCAAGCCTCAGGCAGTTGGTTCTGCTGCAGACCAAATCCTCACTTCCATGCCCCCGTCACAGCCGTCCTCTCTTCTCTCATGTCCACCTTAGTCTTGGTCACTAGGTCCATCCTCTAGTCAACTTCCACTGTTCTATGACTTCTACTTTCAGTCTCCCTATCTTATATTCGCACACTCCAAAAACTTTCCAGCTTCCTCCCACAGTCACTTCTGCCCAACATGCTACAGATGTCCACTTCATTCCTCATTGCTGCTATTGACATCCATCTTTTTGCTTCAATCATACTTTTCATGGGTGGATTCTCTCGCTTCTGCAACTCTTCCATGTTCTCCATTCTCATAATATTAGAGCCAAAACAGCACCCTCAGCAACCCCACTTCTTTCCTATATCTTTTACCAATCATCATTACTTGTCAGAATCTTCTTCTTCTTCTTCTCGACCCCGCCTGTCCTCCGACAAGTGGGAGCCAGGCCCTCACGTAGGAGCAGCCTGACTCCCCATCGCCCAGGTCCATTGGACGAGCAGCTCTGCCACCGCTACCGGGTCTAGCCAGAGGTCGGCTGGGATCAGGGTGGTCGCCACTCCAAGGCACTCGAATAAGTTCCGCGTGTCGTGTCTGTTGTTGTGGCATAATGGGCAATTTGGGGAAGTGTGTGATTGGATCTATGTGGAGGAGGTATGATTTGAGGAAGGGGGATTTGTTTGTGCAGAGCTGTGCTAGTGTTCGCCTGGTGCTGTGTGGGAGTGTCTGTTCTGTGGTATCTATGTCTGGTGGTTTGGTGTTGAGTATCTTGTTGTTGTTGGTGTCTTGCATGTGTGTATTAACGACGTGGGTGTGTATCTTTGTCATGTTTTCTTTGATTGTGTCAGTGTTGTCTGCTGTTGTGTCTAGGTTGTGTGTGTAGTTGTTATTATAGAATATTGTTGGTTTCATGAGTCTGGGTGGGGGTTGTTCTTGGGTGAGGGAGTGAAGTGGGTGTGTGGGTAATTGTGCTTTTAGTCCGAGTTGTGAGGCATGTAGTTTTAGATGGGTGTGTAGTGGTAGTGTTTTTGTTTCATGGTGAAGGTGTTCTATGTTGGTGTCTCTTGTCAATCCTGTAGCTGTTCTGAGTGATGTGTTTTGTGTTCCCTGTAATTGGGTAATGTTGTTGTGTTGAAGGTGATTGGGGACCAGATTGTGCTGGCGTACTCTATTATGGGTTGTATAGTGGCTTTGTATGTTGTGATGAGTGTTTCTTTGTTTTCACCCAGTGTGTTGTAGTGAGTGTTTTTAATATGGTTGTGCCCTTTTTTGCCCAGTCTGTGGTGTTTTGTGTGCGTTTACTGAAAGTGACTCTTGGATCGAGTGTAAGTCCTACTATTTTTGGTTCTTTAACTGTTGGTAGTATTGTGTTGTTGATCTGTAGTGTTAGTGACTTGTTGTATTCTGCAGGGTCTGGTGTGAAGAGTGTTGTGGTGGTTTTGTCTGCGTTGAGTGTAAGTTTGTTTTGTTGTTTCCATGCTAATATTTCGTGTAGGTAGTGTTGTACTTGTTGTTGTGCTATGTCGGGTTTCATGTGAGTTGAGAGTATTGTTATGTCGTCTGCGTATGTTATTGTTTGTACGTTTGGTGGTGGTTGTGGTAAGTCTGCCATGTATATGTTGAATAGAGTGAGAGAGAGAGAACCCCTCCCTGTGGTACTCCGGTTTTGGTTTTTCTATTTTTGGATGCTTGCCAGTTATGTAGAGTGTATTGTTTGCGTCCCCGAATGTAGTTGAAAATGTATTTGATGATTAGGTTGGGTGTGTCTGTTTGTAGGATTTTGTGTGCTAGTGTATGTAGGTGTACAGTGTCGAATGCTTTGGACATGTCTAGTGCTATTGCTTTTGTTCTTTTTGGAGGTTGGCGTTTGTTGAAGCCTGTAGTGATGATGTTGGTGATTTTGTGCAGTGCTGTGGTGATGGAGTGAGCTGTTCTGAATCCATGTTGATGTGATGGTTATGTTAGATGTAATGTGTGGTAATATTATTTTTTCTATTGTTTTAGCTATGGGTGAGAGAAGTGCTATTGGTCTGTATGATGTGCCTATTGCTCGGTCTTTGTTTGGTTTTGGGATGGGAATGATTTTGGCTGTTTTCCAGATTGTAGGGATTGTGTTGGTGTTGAGTGATGTGATGTATATTTTTGTGAGCAGTGTGATGGCGTTGTGTCCAAAGTGTTTAATGTTTATATTGTCAGGTCCTGTGGAGTTGTTGTTTTTGGATTTTTCGATGGCTGCTATTACTTGTTCTGTTGCGAGTGTTATGGGTGTTGTGAGTAGTTTCTTTGTGTTTGTCTGTTTGATTTGCGAGTTTTGAGGTCTAGTATGTTGGTGAATAGCTTGTTAAATTCGTGCGCTTTTTGTTTGTTGGTAATGGCGATCATGTGTTTGAAAGCTATTGTTGTGTTTAGTGATCGCGTTGGTTTTTTGTTGGTTAGTCCAGCTATTGTTTCCCATAGTTTGTAAGTGCTAGTCTTGTGGTCCCAGTTGTCGGTAAGGTGTTGTTTCCATAGTTCTGTTTTGTATTGTTGTAGGAGTTTGTCTATTTCTTTGTTTATGTCTGTGAGTTGAGGGTCTTAGTGGTTGATGTGGTTTCTTCTAGTGATTAGTTGTCTGATTTTTTCCGGTAGGAGTTTTTGTTTGTAGTTGATTTTTCCCCAAGGAATGTTATGTTTGTCTGCTGTAAGTATTGTGTTTGTGAGTATTCTGTTGGCAGTCTGTATGTTGTTTGGGATGTCTTTGTCTTGTGAGTGAGGCTTCTATTTCTTTTGTGAATCCCTACCAGTCAGCTTTGTTGTAGTTAGTGTATGTGCGTAGTTGTTGATGCAGTCTAAAATTTAGTTTTGTATTGTAAGTAATGACTATAGGCAGGTGGTCTGAGTTTAATGCTTGATTTCTTTTCCATGTGACTCTATTGGCTATGTTGTTAGTGGCAGTTGAGATGTCTGGAGAGGTTGATTGTTGGTTTGCGTGTGGTGGTTTTCTGGTTGGGAGTATTTGTGTTCAGTGTGAGTTTTGGATTAGGTCAGCTATTAGTGTTCCTCTATGAGACGTTGATGGGTGGAACCATTGTCTGGAATGTGCGTTAATGTCCCCTGTTATGATGGTGTTGTCGAGTGAGTTTATGTAGGTGAAAGTGTTTGTGATGCCTTCATCTTCTGTGGGGTGGTCTGCATTGGTTGTGTCTCTGGGTGGTATGTATATGTTAATGATGTGAAGGTGTTTGTGGTTGGTCAGATGTATTTTGATAATCTGTAGTTCTGTCTTTCTGGTGCTTATATGTTGAGGGATTTTTAATTGGGTGTAGGTGACGTTTTTGTGTATGTATGTTGCGAGTACTCCCCCAATTTTGTGTATTCTATCTGTTCTGATATCTGAGTATTACTTTAGTGATGGTGTTTTGTGTTTGGGTGTGAGTTTGGATTCTTGTATAGTTATTATGTCTGTGTTGTGTGTTTTTGCAATCATGGCTATTTTATCTATTTTGTTATGTAGCCCATTTATATTTATTTGGATTATGTTGAGTTGTTTGTTTCGAGATGATTTTGTTGACAGTGAGTGGTGTTTGTTGTGCAGGATGTGGTGGGTTTCGATTGTTATTTGGGTGGGTCTTGTGGGGTTGTTGTGTACGTTGCATTTTCAGTTATTGGTGTATTGTTGTATGGTTATATTCGTGCACCTCTTGTGTACCCAGTGTGTTGGGTTGCTATTGCATCTGAAAGATATTTGTCGTTGGGATATGTTACTACTGCATATGTCGCATGTCCATGTTTGGGTGTGTGCGAGACCTGGGTTTTGTTCTATGTCCCCAGCTATTATTAGTAGTCTGAGGCTCGTGAGTGTATAAGGGGAGTTCTCTATGCATTCTTTTGTTGTAAGGGAGTGTATATCGTGTCTTGGATGATGCGAGTTTGTATGAGATTGGGTTGTGTGGGTCCTCTCCATCTCATCGCCTTCCCGCACGCCATCGGGGGGCGAGAGTGAGGCGCCCTTTTGATTGATCGGGTGGCTATTCCCCACCTCGTCGTCCACCAGTTCACAGCTTGGCGGCGCAAGTAAGAGGAATCTCAGCATGAGCATGAGTCCATCATCCTTCACTGGCAGCCCACCAGATGGGGTGAGGCGAGCACACGGAGCGTTCCCCACCTCGTCGTCTGCCAGTTCATAGCCTGGCAGAACGAGCAAGAGGAAGCCCAGCATCAGTCCTTCTTCCCCCACTGGCATTCCACCAGATGAGGTGAGGTCGTAAGGGGCACTGATGTCTGTGTTGGTGTTCCATGTCTCATCATTCCCCAGCACGCACTCTGGGGATGTGAGCTTGGTGGAGCTCATGGCAGGCATCTCATCAGCCTCAGGCAGCTTGCCAGGTGGGGAGAGATTTGTGTGTCTGTGTAGGCATGGGGCACTGATGTCTGAATGTTCATCTACATCACAACCATCAGTTCTCTCATTCCTATAAACACATTACTCAGCTGTCCTTGAATCATTACACCCAGATATTTCATCTCCTATTTCTACCACTGCTTTAGTTAAACATCATGCATTGATCACCACGTCATATCTGCCTGCAACATCAGTCAATCCTCTTGCTTCTTTTTCTCCTCCTCCTCTATCATCCAAAGAGAATAAACTTGCAATGCTAATTTCCTCAACCTTCTGAGTACTTCTATCATTTTGTATGTCAGCATCTTTAAACAGAAGGGTTGATGCAGTGCATGCCTGCCTTGTCACACTTTGCACCATGATTTAACATTTCAATGCTCTCCGAATGAGACTCATGTTATACCCTCAAAATACACCTTCATAAAGACATTCAGCACCTCCCCTGCTATTTAAACTGCTTCAACACCTCAAAAATAATCTCTCACTTTACTGAATAGAAATCTCTTAAAATTCACTGCCACAACCACCATCATCTTTGCTCATCACATCACCATAGTTACTCTTTACTCTTGTATAAATTAAAAACAAAATTAGTTAAATCACTTTCAAATAGAAGTACAACATGATATGGTATATTATCATTAAAATTGCAATATTTAACAGATTCTCCTCATATCAATTTTATTGGAAGAAAGCACATACAAATAGTTTTTCTATAATTGGAAATTTGAAGTTTAATATTTTATTTCTTCAAAATTGATTACTTATAATCAAAAATTAAGATTAAGAACTGCACACCTTGGAGTAGTACTTTTACAAAGCTAACATTGTGACATAATCCTAAAGGACAGAACACAAATAACAATTAGACCCAACATAGATTAACTTGATCTCAGTTAATAAGAGCAAGCTTAAAAAAATTGTATTAATGTCATCATTGTGCTACTAATCTGAACTTTTATTTGAATATCAGTCCCTTAATGCAGTGGTCGGCTACCCCCGGTTCGCGGGACAATTGTTATCGGGCCGCAGAAGAAAATTTAACAATTGATTAATAAATATAAGTGCAAGCTCACATAAATAGATGATACAAGATTGGTAAGCATGTTCAAATTTTCTGAGACAAATATCATTACAATGATTATATACTTTATAACAATATAATTATAACAATCAGAGGTGTTTTGATCAAGAGATTCACATTCCTGTTAGTAGACCCGTGCTAAAAAATACAAAACTATCCTATCCTTTGTAACACATACAAATCATGGTAAGACACGTTTAGTCTTGACTACTATTATTTCATCGTACTTAAGTACGATATTTAAGTGCCATTCGCACCACATTGATTACAATTCGTATCCCAATGATTTTCCTTCTGTACCATCTGCACCCCAATGATTTTCCTTCTGTACCATCTGCACCCCAATGATTTCTCTCCTGTACCATCTGCACCCCAATGATTTCACTCCTGTACCATCTGCACCCCGAAGATTTCACTCCTGTACAATCTACACCCCGAAGATTTCACTCCTGTACAATCTACACCCCAATGATTTCACTCCTGTACAATCTACACCCCAATGATTTCACTCCTTTACCATCTGCACCCCAATGATTTCACTCCTGTACAATCCGCACCCCAATGATTTCCCTCCTGTACAATTCACACCCCAATGATTTCACTCCTGTACAATTCACACCCCAATGAACAATCCACACCCCAATGATTACACTCCTGTACAATCTACACCCCAATGATTTCACTCCTTTACTATCCACACCCCAATGATTTCACTCCTGTACAATCTACACCCCAATGATTTCACTCCTGTACAATTCACACCCCAATGATTTCACTCCTGTACAATTCACACCCCAATGATTTCACTCCTGTACAATTCACACCCCAATGATTTCACTCCTGTACAATTCACACCCCAATGATTTCACTCCTGTACAATTCACACCCCAATGATTTCACTCCTGTACAATTCACACCCCAATGATTTCACTCCTGTACAATTCACACCCCAATGATTTCACTCCTGTACAATCCACACCCTAATGATTTCACTCCTGTACATTCTGCTCCCCAATGATTTCACTCCTGTACAATCTGCACCCCAACGATTTCCCTCCTGTACAATCTGCACCCCAACGATTTCCCTACTGTACAATCTGCACCCCAATGATTTCCCTCCTGTACAATCTGCACCCCAATGATTTCACTCCTGTAAAATCCGCACCCCAATAATTTCACTAATATATAATCTGTACCCCAATGATTTTTCTCCTGCATAATCCGTATCCTAAACTGGATTATGGTGCAGCCTCTACAGGTGTTTCTTCTTTTTTTTCCCATACCTGAGTAATGAGGTCATTTTACCTGAGTATTATTTTTATTTTTTGTACCAGATTATTTTAAAAGGAATGTTTATATAAAACATTATATTATATTAACTCGTTTTGGTATCATAAGAAAGCAGTAGCCACTTAGAAGTGAACAAATTTTGGTCTACCCAAAACTATAAGCTACCTTCATCCTGCCGGGCCGAGAGAATATTGTCGAACGTTTACCAGTCCGCGACGATAAAAAGGTAGCCAACCATTGCTTTATTGGATAGCTACATTAGCACTGAATATTTTTTAGAAGTGAACTAATTTTGGTCTACCCAGAACTATAAGCTACATTCATCCCGCCGGGACGCGAGAATATTGTTGAACGTTTACCGGTCCGCAACGATAAAAAGGTTGCCGACCACTGCTTTATTGGATAGCTACATTAGCTCTGAATATTTTTTATCACTAGTTGCCTCACAAATTGCAGAAGGTTATGTTTTTGGTAATCATTATTTATATATTCCCAAAATGTCCATTGTAAGTTTTATGAATGTAACTATTATCTGTCCTGTGATGCTAGTCAGGCATATTCCACTATGTAATGCTCAAACACTTCTTATAACCAGACAGTACTACATTCAAAGGATCTGTTGTAAAGTTCCATGGAAAATATTTCACTTCAATTCTCAGATAATTTCCATAAGAAGTTTGACTACTCACCAAAGTTTTCTGCTTGATCTAGAGGATGCAAGAAATAGGAATGACATCTAACTTGTGAACCATGGCACATTCCATGAATTTCAATTACTCCTTCCAAATTTTCCTAGAAGAAATGTGGTCAGACATTAATTTTGATAAATTATCCAATACTAATTGCCTAAAAGTAAATTACTCTAATTCCTGAATTATTCTCAACATCTAAAGAAACTAAGAATAAAGGAAATAAAATAAACATTCATAATTACAACCAGAAATTCAAAATCATAAAAAAGAAAAGTTGAATAAAAGCCATCAGAGCTTGACACTATATTTTTACATATCAAATACCTATGAAAGTGAATACAAAAAGTTTCTACACTCAGAGATGGAAGAGGAAAATGAAGTGGTGATAGTAAATGAAACCTACAAGCCAGTTTAATAAGAAATGAATGTCTAGCTAAATCATGTAGTCTAGTCCATATGAATGAAAACTTTATATAATGTAGCTACTTATAACCATTCATGTTTATTAGATATAAGACCATATATATATATCTAAAAAACACAATATTTTAAGAAACAATTATTAATTTCATTATCCAAATAAGTAGAATACTTGTAGTTACCATAATTGGTTGGTCAAACACAATATTCACTGATATTCCATCACTTGATTTTATGGAGACTGTAGTACCATTGGGATCAACCTGTTGAAATGCAGACATTAAAGGGGCAACTAGTGTAGAGTATTTAATTATAATCAAAATTTGCAAAATGACAATTTTCTCAATTTTTCTCATACAATTAGGATCAAAAATAAAAAATCACAAGGTTGTGATACTGATTACTATTGATCAGTTGAATATAATATGTTGCATGTTGTAGGTCAAGTTAATTAGAATAACTACCTTTTGCACTCTTCCTAAAATCACAACTCCTTGTCCATTGTACTTGGGCAGAATTGAAGCATTCACTCTCATCTTTGGAATATAATCACCATCCATTTTTTGAATATAGTTAGAGAGAGTATTTGAATTAATTAATAAAGTCTGTTAGAAAAATATTATTATTAACTATAAAAAAATTTTGGATCACTTTAATAGTCATTTACTATATATAAAGACAATCCTTAATTTAATCTAATTTTGTGAGCTGAGAACCATTAGCAATTGAAGAGCTCAACATAGCTGCCATAAACTCACAATTATGATGGCAAGAACGGACATGCTTATTACCTGGATGGCCACCCAAGCCCACACCCTATTAACAACTAATGGATTTATAATTTATTGGATAATTAATGAATAATCAATTTGGATAATGAAATATAAACAGCTATATTGCAGAGGCTGGCCAGAGTGCATTTCATGGTAAATTCTGACATGCGACAACACATGTTGGAGGAATTTTTCCCTTTTTGAAAATAATATTCTGGCATAGTCGGTGGATTGTTAGCTATTTAAGTATTCCTACGTTTCCATTAATTTTCAGTGGGTAAAGTGGGAAAATATTGGTGGACCAGACCAATTATTGGAAATTCTTGGTGGTTTTTTTCAACTTTTTGAAAAAGTCAACAGGATTTTATGCACCAAATACAGACTGGGATGCTGGCAGACTGTAAACCAATTTTAGAGCCAAAATTTCATGAAAATTTTGAGTCAAGCCACATTTTGCTCATTTTTTGAGCATATATCTGTCCATGTTTCAAAGGGTGGCAGGAAAATCGCCAGTTTAGTGAGAAAATGGATCCAGGTCACCGTATTTAAGATTTGGTGCACAAAATCCCAGTGACTTCCTCAAAAAGCTGAAAAATCCACCAACAATTTGGCTGACCCACCAACATTTTCCCAATTTAGCCACTGAATATTAATAGTAACATATGGATAAATAGCTAAAAATCCACCAACTTTGCAAGAATATTATTTTCAGAGAAAAATTCCACCGACTTGTCACCTGTCGGTGGAATTTACCATGATAAACAGACTAGGGGAGTGCTGTCTCCCGAACCCCCTGTCAGCCAGGTAATAAAGCATGTCCAAACTCGCCGAGTTTGGTCATGCTCCCATGTTTCATAGTGTGGCAAGAAAGTCGCCAATATAGTCAGAAATTGGATTCGGGTCGCCACATTTAAGATACTTAAAAGGAGAAATTTGATTTTCTAGTGAAGATTTAACATTAGGAAACATCATTATGCTTCATTTCTGATGCATGTGCATCTCTTGAGATTATTTTGAAATTGATTTTCTTGTTATTTACATGTTTTTTTTAACTTATTTAACCCCTCAAAAGTCGACAATATACTGGCGACTTTGCCCATGCTTTAAAGCATTGAAACTCGCAATCTTAATGGCGAGTTTGTGAGTTATTTTGAGTCCTTCAATTGCAAATGGCGAGAAATATAAATTTTTCTCTTATTTTACATTGTTAATTTGGAGAGAATTTATGATAATTTCATCATTATGGTGTTTTTAGAGAGATATGATGATTTTAGAGAGACAAATGGCAAGTTCATCAGCCATACTATTTTACTTAGCCTGCCAGGTCCAGTCCAGATTGCAGGAACTGGTAAAGTGTTCTCCAAGAAATTTTCTATTTTGCCATGTTTTAAAGTGAGGGATGAAAGTCGCCAGTTTGATGAGAAAATGGATCAAGGTCGCCACATTTAAGATACTTTGAAGAAGAAATAGGACTTCCTAGTGAAGATTTTACACTTGAAAACATCCTTAAGCATCATGTCTGAATTCTGATGCATGTGTATCACTTGAGACTATCTATGAGTGATTTACCTGTTATTTACAGGTTTTCAAATTTATTTCACCCCTCAAAAGTCGCCAGTATACTGGCGACTTGTCCATACTTTGAAACATGTCTATTTTCAAGTATTTTGGTTCCTGTCCTCCATAAAATAGATGTAAATATTAAAATATAGGAGAAAGTTAAGGATTGCCCAATTGTTCGCACAGACAATTTAAAAAATGTCTCATATTCTGCCGACAGGTGTCAGGTCATTAACACGTTTCCTGTGATGTGACCCACCAGTCACCAATGGGTCACATTGTTTTTTTTTCAGAATAGCAGATCAGCCAGATCTAAGCTTTTTCTCTTAAACTAATGTTTCTTTTAAAGGTGTATATTTATATCCTAAAGATTAAAGAAGGATATACTTAGGTATAATTGTATTGTACCTACATAAAATAAGGAAAAGTTTACCTATCTACCTACTTATAAAAATTAATAATTTTCTGACCAAATAAAACAGAAATTAGGTATGACAGTTGAAGCTATTGCAGGAAATGTGTTAAACAATCATGAAATGTGCACTGTGCAGTACAACAAACTAGCGGATACAAAAACTACATAACAGCCATTTAAGTCGAGACCATTGATATTACAATGTACAGGGGTGCGCCGCTCAGCTTTTAGATACAGTTGGTCTTACACTGCAATCGTGTGACACTGTGACTCAGTCACCAGAGAGCACTGAAAATTCCTCTGTAGCAAGATCAATCATCAAAGTACACTGTACAAATAGGGTCACACAGGTAAATTGCAGCTCTTTAATTTTAAATTACAGCCCTCTTAAGAGTCCCTAAAACATTCTGAACCAAAATTACATTAGAATGTTGCATACCTATCAAAAGAAGCGCAGTGCAAGCTATAATTTATGTTTTTAACATGTGTTTTGAAATTAGGATGTTTATGTTGTACCTAAGAGGCCGCAGTTAGTCAGTGTGCCGCAATTTACCTGCTTGACCCTAGTCACTTGACTACTAGGTAGGTTAATTCATCAAGCATCTGATGAGGACAGAGTGTAGTTTTAAGAAGGGTGATGGCCAACTACCAAGCAATAAAGCATGTCCAAACTCGCCATTTTAATGGCGAGTTTGTGACAGTTATTTTGAGCCCTTCAAATGCAAATGGCGAGTTTTATCTATTTTCCTCCTATGCTACAATGTTATTTTGGAGAGAATTTATGAAAATTTGATCATTTTGGAGAGAATTTGTTTAATTTTGGAGAGAGCTGGAGAGACAAATGGCGAGTTTATGAGACATACTATTTTACTTGGGCCAACTAATAAAGCATGTCCAAACTCGCCATTTTAATGGCGAGTTTGTGACAGTTATTTTGAGCCCTTCAATTGCAAATGGCGAGTTTTTATCTATTTTTCTCCTATGCTACAATGTTATTTTGGAGAGAATTTATGAAAATTTGATCATTTTGGAGAGAATTTGTTGAATTTTGGAGAGAGCTGGAGAGACAAATGGCGAGTTTATGAGACATACTATTTTACTTGGGGTGATGGAGGAGATGAGGGTTGAGCTGAGACAGGATCCATGGAATCCATGGATCCTGTCATGGATGAGGATGACTACTTGAGTGAGGTGTGTGAGAATTGGAGACAGTTGGAGGATATGAGCAGTGGCCGTGTTGAGAGGTTGGTGAATGAGTGGGAGCATGGGATATGGAGATTGAGGGGAAGTCGACCTTGGGGTACTATAGGGAGAAGGAAAGGATTGGAGGGGAGATTTATGACAATAGTTGAGGATAGAGGTTGCTGTTTGGTGTGAGAAGTAATACGTTGAGACTGGGTTGGAGGATGAGGCCAGTCTGTATTTGGTGCACAAAATCCCACTGACTTTCTCAAAAAGCTGAAAAAATCTACCATAAATTTTCAGTATTTTTGCTGATCCACCAACATTTTCCCAATTTATCCACCGAAAATTAATGGTAACATAGGAATAAATAGCTAAAAATCCACCGACTTTGCCAGAATATAATATTCAAAGGTGACAAAAATTCCACCGACATGTCGTGGAATTTACCACAAAATAGAGACTGGATGCCAGTGAATGGGATACCGGATACAGACGATGGAGGAGATGGTGTGTTTTGGCGAGCGGGACACTCGGAGGTGAGTGCGTTTATGGAGGAGAAGTGGAGTGACAGGAGTGTTAGGGTGGGAGAGGGGTGAGGTGTGCGAGACGGCTGGCGGGGTGACGGCCCTGCGGAAGGTTATCAGAGGAGGGTGAGAGCCATGTTTGTCTCAAAAATTGGCTTACAATTTTAGAGACAAAAATTCACAAAAACTATGAGCCAATCCAATTTGGCTCATTTTTTAAGATTTCAAGCCAAAATTAACATAGGAACTTATTTCACAATTCTAAGCCAATTAGACAAATCTGATTTTTGATCCATTCAAATCTAAGCCAATTAATTGGCTTTAACTGACATACTATGTAACATGGGGTGAGGGCCGAACTAGAGTCTAACTAGCTACCTAGTAATTGCTTGGTTATTCAGTTTGATTTTTAAACAAGGAGAATAATTACCAAGGGTCTTTTAACCTGGACCACAGCTAAAATAGTTCTTCTTCACATTGTTTTGTCTGAGTCTGTAAAGCACACTAAGGAGTCATGGATGTCACGAAATACCTAGTAGATGTTAATGTTTGTTGAGTCTTGTTTGTAGTTTGTACTAAACATTTTCACGCGGGAAATTTATGAATGGGTGTTGCCATTTACTAGCTATACCCTCTAGTTTGAAGTAATTGTCGTAGAGTGGAACAAACAAACGAAAAGTTTCAATCCCGTATAATCAATCTATTGAAAGGTTGGTCAAATTTCTTTCACATTGGTTACTATAAAATTTAATGTAATAATAAAGTTACATGCCTAGTTATAAAACTATTGACTACATGAATGATATCCCTAGTATATCAATACCAATTGACTTAAAAGTACTAGATACCCAGTAGCCAAGCTAAACATCAAATAATTGGGCCAACGTCGGCACAATTTATGACAACACGGTCAACACCCTTGGGTGTCGAACGTGTTGTCAGTTTTGTTGCATAGGGCCAGAACTGATTAGACGTTGAAGTTGACAAACTTCACGGGCCCAAGTCACTTATAAACGATTTATTCTAGTGCTGGCGTGCCAGTCTTGTTGTACTGGCCCGGTAAAGGTTCGATGTTGTTACAACTTGATCAGTCACTTCAGATTGATTTAACCACCATCAAACCCTTCCTTAGTTATTTACATTGTTTGAATTTTTATATAGCATTTATTCTTCTAGTAACATCATTTTTCCCCACACATTTCTCGTGTACAATTAAACACATTGACGATCGAAATACACCTCCATTGCCATAAATTAATATGATTAGCTTGAAAAGTTTTTTACATCTTGAAATTTGTATTTTGTTTTCAATATAAACTAGTTACCTAGTATAAATGTATTCAGTAATTGAAACCTAGTATTGAATTTCCAAGATCGATATTATAATTGCTATGTTGCCTAGACATAATTGCAAATTTGCAATACAATATCTTACTTTCTCGCAATGACAATATATTTCTTAGCTACATTAGCACGGTAGGTCTCGGATTACGCTCGACATCTCCAGCCAGGAGAAGTAGAGCACCCGTCCACGTGACCGGGAGGCTCACGGGACGGTGCACCGAAAAAAAACAGTGGTATTGGCCAGGTACCCCTTTCGGGGGACAGGGAAACATTTCTCCGATTTGAGCAGGAGAAGCTCCTGCTGCGCCCCAACGTCGATCACGCCGGAGAGTTTGGGGCGAAGGTTAGTCGTCTTGGGATTGATCGTTCGACCATTAGTTTGCTGAGGAAGATATGCGAGTTTCAATCTATCTACTGATGCTGAGGTTTCACCTTGTGGAAGTTCTAATACGAAATATTTAGGGGTTTTCTTAATTATGTTGTATGGTCCAGAATATGGAGCTTCAAGCGATCGTCTGGTGCGATCGACTCGGAGCTAAACTTTAGAGACGTTGAATAGATCTTTTGGGATGAAGCTCTTATTAGGGATGGAGTGGCAATCACCTGAAGAAAAATCATAAAAGTTTATTGATTACATTTCATTGATGAAAAGTTGTAGGGTTTCATTATTCGATGTGATTTGCTTCTTGTTAGAAATTAAAGGGTGAGGGCAGAGCATGAACGAGCCAGTTACAGCTGTGAAGGGAGAAAAATTGAGAGCATTGGGTGACATTCGAACTCCGAGAAGAACGATTTGGAGGGACAAATACCAATTTTCCTTTCTTGCCATGATTGCTGCTTTAAGATTTCGATTAATCCATTGGATTGTGGACGGTAGCTTGTCCTGCGGATGTGATGAAATCCAATCAATGATGAAAGCCCAGCGAATAGTTCGCCTTCAAATTGGGCTCCTCTGTCGATGACACGGTGCTAGGACAATTGCCACCCGCGGATAATTGCCACCCCCAGACAATTGTCACCCAAATAATTAATATCAGACCTCTTAACTTTAAAAATGGTGATAAAATATGTATATTATTGTTGTACGATTAATTATTAATTATATACATTATAATTGATTCATATTGTCACAACCTTAATTATATTGTCAGGATTCTTAACTGGGAAGTAATATAAATACCTATTGTTTTTCCTTTAGCAGATAATTATAAATAAAGGCCTATTCCGGGCGAGATATTTTAAGTTTATTAATGGAATATCGTCTGCTACAGTCATTTTGTTGACTATATCACTGACATCAAAAGGAAAGGAACTTGAAGAAGCAGTCAGAAAGGAAAATGGCTCCTAGAATATGGATATTTGTTTATTAATGATAGTATTGATAAAAAAAGATATTTTTAATTTACTAAGGACATGATCAATTGAATAATGGAAATAATTTGTATAAAAACAACATATAATTTATTATATCAACTATGGAAATAATTAATTTATAAAAAAATATTAAATGTGGAATGAAATTTTTCATCTTATAATGTATATAATTAATAATAAATCGTACAAATATAATATACATATTTTATCATCATTCTTACAGTTAAGAGGCCTGATAATAAATATTTGGGTTGCAATTGTCCGGTCACGCGGTGACACAGTGCACCTCACTCCCAAAATTAATGTTAATTATTTACCGAATCATAGTTTTATTAGCCATGATTTATAGTTAAAGGTCCCCTCCAAGCAAATATATATATTCCCTTATTCAACGAGGCTAATGTTTCTTATCATTTTGCTGCAAACCGCATCGAATTTGGTTGGATATTTTTAATTTTATATGCTTTTAAAGATTTTAATAATATAAAATCTAAGAAACCTATTTTACTTCCAACTTAATTACTAATTTAAGAAATTTTCAGCTTGAAGAAAAAGAATGTACACCATTTGTTTTGATTGTCAAATAGTTATTAGGTTTAATAAATCCATTTAATATTCGTGTAAAGGTATAAAATTGAATGAACTTATAATATAAACGTTTATACTATACTTTAGGAAACAATTAATATCTAAAATAAAGGCCGAAAACGCATGGTTGTTTATAAAATTCAAATTTGTAATCAAAACAAAGAGTGTATAATCTTCTTCTTGAGCATCAGATTAGTGATTCGCTCAATTGTTGCTCACAGAGTATTAAAATACTTTAAAAACAAATTATAAAATAGATACTAAACCGAATTGTATGCGGTTTGCAGAATAATGATCGTAGACCTTAGTTCTATAATATTATGTTATAAACTCATTTTTTTCTCGGAGCCTGGAGAGGACCTTTAAGTAGGGTAGGTTTTGAATTATTGGACAGATCCACATTTTCGATTATGTAATAAAATCATTTAAATAGTAATTATTATAAATATTTTTCTTACATTGTCGAAAATGAGGAACAGTCCGATAACTCAGAATTTCTCTATTATTATAAAAAAACATACAATATGTAATATACATTATAAAATAAATACATAAATGTATTTTCGAAAGACTGGAAAATTAAAGTAAATTTCTTTTATCAATATATATTGTCCACCGAATCGATCGGTGTTTGAATTCTTTTTTAAATTATCAGACTTCTTGGAAGGAAACACACCCTCCACGTGTGGCATCATACAGTCATCAAATATCTAGCGACTGATGCAACGTCAAAATGGTAAGTGCGTGACTCATAGGCGTGACGTTTCAATCCAAGGCTTATATACAGTGTATATAAGCCTTGGTTTCGCATTATTTCTGATGTTGTTATTAGGTATATTTTATGATATCTCCTAATGCGAAAATTACATTTGTGTGATTGTAAATGTTCATATTCCTTTATTGTTTCAAAATATTCATATATAATCTCATAAATCATTTTCTATAATTTGAACTTGTTCTGTTCTGTTGTTCACTGTCCACGCCAAAAACTAAACATTCCGCTGCAGAGTGTGGGAAGAAAAGGTTGTCTGCTATTACTGCTCTCGAAATTATAACTGTCGTTAATCTTATAGAGTTGTGTGTATACTTCAAACTATGGATATTTCAATCAATGCGTACCTATAACTTCATACCTAGTGTTATAAATTTATTAGTTTTAAAATTTCATAACTAATAGATACCTATTCCAATAAATACCTAGGCCCCTAGGGTAAGTTCGAATTACCGGTCAGTTCCACATCTTCGGTCATATAAGAATTTTTTTTTTTTTAATAATTATTTAATTTTTAAAATACAGTTTTTTCTTATATGACCGAAGATTTGGAACAGACCGGTAATTCGGAACTTACCCTTATAACTACAACCTAGGTAGATACATGACCAATAACATTTTAAATAATCATTCAAGTGCTTTCTTTTATCCCTAACTATTTTCCCCTAATCTGTGATGCCAATTGATGTTCAATAATATATGCTATAAATATAACTTTCAAATAAAATAAATTTTTAATTAACCTACTGTGAAAAGAATTTATTTCATGTGGTATATCATAATTCATTATGTATACAGTATAGTTACTATAGTATATGGTCTTAATAAGAAAGAGTGGGAAAAATTGTATATATTTAAGATAATTTTCACAATATTATCAACTAAATGGAAACTATAAATTAATCTAAAAGAGTGCATTAAAATCAAAACTGTTTTAGTTTAGTCTCCCTTCAAAATGAACAGCATATAGATAACGAGCAATATTTAAATTAGTTCCCCTTAATAACTTCCAATTTGTGTGACATCACGCACCTACCGTCTATGATTGGTTCTCATTTTCCCGTGGTCTCTCTCCACTCAAACTATTTTGCAGTGGTGTCCACGCAGTATTGGAACATCTTCTACTTTACTGGTATGTAGGTAACTGCCTGGCGCCTGCTAATAAAGCTGCGTGAAACGGTAACCATATTTGGAGACAGTTGCCACTTTCAAGCTTTGATGTCAGCTTTCGCGCTTACTCTTACTGCTTTGTGTGTGTGCAGTTCAATAGGAATAACATGTAACACGGTTCATGCCTGCAAGCTATCTTGCCAGTTTCACGCGAGAACGCTTTTGGTCTGCGTGCAGCCTAGAACAATGGAAATTTGGGGAATTAAACGATAGGATTGAATTTGGATCTACAAATTTAATTGAGATAACCCATAATTTCAATTAAAATAATTAACTTCGAATTCAGAATCTTCTTTTTAATAAGAATTACTTCAATAAATTGTAATGGTGGACTGAATCGAATACAGAGGGAAGGTTCGGACACCATCCGAACCAATTAACCTCAACAGAAGTGTCCGATTCATCCCAAATGACACTTCAAAACTAAAAAATCACAATTTTTCTAATTGCATTTGTAATATTTTTTAAACACACCAAACATAACATAAAATATTGATATAATTCATTCCTTTGAGATTGAGAATCAGTTTCGTATTCATATAGTCCACAAACGATCCAATTCAATATCAAAAATTAAAAAAAAAAACAGTAAATTACCCCTTGGAGTCGAAATACTACATCTCCGCACTGGATCTTTCAAATAGCTTACGGTTAACATGTTGCACACATTCAGTTGCAATAAGCGGTAGTTCCAACAATTATGAACATGTTTAAACGAGTTGTAAAGTACCATCCCTATACCATATGTCCGAATGCAGCGGAATGCTCCCGGTTCTCCTATACATGCACCGGAAAATCGTTCGTTGTAACGATACATTATTAAATATAGTTGGGAATTTGAACTTTGAAAAATTTCTTTAACAGCATTTCAAAGAAACCTTAATGAAGGTAAACAATCTCAGATTATTATTAAAGGATTATTTTAATGAAAATGTACGAAATGACTAGGTAGGTGTATAACTGTCGCTTAAAGTACTATAAACTATGAAATGTGGTGTTATTTTTCAATTTCATATATATAGATATCTAAGTACCTACATACAAACTAATATGCATAGCATAATTAATAATCGTTTATTAAACTGAACACAATACAAAAATAAATTATTTCATTTCTTGATTCTCAATTTTTTGTTTCGTATAAATAAATGAAGAATATATTAAAATAGAATAGTCACACTTTTCTTCAAATTCCAGTTGAAATTTTCTAATCAAAGAGAATGTGGCGGAAAAGGGTAACAAAATCAGAATAATGAAAATCTTAAAAACAATATATTAAGTGTTGATTGCCAATTGTAATACCTCTGATTATAATCAATGTTTGACTAGATACTTGTAGACGAATGAAATATTTGTTAAACCAAATAATTTAAAGAGTACGTTGTAGCGATCTTCAGTCCGCTAGAGCGGATACCTTTTGTTCTCTGTAGGGGGGGGGGGGGGTTCGTTCAACGATCGTCCGCTGTAATAGCTTTACCTGTATATAACATTCAAAATTTTAGCTGTTCAATAATATGTATAGAAATCATATTAAAGAAGTTAATTTAGAGCACCAAACACTTTATTTCGCAGTAAGTCTTAAAGGTCCTCTCCAGGCTCCGGGAAAAAAATGAGTTTATTACATAATATTATAGAACTAAGGTCTACGATCATTAGTCCTCAAACCGCATTCAAATCGGTTCAGTATATATTTTATTATTTGCTTTTAAAGTTTTTTAATACTCTGTGAGCAACAATTGCGCGAATCTCCAACCTGACGCTGAGAAAGAAGATTGTACACTCTTTGTTTTGATTTCAAATTTAGATTTTTAAACAAACAACGCGTTTATGGCCTTCTTTCAAGATATTTATTGTTTCTAAAAGTATATAAACGTTTCTATAATAAGTGTATCCAAATCAAAACCTTTAAACGAATAATAAATAGATTTATTAAACCTAATACCTAGTTGACAATCAAAACAAATGGTGTACATTCTTCTTCTTCATACTGAAAATTAGAAAGTCGGAAGTAAAGTAAGGTTTTGTAGAGTTTGGATTATAAAAATCTTTAAAAGCTTATAAAATTAAAAATATGCTATCAAATTTGATGGGGTTTGCAGTAAAATGATAAGAAACATTAACCTCGTTGATTTAAGTAATAAAAAATATTGCTTGGAGGGGACCTTTAAAGGTCCTCTCCAGGCTCCAGGGAAAAAATGAGTTTATAACATAATATTATAGAACTAAGGTCTACGATCATTATTCTGCAAACCGCATACAATTCAGTTCAATATATATTTCATAATTTGTTTTTAATACTCTGTGAGCAACAATTGAGCGAATCACTAATCTGATGCTCAAGAAGAAGATTGTACACTCTTTGTTTTGGTGACAAATTTGAATTTTATAAACAAACCATGCGTTTTCAGCCTTTATAAAAATTATTTCAGATATTAATTGTTTCCTAAAGTATATAATCGTTTATATTATAAATTCATTCAATTTTATACCTTTACACGAATATTAAATGAATTTACTAAACCTAATACCTAGTTGACAATCAAAACAAATAGTCTACATTCTTTTTCTTCAGGCTGAAAATTTCTTAAATTAGTAAGTCGGAAGTAAAATAGGTTTTGTAGAGTTTTGATTTTAAAAATCTTTAAAATCATATAAAATTAAAAATATGCTACCAAATTCGATGCGGTTTGCAGCAAAATAATAAGGAACATTAGCCTCGTTAAATAAAGCAATAAAAATATTTGCTTGGAGGGGACCTTTAATAGAATTCGAAATTCAACGTCAGTTTTAGATCTAAAGGCCATATCGTTGACGTCAAAAGGAAATGAAATACATGCGGACAAGAAGGAGCAGTCAAAAAAGGTAGTGGCTCCATGAACAAAGTCACCTATAATCTGTCTGGGACAAGCTCATGAATGCAGAAAAGCTACTCTCTGAATTCTGTAACATACCAATAAATGTGTCTGAAAGGGACACAAAAACCATCGCCTGCACTAACGGATTGAAGAGTAAAATGAAGCGGTGATTGTAAATGAAGCCTATCCAACACACAAATCTAAGGCTTCATAGTTGAAGAGCATTATCCTCTATAACTGTAAGTAGCGTTAAAATTATTTACAAACTTGGTAAAAGTGAATAAGACAAACTTAATCAAATTTCAACAGTTCGGGGTGCATACAGTATACTATATACAGGATACTAGCTGTATATAGTATATTAGCCCTTCTCTTCCCTTCACAACAGACAGCCTCAGGATAGAGCCCCTGCGGTTCATGTTCCAATTAGTAGAACTCCTATTTTGCAGTATCAAATGATAGTACTAATTTGTGTTGACTAATTATATTTAATTAGTTTGTTTTTATATCTTTATTATCAACAAATTACAATATTAGAATCAAGTATAGTTTTTATATATAAAATTAAGATATTACAGACTATCAATTTATTGTGGAAGAAAATAGAGGGTACGATGAAATAAATTATTTAAATAACTGCAGAAACCAATAATTCGAAGCCCTAAAATAATAACTAATTAAATTATCTTTTTCTGTGAGGCCGTAAAAATTAAAGTAGGAGATTTAACACAGATAAATTTCCGAAAAAAGTCTGGATGTCTAATATCTTCCAATAGTAAATTCAAATTTCTTTAAGTACAAAAACTATCGTTATAAATTTGATATGGGAAATGGTAACAATATTTATGGTTAAATTATTTGAATAAATTAATCTGAAAAGATATACAACAAAAATCTCATATTTTCACACAAGATGAAAAACAATTTAAATGGAGAGTTAAATTTCCTTCTGGAAAACCAGTTGTATGATAATAAATACCTTAACTAATAAATGCTGTGTACAGTATTGTTTGAGGAGAAAAGCTAATGGATACAGTGATGTTATTGATGTATAATGATTATCTTTTCTTTTCTGATAGCAACAAAGGAAATAATAGACTATAAAAGAAATAAAAACACAGAGCGATAATTAAAGCAATAAAATCATAACACCCCACAGAGACTTCATTTCAAATAACTGCAAAATAAATAACTAGAAATATAAATAATAACTAGGTAATATGAAGAATCTTGACTTCTTTAAAGTAGCTTTTATTCTCCTCAAACCAATCATCATAATCATATGAAAACAAAAAGAAGAAATACTCGTGTTCCCGCTCATTCAATTTTTATAACTTGTACTTTTTAGTAGTGACACCTTCCATATTAAAATGTATACACATATAAATAATAACCTAACTAGTATATTCAATTTACAGCCTTTTAAATTTGTTAGCAATATTCTTTCAATAGTTTTTAACAGTAGAAATAATTAGGAAAAATTGAATAGACAAAGGTATAATTTTTTACCATGAGTTGATGGTTTACTAGTGTCACTGCTAGAAAAATATTTAACCCTATTAGTGCCGGGACATTTGGAGATATAGGTCATTTTTAACAATTTCCATTAGTCCGATGATTTATTTCACTATTGGTTATTGTGAGGGTGAATATTCCCTCTGATTTAATCGGGTAACCTTACCCCAAGAAATGGGGAAAAGTAAACTCCTATATCATTACATGCAACCTTTTAATGTACATAACATACCACAGTCAATGCAAGGCTAGTGGTGAATGAAGGATACGATAACAAACGATCAAAATGTTAGTTAAATAATTACATTTATATATTAATTGGTTATAAAAAATTAACTTTAGTTCATACATGGACGATATTACACAATAAAATGTTATAGAATGCACAAAATAGCTTGACTAATAAACTTTAAATATTCTTAACTAATTAGCTAACTAATACGAATTATCAAACAAGTTTTATCTCGAAAAATGTGAAAGTTTCAAACTTAAAAATCATGAATTATCAGACAGCTCACCACATCATCATAGAAGTTATTAATAAAAACCGAATGGGGTTCAATTGTGGTATTTCTCCCCGCCACTAACAGGGTTAAGGGAAGAGAGTTTCAAGAGAAGATTCTACTTATGAACTATATATAGTATCAGTGACTTATAAAATATAATTTTGGTTTTAAAAGGACACATAATTAATTAATGAGTTTAAAGCCTGCTTTGGAACCAGAAACAATAACAGTAACGTCAAAAGGGAAATAAGTACAAGGAACTTTGGAAGAAGCAATTAGAAAGGAAGCCAGTCACCTACTACCACTGTGTGCCGAAGTACATTGATGCAGAAAAGCTACTCTGTTAATACTATAACTTAAAAAGAACATGACTAAACGGGGACACAAGCAACTAAAATACACCAACATAAGGAAGAGGAAAATGAAGAGGTGCTAACCTACCTAACACAAAATCTAAGATCTTGTAGATGAAGAGCATAACCCTAACGCTATTCTCCAAAACTGCAAATAGCGTTAAATAAATGATTAACATGGTAAAAACAAACCATTGTACAAATTACAACAGTTCTGGAACAATCGGACCCACCCCTTTCTCTTCCATTCACCACAGGCGGTTTCTGGAAAGGGTTCTTGGGATTTATTGACTCCTAGTATACCAATAAAAACTATAGCATACTAAAAAAATAATGACCTTTTTGCTTTCTTTTCAATAGAAGCCTTCCAGGGAAAGAACAATTTTTGTGGTTCTCAGCCATGGAAATGTTAACATCACCACAAGACAATTACCTAACTTTTGAGAGCCTCTAGTCTGCTCCTCATTTCTTCCATATCTTCCTCTGGCTCATCTTCCACTTCCACCTTAGAGGGTCCAGCAACTGGCAGAGGTTCATTTACCATTTCAGGGGCTTTACCGATTGCACCGGCAGTTACTTCCCACAAAATCTGTAACAGATAAAATAAAGTCACCCACTCTATATACATAGTTAATAGTTAATCTAGTAGCGGCTATAGCGTCATATTCGGTACAAAGGAAATATCGATGAGAGAGAAAGGATGATAAATAAAAGATATTTCGAATAAGCAGCCAATGCTATGCATGACTGTGGCATTACTAGTATTGAATATGATTGATAACTTTATTGTGTTTGGTTGAATATGATTCTATTGTATTTGTACTGGTTTGATTGATGACCTTATTGTATTACTATTTTCAGTGTTTTGTTAACTTCTAGTTTTAATTTTGTAGCTGTTTTGTTAGTTCACATAACTATGCCAAACAATTTATGTTAGCAGTATTGGTGCTGTCTATTAGTAGTATGAGTGTTGTGATTAATAGAGATAGCAATCTTAGCCTGCATCAAATTCAATTTTCCCATTTTTTAAAAAGTTTAGCTGTAACTGTGATATATTTTAGAAGAGCTCATATGGCTTGTAAGAAATGGTTTCAATGTTTTGGAGAGTAGAAATATCTGATGACTAAATGAAGATAAGTAGGTACTCATCATAGAGAGGACTCCCAATTTCTATAATCTGTGTATAGTAGGTTTCTGGATCCTGAATTTTTATCTGAATTTAGAGAATGCGAGTTAAATATAGTCCAAAATTAACATTTGTTCAAATTATTAGCCATTTGTTGATGTTCCAGAAGAAATGTGTGCAGTTCTTATAACTAAATGAGAAAATCCTTCACACACTCAAAGTAAATGAAGGTTTTTTATTTCAATTTCTACACATATAATGGTAGAATATGTCAGAAATTTTATTCATAATAATTTGTGAGGGTTGCTCTCAGCTGAAGTTATTTACAAATGTACCTTATCAACTTCAACCTCAGCCTCCTCCTCCAAGTCCTCTGGTTCCATTGACTCCATGGTATCTTCCAGCATCTCTTCAATGATTCCAGCTTTCATCATTTCTCTGCTCATGTCCTGCATTGTTTTAGAAATCTCTGGTAGCTTCACAAGCTGTTGCATTGCTTGCATAACCTCTGTAGATTGAGCCAAGGCTCCAGCTACCCTCAATGTTGCTGTAAATGAAAAATTATATTATATAGGTAGTAGCTACCAACTTAAGGGGACCATCTCCTTCAAATCTGAAAAATTGAACGATTTTTTTTCTTGCATAAAATGATGTCTTATAGTCTCCCGGATAACAATCTAGAAGTGCTTTAAAAACAAATTGACAATATTGTAAATTATACCTATCAGGTCTGTCAAAAGACCTCTCAAGAACAGGTATTGAGGGTTTATTTGGATCTCACATCAAATGATTTTTTGACTTGATGAATGAAAAAGAGGACACAACACCCAAACAAGAGCCTCCATGCTAATTTATGGAACAAGAACCATTTGAGTAAAACAATTTTTCTGAAAAATTTCAATAAATTGGCTCTTGTGAAAAGGGGGAAACTTGAAAAAAATATTCTAAATAAAAAATACTCCATTTGAATAGTTGCATAAACCCTGAAACCTTTCAAATTTGTATATTAATTAATAAACTTTTTTAATTTTAGGAGACGGTCCACTTGAATGTTCTTCATTGAAAAATAAAATGAGAAGTTACTCTTCTGACTGAGACTCTCATATATCTTGTACCTCAGTTACATGACAGATGTGTTTGGTGGAAAAGAGACTGAGCATGACTATTTAATTTCTGTTTAGCTACTTTCTTCCAATAAGAGATTGAAATAAAGAAATTTTTCATTTTTAGTCATCTTTCATGTAGCTATTGCCAATTATTCTTTAGCTACAAAGTTTCTTATATTTTAGAAAGATAATGGAGTCACTAGATACTGAGGAATGCAATGTAGCTACTGCATACTGTACATTATGCAGTACTGGCACTAATGAGTCACTCAGAGGGGAATAGTTAAAATTCTAGACATTTACCTAATTGTCCTTTCATCTGACATTGAACAGAATTCAGATGCGCCTTGCTTGTGTAGATGCGAGAGACTGCTTTGCGTGACTGTATGATCTCTTTAGCTAACATTTTACAAACATCAACATCTCCTTTTTTTGCAGCATCCTTCATCATCCTTTTTACCTTTTCTTCTTCTCTCTGTATAACTAAATTAAAATTAGATTAACAAAAGGATAAATAATTAGATCAGATACTTGAGTATCAAGCCAGAACACAGCTAGCATTTTAATTTCATTATAGCTTCACTATAATATTGATTAGATAGCTGTCAGTTTGCTAGCTACATGTTTAAGAATTTTAGTTCAATATCTCATCAATTCACCTCGAACTTGTCTCTCAAGTTGATGTTCCTCTTTCCTAATTTTGCTGCACCATTCATTGACCTAAAATGGAACATAAATAGCAGATATGTAAAACATTTCAAATATGTTCATTGTTATATCAAAAACTACAACAGAACTAACTAGTAATATAGCTATGTTTCTTTCTTACTTGGTCCTTTGGAGTACGAGTTGGTGTTTTTGAAAAGAGTCCCATGATATTAATGTATGTCTATTTTCAACAAATAAACAAACAATCAAATCACTTATTTGATGTTATATACCTGTTACAGAATTTCAATTCAAGAATAAATAAATTCTGTGAAAAATGAAAGATTAGTTTAATTGATTCTTGATTGCAAAATAAGACTTGAACTTTTGTATTGGAATTTGGGGAGGAACAGCTTAAAGAATTAAATTATAATTTTCCATTAGATATCATATAAAATTATAAGGCTTCCACCCTCACCAAACTGCTCTGGAAAATCTATACTATTAGATCTCTCACAAATTTTAGTTAAAGAAACAATGACTAGCTAATTGAATTTCATAACCTATTGAATACTATCTAGTGTGCATAAACTAATAAACTGTTCATAAAGATCTTTATTCTGTTAACAGTAAAATAAATGCAAATATAGCTATTAATTTAGAAGTGTTTGTAGCAAAATTAAAATAAATATAAGAATTAATTCAAAATTGTTTGTAGAGAATATCCCAAA
Source organism: Caprella mutica (assembly GCA_947561585.1). Classification (NCBI taxonomy): domain Eukaryota; kingdom Metazoa; phylum Arthropoda; class Malacostraca; order Amphipoda; family Caprellidae; genus Caprella; species Caprella mutica. The sequence continues at coordinate 431,188 of CANNZV010000056.1, read as the reverse complement.
TATCTCCCATATTCTGCAGACTGGCTTACTTTCATACTAAAAGATGGATGGAAAGTAAGTCTGTGAAAACTGCTGAACCAAATTTTTATTGTAATGGTGCATATCAAAAGAAATGCATTGTAGCTTTTGTAGGTATGCTATAATTTATTAATTTAGTGATTATTTAGGAGCTATGATCTTTGTGAATGTCTCTTGATTCTCATAGATTTTAAATGGAGATAGTTACTCTCATCAGCAGATTCATTATCTCCCTCAGCTAAATTAATGTAAACATAGGAATAAATTCAAGATCTCAAATTTCTAAAATTAGGCTCAGATTTGTCTCAGAGACTCTTGGAAAAAAATGTTTTATATTCTGCAGAAGGTACTTTACTGTACACTACTTTTAAAAGGGGTGCAACTAATTTTCATATGAAATATTTTAACATTAGACCTATGATAGATAAATATTACATATATTATTTTAATTTATTTAATAAGAAATATTGACTGAACTTATTATATTTTAGACTTCAGAGAAAGAAGGGTTTTATTTGTTAACATAAATTTAAGCAATTATTTGACCTGGTGGCTGGTTGTTTCAGTCTGCAAAGTGAGTCAAATAAGTCTTCAAGATTTTATTTGAGAAAAATTATTTATTACAATTTGAATTTGTCTCCTAAGATTTTCAAATCTGTCTAAAAAATGACCAGAATGTGTTCAAATTCCAATGAGGCAATAATTACACCTAAACACAGGATAGACTGCAAAAGATGGGTGATGTTGTGAAGTTTATCCAGCAACTGTTGAGGCCTTGAAATTGTCCTCCTGCAATATGCCAAAATCGAGCAACATTTTTCCAATTGATTTCTATGTTTAGATGTAGCTAATTATTGGAGAGTATTTTGAGATTTTTGGCCTCTTTGGTGAGAAATTTGAAAATCTTTGGAGAGAAGAGAAATTGCCACAAAAATTAAATATCTGGAGAAAGATTGTACATGCTTTGCAGACTGGAACATAGGAATTAACTTAATAATTATGAAATAGTCTCCTAGATCTTGCAAAGATGCATTTCCCTTCAAAAAACCTCTCCAAAGATCTTTGGTAACATCATGACAAGCCAAACACGTTCACAAAATGCTAGTCTTGCTAAACAATCTCGGTGATCAAAAATCTTACTGACGATGATACAAGACAAAGGAAGCTTTTTCAGAGAACTTGGATGGAGACTAGGTAATACTGAAAGCTAGAGAAAACAATACAATTGGAATTTGGGAATTCAAAATTCCTCCTCTCATTAAGTCTGATAATTACAGAACATCATTGACTGGAATACTTCCGAAATCAATGAACCACCATTGACAAAACTATGAACATCAAGAGGAAGGAAATAATGAAGGACCATCTTCCCTGCCACACACAATGTGTGGAGGTTATTTGACTCTGATGGATCCAATTACTTGAGAGTTGCACTTTTTAATTTTGAGTTACTATCTAGCTATTGGTTAATTTTGTCATTGCGTATAAGTACTTTGCCAACTCTAAATATTGGTTTATAATGTTCTAATTTAGTTATATTGTTAATTCATAAATGAATAATGCTTAAGGAAATAATTGAACTTAATAATTGAGGTAGGAAAATCCTTAGAGGAAGATTAAGTTGAAAAATATTAAAATAGCCCATTTTGATGGTTCTTGGATTGTTGCCATCTATAAACGATCTTCAAATGCCTTCAAATCTTCCTTACTACATGCACAGGATTGTGAGATCGGACTCTGATCGGTGCCACTTCTGTCAAGCCAATTAGGGCCAGGCTGCAGAATATGGAACATTTTTCCAAGACTCTCTGCAGCAGTTTTTGATTAAATTTTAGAAATTGGAGATCTCTGCGGAAGATCATGAATTAATTCCTATGTTACCATTAATTTAGCTGTGGGAGATTTTGAATAATTCCTGTTACCATTAATTTAGCTGCAGGAGATTCTGAATCTGCTGCTAAGAGTCAGAGAGCAACTCTCTCTCAAATTAAAATCTCTGCGGAAGAAGAGACATATTCTGTAGACTGGGATCAGGGCACGATTTCTCACATTCTCACACAATGTCAGTCACTACACCGACACAGGACTACACACAACATACACTCACTGGAGCACCTATGGACCCATCCTCAGGCAGTTGTTAACTTCCTGAGTGATGTGGGTTTCCCTTAGACCCACACAGTGACTCGGGTGGCTGAAACCCGGGACGCCCCTTCGAGGATGTTGGGGTTGGAGAGGCTATACAACAACAAGGACTATTTACCGAATGGACGATTATATTTTAACTGAATGGTGCGGGTAAGATTACTGTTTAAAAACCAGACTGCAGGCTTCTCTGGAAAATACCTTAGGCTAACAGATGAATTTTAGAGGCTAAATGCTGTGGATTATACTGTTCCCATTAATTTATTACTGTATTTTAAGGTTTGCTAAACTCCAACAGACTAATTAATCCTTCAGATAAGACCACTTTTTCCAGAGTGGATTGCAGGAACTGGTAAACTGTTTTCCAAGAAATTCTCTATTTTAGCTTTTGTTCTTGGTAAAATACATGTAAATATAGCCTATAGGAAGAAATTGAAGATTGTTCGCACAGAAAATGTTAAAAATGTCCCATATTCTGCGACTGCAGACTGGTTTGAAAGGGGAGGAGGAAAAATCAAACAATTGGTAAAATGAGTTTTAACAGAACCAGTATCAAGTATGTTTGATTATGTAATGATAGATCATAGGTATTATTTGTTGGTAAATTTTTTCAGCTTTTAGAAAAAGTCAGTGGGATTTTGTGTACCAAATACAGTCTTACAGACTGGTCTAGCCAGTCTGCAGAATATGGAACATTTTTCCAAGACTCTCTGCCGGAGTTTTTGCTTGAATTTTAGAAATTCGAGATCTCTGCGGGAGATCTTGAATTAATTCCTATGTTACCATTAATTTAGCTGCGGGAGATTCTGAATCTGCTACTGAGAGTCAGAGAGTACTGGTCTCTCAAATTAAAATCTCTGCGGGAGTCAAGTAATAAAGCATGTCCAAACTCGCCATTTAAATGGTGTGTTTGTGACAGTTATTTTGAGCCCTTCAATTGCAAATGGGCTGTGGCGAGTTTTATCTATTTTTCTCCTATGCTACAATCATACAATGTTATTATGGAGAGAATTTTTTGAATTTTGGAGAGATCTGGAGAGTCAAATGGCAAGTTTATGAGACATACTCTTTTACTTGGTGCGGGAGAAGAGTCACATTCTATGATTCTGCAGACTGGTGGTCTAGCCAGTCTGCAGAATGTGTCTCTCCTCCCGCAGAGATTTTAATTTGAGTCTTTTGAGAGACAGTTACTTTCTGACTCTCAGTAGGGTCACGCAGGTAAATTAAGGCTCTTTAATTTTTAATTGCAGCCCTCTTAAAAGCATTCTGAACCGAATTTACAGAAATTACATTAAAATCATAAAATGTTGCATAGGTACTAATGCATAGTTATCAAAATTTGAAATAAGTGCAGTGCATGCTATAATTTATTACTTTATGTTTATAACAAGTGTTTCTGATGTTAGAGGCCGCAATTTACCCATGTTTCAAAGTATGGACAAAGTCGCCAGTATGCTGGCGACTTTAGGGGGGTGAAATAAGTTTAGAAACCTGTAAATAACAGGTAAATCACTCATAGATAGTCTCAAGTGATACACATGCATCAGACAAGATGCATAAGGATGCTTTCAAGTGTGAAATCTTCACTAGAAAGTCAAATTTCTTCTTAAAAGTATCCTAAATGAGGCGACCTTGATCCATTTTCTCATCAAACTGGCGACTTTCCTGCCACACTTTGAAAAATGGCAATTTACCTGCTTGACCGGGAACCTTGCAGATTCAGAATCTCCTGCAGCCTGCAGGCTTGCAGCTAAATTAATGGTAACATACCATCCATGTTTCAAAGTATGAACAAAGTCGCCAGTATATTGGCAACTTTTTGAGGGGTGAAATAAGTTGAAAAACATGTATATAACAAGTAAATCACTCATAAAATAGTCTCAAGAGATGCACATGCATCAGACATGAGGATATTTTCCAATGTAAAATCTTCACTAGAAAGTCAAATTTCTTCTTAAAAGTATCTTAAATGTGGCGACCTGGATCCATTTTCTCACTAAACTGGCGACTTTCCTGCCACACCTTGAAACATGGCATACCATGTTTTAAAGTATGGACAAAGTTGCCAGTATACTGGCGACTTTTGAGGGGTGAAATAAGTTTAGAAACCTGTAAATAACTAGTAATCACTCATAGATAGACTCAACTTCTCAAGTGATACACATGCATCAGACAAGTCCTATTTCTTCTTCAAAGTATCTTAAATGTGGCAACCTGGATCCCACTCTGGAAAATACCTTAGGCTAACAGATGAATTTTAGAGGCTAAATGCTGCAGATTATATACAGTTTCCATATATTTATTACTGTAGTTTAAGGTTTGCTAAACTCTAACAGAGAGATTAATCCATCATAGACAGAAAAGACCACTTTTTCCAGAGTGTCCTGGATACATTTTATCACCAAACTGGCAACTTTCCTGCTACACTTTGAAACATTACTAACATAAGAATTAATTCAAAACCTCCCACAGCAAAATTTATCATAACCTAGGTGTCAGGGTAATTCATAGTAATTAGGGAATTTCCCCACCAACTAGTTCCCAATGTAGTTCCACTGACGTCACACGTATTCATTATCCCCATTCGTAGATACGTGTGACGTCCTCATTTCAATCCGCACTTAATAGCTGTACCATGAGTTCATACATTATTACTCCAGTAGCTTTGACAGCGAATAGGTGTATGGCTAAATCATTAGCAGGTAAATATTGTGATATAGTTAAGACCTAGTGATTGATAATCGAGCAAGACGCTCACCTTAGATATTACTCTCAAAAATGTCCCGACCTATACTAATCGTGTTTTCCTTCCTCAGAAAAAAGAGCCCTCTCAACTCCTATCTAAGGGTAACCAAACTGTTATCGCACCACCAAACTTTTATCGCACCACCAAACTGTTATCGCACCTCCAAACTGTTATCGTACCTCCAAACTGTTATCGTACCTCCAAACTGTTATCGCACCTCCAAACTGTTATCGTACCACGGTACCTCCAAACTGTTATCGTACCTCCAAACTGTTATCGCACCTCCAAACTGTTATCGCATCTCCAAACTGTTATCGTACCACGGTACCTCCAAACTGTTATCGTACCTCCAAACTGTTATCGCACCTCCAAACTGTTATCGTACCACGGTACCTCCAAACTGTTATCGCATCTCCAACCCCTAAGTATCTACCGTCTGGATCTTGAGTTGTCACCAATACCACCAGGGAGAGATGAGTATTTTAAAGTTTTGTGTGATTAATTTAATTAAAATCTTGAAATATCATTGTTTTTGTTGTCTCCCTTATGTGCGATAGGTGTTCTGAATTATCACGGTGTACAGTTATTTACACTAGGACCATGTTTTAAAGTGTGGCAGGAAAGTCGCCAGTTTAGAGAGAAAATGGATTCAGGTCACCACATTTAAGACACTTTAAAGGAGAAATTAAGCTTTCCAGTGAAGATTTTACACTTGAAAACATCCTTATGCTTCATGCCTGATGCATGTGTATCTCCTGAGACTATTTTATGAGTGATTTACCTGTTATTTACAGGTTTTCCAACTTATTTAACCCCTCAAAAGTCGCCAATATACTGGCGACTTTGTCCATACTTTAGAACATGGCACTAGGAATTAATTAAAGATCTCCTGCAGAGATCTCAAATTTTTAAATTTAATCAAAAACTCCCGCAGTCATGGAAAATCAAAAGTGTTCCATATTCTGCAGACTGGTGGTCTAGTGCCAAACTGCTAGTCTGCAGAAACTGCTACAGTTTTCATAGAGATCTCTTATTCTATTTGTAGCAAAATTAATGTAAACATAGGAATTAATTCAAAATTGTTTGGAGAGAATTTCCCAAATATAAATATTCTGCAGACTGGGTCTAGTGCCTAATTATGAAAATGACACTAAATAATACAAAGTGGCAACTAATACCAATCATAATATCATTGATCAACATGTTAAATTTTACAGAGAGAATAAGATGTAGCCTAATCATGTAAAGATGATTCATCAATTCCACTATAAACTCAGACCTCAGTATCAGATGGGAGCACACCTTACTCTCATACCAGCCATCATTAGATCCCATATTCCTTCACATTATTGTCATTATATTTTCCCTCACTACTACTACTACTACCACCACCACCAGAGAAGTTCTACAAAAGCATATAGCATATTAGACTTGAGTTCTACAACTCCTAATATTATTGCGCTCTTCATCATTATCTATTTTGCAGAACAGAATAATGTTGCCGATATTTGTGGGCCCGTAGGTCAGTCTTGGTGGGTGAGAGGGTTTCGATATTCCCGTCCCTCTGTCTACACGACTGAAGTGACTATCTTCATATCGAAATAGTAAGCTAAATGAAGAAAGATAAGGACAAAAAAAAAATAATAAAGTAGAGGATTCCCAATAAATTTGTATCGATTTTTTTTAAAGTTAAATATTGTGTGGGATTATCCAAAAAAATTGATATCAATTGGAGGAGAATAAAAAACGCAATGATAAATTGAATTTGCTATGTTCTTATTTTAAACAGACAATTCCCTATATGAAAGTTATATTTTGTGAGGAAGAGGATACATTTCTCTTACAATATTCAAAATAATTTGGCAGCAAAATCATCAATTCCAAGCATTGGCCTTATGCTTGGGAAGAAAAACAAAATTTTCTGGTACTTTGCCGACCAACATTTCACTGAAAATAAAAATAAAGTTACAATAGTACATTATTTACACATTTTAAGTAGAAATATTTTTTTACTAAATGAACAAAAATTAATTAAAAATAGTGTTATTTATAATCATATATAGATAGTGTAAGTTAAAAATAGTAGACATCGCTATGAGTTAACTGGTTACCTTATCTTGACCCAGTCACTGGATGATTTAGAGATCATGAGAGTCTCCAAGTCACTTCTGCCGATGTATTGCGGTGGCTTTTGATTCATTGTCTGAGGAGGTCTTTCCAGTAGCCCCAGGGGAATGTATCGGTGGAGGAAAGATAACCACTCTAGCAGAAAACGACGCGTTTTCTCAACACCCTGATTATAAAAAGTTTAATTCTCTGAAATAAGTGCTACTCATTTCTGATAAAAAATGTATTTGTTATATTTTGTTATGGAAGGTGCTAATACAATTTTATAGTTACCTCTGCATCACTGCCCCAATATTCCAGTCCAAAATTCACATACTCTTTCAGAATATCAAATCGTTCATTTGCGGATATATCCCAATGCCTGTTTTCTTTTATTTCAGTAAAGATCCAAGGTTTCATCAACGCTCCTCGCCCAATCATAATACCTTAGATTCAATAGCACATACATGAATAAACTATAATAAAAACACAGATAGTTCAAAATACAATACAAAAACTACCTACATGTCAAAATTTACATGCAAATAAAACGGTTCACATTGATAAATGACACTATATAGCTAGTCCATAAATTCCAGTAGATGGTTAGAAGAACACAATATATAAAATGATAAGCTTACCATCCACACCAGACATCAGCTTGTTGTGCTGGTACTCTTCGTAGCTAAGTACATCACCGTTGCCGTAGAGAGGCAAAGGCTTGGCCACCTCAACACATTCTTTAATATAATCCCAGTCTGCATTCTTGGTATATCTCTGCTCACGAGATCTACCATGCAGCTGCAACATAAAACCGTTAGCGATGTGGTAACGCATATGATAAACATTTTATTAATTCAATAGGACATTTAACGAAGCTAGAATCACTAAGGAAGTTAACAACTGCCTGAGAATGGGACCAAAAGAGCTCCAAAGAGTGGATGTTATATGTACTCCTGTGTTGTTGTAGGGTGAGTTATTGTATGAGTTATGGGAGAAAGTTCCCTGACCAGTGTGACAGAACTCACACCGATCAGAGTGTGATCTCCCAATCCTGCGCATGAGTGAGGTTAGGGTAAAGAAGAATTGCAGTCACATCTCAGAGGGAAAAGATTAATGATGGTAGTGAAAGAAATAGTGTGAGAATGAGTCTAGCATTTATGAGTGATTTATTGTTCTAAATTAGATATTATACGTGGTGCGTAAAGGAGCCCGATTTATCGAGTAGAGGCAACCTATTTCTGGACGGTTCATTTATGCAATAATTATATTTTCACCCGCTTTGACGCTATTTGCAGTTTAGTATGTTAAACCATTTGATCCGCGACCTGGAAATGGCAGCAGTAATAGGCACGATTTACAATTACTTATTTAGTTTATTTAATTTTCGTACAAGAATACCAGGAGTCACTTATATACTGTAGCTTACATATTGTTCAATCACTAACCCTTTATCTACCGTATTTTCATTCTACTTTGATTATAAACTGAAAGTACAATTTAATGAAATAATTCAAATTCATTTAGTTGACGTGACACATCGAAATATTTTTAGAACTCAAATATTTAATCATTATGATTGAAGTGAACTATAAGTAAATTGAGCTTAAATGTCAATTTAGGTCGACCCATATAATCATGATTCACCTTTCAAACAGAGTTAGGGTACACAAAGGTTAAACTCTTTAATTAAACTAAAATTTTTATTTTTTCTCACAGTGATCATCTGCGCACCCCACTCTCTGACCAAAGGGATGATCTTGTGCGCTGTCTTCTGCTTTTGAGAGATGGAGGTCCTCATCTTGACTGTGAGGGGACAAGGAAGGACAGAGGACATACCTCGCACCATCAACTCCAGGGCACTCTTACGCTCCATTAGTCTGCTACCTGCACCCTGTCAAAGGCAACAGTCTGTCAAAAACAACCCTTGGATCATAAGGTGTTCTGATTCTACTCTAGGGTAAGTTGCAAATCATCGGTTGGTTTCACATCCTCGGTCATGTAAGAAAAAATGATATAACAATTCTTATTTAATTTTTATTATAAATTTTTTTCTACATGACCGAGGATGTGAAACCAACCGATAATTCGTAAGTTACCCTATTTCATTTCATCCCATTCAGTGCCAGACTGACCTGTTTGTACACCAAGTCAATGGGACATCCCATGTTAATATCAACAAAGTCAACATTAGCGTGATCGTTCAGGAGCTCACACGCACGGATCATCACTGCCGGATTACTGCCACATAACTGCCGATGAAAAAATTCAATAAAAAAAACAACTCGTCTAGTAATTTTTATAGCTACTTTTAACTAATTCTATGGCGTAAGTTCCGAGATATCAAACAGTTTCACATTTTCGAACCGATAATAATAAAAAAAATTTAACTTCTTAATTTTTAACAGGTAGCTACACTATTTTAAAATAACAATAACGAGATAAATTTGTTATTTTCTCTAATAATTATGATCGAAAATGTGGAACCGTTCATATCTCATAACTCACACTTTTTGTATTGTTAATTACCGAAAATAAATTATTCATAAAAATGTATTCCAGTGCCTAATGAAGTGAAGATTACAAACCTGCACCCCAAAGACTTCCTCAGAGTGGTGCCTCTTTATCAGAGCTGCCTCTGACAAGTTACCCTGCAGCAGACACTGCGACACGGCCATTTCACCGCACGTAATGTCTGCTCCGAACCTTCAAAGGAATGGGTACAAATTTCATAAAGTAAAGGCAAATAGCCTATAGGGTAAATAAGCTATCTAACATTATGAGAATTTTTCTAAATTATTGGGAGAAAAAGATCAATCAACCACTTAGAGTCTTAGAACCTTTAATAATAACCCTTACTCAGGATCAGAGTAAGGATATATTAGACGATAGACTCTTAACTCACAAGTATTAGGTAGGCTCTTTTACCTTTTTCTCTTCAATTGGTAAATGTTTATTGAATTTTTAAAATGCCAAACACGTGCACTATAAAATTACCTGCGGCATATTCTTCTGAAGGGAAGATTGCCCAGAGTGGTGAGGGGGGCGAGGTACAACTTGTCACTCCAGTCAATCTAATAACAAAAAGGTGTACAATTAAACAGTAGTGAACTTACGGTGATTGAAATATAAATATTAGATTGACGCAGGAAAGCGTCATATTTGCTTCCTTAAATGAGTCATTTCCCTATTAGGTTTCACCTCTCTAATTATTATAAGAAAGCCATTAATTAATGTCATAGTTTCTCTCAGAGACTAGATCTGTGTAACTGGCGGACAATCCAGCCAATTAGAAGCTAAAAATTTGCTCAGCCAGTCAGCCGTCCGCCAACCAGCCATCTCAGCAAGCCAGTCAGCCACTCAGCTCTACATAAGTAGCTGCACTAGCTATTCTCATCAGATCTTTGGAACACCTACTGATAAGAAATATATATCCTTTTGGGGAGGAGGAGGTACCAATAGGGAAATGACTCATTTAAGGAAGCAAATATGACGCTTTCCTGCGTCAAGCTAATATAATTACTTCCTACATTTCGTCATTTCCCTATTAGGTTTCGAAGTACCAATTACGCCGCAGGTATAGCTACGGTGGAGGAAAGGGATATGGACACACAGATCAAGGCTCTCATATATTCAGAGAAACCAACATAGAATAACAGTGAATCACATAATTCAGAACAACAAAAAGATAACTGTGGATCAGTAACTAATGTTTAGTTGCTAGTGGCACAAATACAAGAAATAATAATGATTCGTTACTAATAATCTAGTAATGACCAAACACATATCTACTAAACAGATTTAGGGTTTAATTAAGTGTCTACCGCCAATGAAAGGCGTGATAAGAGAATCAATAGAGTTCAGATAATTGTCAATGAACACGTTTGGGGTCAGCCAGAACCCTTCTTTGAGTATCCGTTCCATAGGGACGCCTCTTGACCAAGCAGCACTGTATGCCTGACCCCTGACTTCATGCGCTGTTCCTTTGAAATTAGGAGTAGCTAATTTAAGAGCTTGTAGTAGCCAATATGAAATTCTCCCAGATTTTAGTGGTTTATTTGACGCAGGATGGATAAACAGGTAATTATTATGAGGCAATTTCTCAGTCATCTTGGTGTACTTCAGTAAGCATGCCACTGGACATAACTCTTGTCGAGGAAGGCTCGGAAAGGAGATGATATTGGGTGAGGAGTTTGCTCTCTGGTTCTTATACAAGAACTTGTCCTTAACTGGAATAGTTAGAGTATTACCAGACTGAACTATGCCTCCCCTCACACAAGCAGACAATTCAGAAGCTCTGTTACCCGACGCAATTGCCGTAAGAAAAAGACATTTCAGAAAGAGGTCTTTAGCAGATGCTCTGTTGTTATTGAAGCGAGGTAGTTTGAAAAATTCGAGAGCATGGTTCAAGGACCAACTTGGTATTTTCTTTTTAGGAGCTGGTCGATTTAAGAACTGAGCCCTTGCCAGTAAGTTGAAGTCCTTATCCTTTGTGTTTATCCCGAACCCCATTTTCAGAGGTAGGGATAAGGCTCCTCTGTAACTTAGCACAGTTTTGGAAGAGAGCTTCTTTTTCTTGTGTAGCCATATTAAGAATCTAAGGATGTGAGCTTTAGTCAGGACCTTAACCACAGGGGGCAGCCAATTTTGGAAGCATCGCCAAACAGACTGATATTGGTTTGAAGACGATTTACGGAAGGAAAGAGAAAGCTGCTCAGAAGTAACTTTATCGTATTTAATAGACCATATTCGTTTCAAAAACTGAAGGCGGTCCACCTTCCGTAAAATCTGTAGTCTCCTGATATTTCTTTCCCTGAGACCATTTGAGAGACGCTTTTGTGCAAGTGTAGATGATCTACTGTTTTTGACCATATTGTAGGAAACCATGGTGCCGTGGGGCGCCACGGGACTATGATCACGCCCCTCCCTTTGTACTTCGTTAGAAATGGGATCAGTTTCGGAATCAGATTGACGGGAGGGAATATGTAAATTTCCTGGAAGTGGCTCCAGTCTATTGATAGAGCATCCGTCCCTATTGCCAGGGGGTGCTCGAAAGGACAAATGAAGTTTGGAAGCTTGGAGTTCAACGGGGTTGCCATCATGTCTATCATGAGCTTCCCGTGCCATTCTTGAATCATGTTGAATGTGTTTATGGATAATTCCCATTCTGTTGGTTGCACTGTGGATCGACTGAGGTGATCCGCTACTATATTCTCTTTGGAATTTATTCTGGCTGCTACCAATGTTAACTTGTGGCGTTCCGCCAACTCCATTAACAGAGTAATAAGAAGGTGTATCCGACTGTTGCGGCTTCCCATCTTGTTTATGGAGAATCGAGCAGTTTCGTTGTCCGTGTATACGAGTAGATGCTCGTTGCTTAATTGCAACACCTTTATTGCTTCCAGAATTGCCAGCAATTCTAGGCGATTGATGCTCCATTCTTTCTCTTCTATTGACCAGTGACCCTGGGCCACTTGGTTGTCCGAAGTTAAGCAGCCCCATCCCTCTAGGGACGCGTCTGTCCAAAGGGTGAGTGTTGGCTCCGGCATTTTCAATGGATAAGTTTGAGACAGTACCTCCAAGTTTGTCCATGGGATAAGTGCTTGCAATAGATGAGGGGGAATTTCCCTCATTTTGTCCCTGCAAACTGTTGGCCCCAACTCCTGTGGTTTTGCCAAGGGGTAGAAGATTAGTCTGAGTGGTTTCACCACTTGGGAGAAGAATGATGCTTGGCCGATCAGACTCTCCCAAATTCTCCTGCTCGCTTCCCTTGAGGTGATGAGATTGATGGCCTCTTTTTGCATGGATAGCTGTTTTTCCATAGGGATGGCCCACATCATCTCTGGAGTGGAGAATGATATTCCCAACCACACAAAGTGTTGAGAGGGAATTATCATTGATTTTGTTAAGTTTAACAGGAATCCTAATTCCTGTAATGTCTTCATTACGGAATTGGTCGCACAGAGTGTTTGCGTTTCCGTAGGAGCCCAAATTAACAGGTCGTCTAGATATGCTAGCAACTGTATGTTTTTCAGATGCAGCAACTGTAAGGGCCATTTCATGATCATGGTGAATATCCTTGGAGCTGTCGACAGTCCGAAGGGCAGAGCCTTGAAAAAGTAAAGCTGATCGTTTAGCATGAAGGCCAGGTATTTGTGAAGGGATGGTCGTATTGGTACGTGCAGGTATGCGTCCTGTATGTCCAAAGTTGTTGCCCATGCCCCTCTTTGCAGTAAGTTTGCTGCAACGACTTGATTTGTCATCTTGAATCTTGAGTTTTCGATAAACTGGTTCAAGTGGGATAGGTCTATGACAACTCGATAATTGCCGTGCTTCTTCGGGACTAAGAATACTCTGCTTTGGAAACAAAGCTGAGTTGGGACAGAATAAATAGCGCTTTTTGAAAGAAGATCGTTCACCTCTTTTACTAGAGTAGTGGACGCCTTTTGAGAAGTTGGGAATGACAGAGGTGGAGTCTCTAGCCATTTCCAATGATATCCTCTGAGAATAACATTTCGTATGTACTTTGGAGCTCCCCGCCATCCTTTTTGAAAGGATTGAAGGCGGGCTCCCGGTGAGTCAGATATTTGACTTTTTGTAAGGGTTTTTGTTGAGTTGTCCTGATACTGTGCCTCTCTTAGGGATGCGAAATTTCTGTGTATCAGAAGTTGATGCTTCTGATGGCTTAGTGTTAATGCAAGAAACCACATAAGGGTTCTTTGAACTCTTAACTCTTTCTGACTGATTCGAGTTATTTTGTTGACCATGGCCAGCTTCACTACGAGAGGAGGGTCGCCTCCCTTGAGCTAATGGCAACTGAGGTCTTGACCTCTTCCTCTCGGAAGGGTCATAGGGCTTTACTATTGGTCTCTTATTATGAGACCTGTAACTTGGGTGCTGTCCGTGGAAGTGTACAGCTTGTGAAGCCATCGAGTCCGCAGAAGAAAACTCTTCCCTCCCAAAAAGAGAATCCTGGAGTAGTGAGGATTTTAGGAGCTTCTCCTTGATTATTGGAGGCTGTACTTTGGCAACAGTATCGTATCTCATAGAGGCTTTATGTGTCAAAGCCTCTCTTGACAGGGACAGTGCTAACTGATGTGCTATTTGTTTGGAATAGCCAATGAAGTTGTTGACATTAGATATTTTTTCATCTCTGTCCTGTACGGAATGTACAATAGACATTTGAGGAATCAAACTCAAGGCAGCTTGAGCAACTTCTAGTGTCTCAACTAATTTGCAGGCTGACCAGGCCGTGTGGCGGAGTGAGAATTCCTTCTCGATATCTGCCGTGCGCAAGTATCCTAGTCTATTTCCCAAATGGAGACCCTCTGAATTGTGGTCATTTTTAAGCTTAGGACCTTGGAAATACTTCGCATAATCAGACTCATTTAAGAGTTCCAGTTTGCCTCCCCTTGGTTTGTTCTGTTGTCTCTTTAGACTTAGAACGTCTCTAGACAGAAGCTCTATGTCTTCCGACATTGCAAACTTGTCAACCCTTACGGATGACTCTTTGGCATTTGGACCATGCCAACCGGTTACGTTAGACAGTTTGCTGTCCAGAAGTTTAAATGCATTCGAAAAGGTCTGAGCATGGGAGGGGGGACTTGACGGCATATTATTAGCTGCCGTGATTAGTTCAATCAGATGCTCCGACATACGAGCTGATTTTTGAACTTTGAAGGACAAGGGTTCGTTAGGGCCAGGTTTCTGGACAATAACTATGTCCTCTTCAGTGAAAATATGATCCTTCCATTCAATAGTTGAGACGCCGATTACTATTGCATCTTCTGGCATTAAGTAAGTCTCTCGAAGTGTATTAGGAGTGCTAGCCATACCAATGGAAGCCTCAGAAGGAACTGGGGGCGAGGTTTCTCGAGAATGCAGACTGGGTGATCCCTGAGCATCAGGTATATAATCATCCTCAGAATCTAGGAACAAATCCTCAGAATCTGGTCGTCCAGCATGTGCCTCATCCTCTGTGATGAATGCGGTATTTGGAACCGCGTGATGATTCTTATTGGTGACATTCATTTCCAACCGATCGTGTTTCTTTTCAAGAGAATCTAATTTCGATTCAAATTTTTGGAACCGAGAATTCATCGTATGAAGCAGATGTAGAATAGACCCCTGGTTGTTATTATCATCATGAAAGACAGGATTGACGCCATCGGCGCTACTGTCACGGCTCTGGGGCTTCTTCAGCCCCAAGCGTTCTAGAAGAGGAGTGTAGAGGTTAGCTTCATCCTGATCTTGCCAGAACTCCCAAGCCTCGCTAGAGGATTTACCTCGTTGTTGACGAATAGTTTTGATAGATCTGAGCCACGAAATCAGGTTCTTGACATCAGTTCTGTCTCCCTGTTCAGCTTTAGTGAAGAGCTCTTTGCATTGAGTGCAGTCTCTTACCAACAGGCGTTTTTCATGATTGATGCAGTTAGAGTGTTGTAAACAGGAGTGATACTCCGTACACTTTGAACATTTATCACTCATTGTAAATATTGATTTATATATAAGTGATCTGTAACATATAAAGGTGATTAAGAAACGAAATACATCGCATTATTGGTATATGGGAAATGACAATTTCTCTAGTTATTACTCTCCATTTTTTTTTTTTTTTTTTTTTACTCTTTTGGAACAGAGTTATCTTTCCAAGGGAGACATCTTTTCAATGTGCTGTATTGCATCTTATATCTGTGTCAGGTTTAAAGGCATATTTTGACTGTGCTAGAAAGCATCTTTTAACTTGTGCCATTTTTTTTTTTTTTTTTTTTTTTGCTGAGGCTTAGCCAGGCAGCATCTCATAACCATACTGGGTTTCAAGCATCTTGTAACCGTGCTAGGGTTTGGGCATCTTTATGATATGCTATATAGCAATCTTAAAACCGCGCCAGGTTATAGGTATCTTTTCATTGTGCTAGAGAGCCTCTTTAAACCGTACCAGGTTTTTTTTTTTTTTTTTTTTGTGCCGAGTCATTCAATGACTATGTGCTATTGCATCTTTTGTTAATGTGCTAAAGCATCTTTTGTGTGCAAGGCATCTTTTTTGTGCTTAGGCATCTTTTTGTGTGCTAATGCATCTTTTAGGAGAGGAAGGTGAGAGGTGTTTATCCGCCGGAGGCGGACAAAGATCTGATGAGAATAGCTAGTGCAGCTACTTATGTAGAGCTGAGTGGCTGACTGGCTTGCTGAGATGGCTGGTTGGCGGACGGCTGACTGGCTGAGCAAATTTTTAGCTTCTAATTGGCTGGATTGTCCGCCAGTTACACAGATCTAGTCTCTGAGAGAAACTATGACATTAATTAATGGCTTTCTTATAATAATTAGAGAGGTGAAACCTAATAGGGAAATGACGAAATGTAGGAAGTAAATATTGTGAGCAAAAAAATAAACTCGAGAGTGAATAAAAAAAAAAAACGTTTGGGATATCGTTTGCACGCGCTCTATCATTTGTTTACTAATAATATTAGCTGATGCTGTGAACTTGAATATTCTAAGCATAGTAAATAAATATTTATTTACTATGATTCTAAGTAGCTAGGTGGCGCTGCAGTTATTGTTGGAATTTTAGTTTAAATGTATTACACACTCTTATATATGTTTAATGTTAACTTTCTGTTAGACTAGCTGAGCTATATTAATTACCTATTGTTTAAATAACAATGTATTACTTTTATGAGAAACGGATTTAAGGTTTAAAGTCCATTACAGTTCCGGTGCGTCTTAAATACCATCGCATGTAAATTCTTAAGTTAGTCTGTCTTTTACATTACTCAGTGAGAGATGTGATTCACTCATCTCTCTAATATACTTCTAACTGTAAAACATATTACTCTTTAAATAAACTCTATGTCTTAACGTTGTTAACCCACTGTAATTTAACCTAATTCTAACAGTTATTTAACTAATCAGATACATTTAAAAAATATCCTTCTATTTTATTATCAATGTTCCTCTATCGATTTATCATTGAAAATAAAGAAGGGTGTTCAAATATTTAATCTCCTTTGAATTTAAAGTCAGATCAGTTATTTACTTTCCTTGGTACGTATAATGTGTTAATAGCAGTGACTCTTAATATCTTAGGTTCATGCTGTTCAAAATAGTCACATTTGGAGTACTAAGAGGTTAACTGCATTGTCAGATAGGTAATGTACCCTCAGAGAAATGAGTCACTGTGATGATGTAGAAAACATGCTCAAGGATTACAATTAGTAAAGCTTCTTTAGGGAAAAGTGAAATTAGTGAACTGTGAAAAAGCTACATGTGTCGGAGAGAATTTTCTCACCTTTTTCTTCTCTACCAGTCTCAGTTTTATGAGATCTTCATCAGGAGCAGGTCCTATTGCTTTGTCTTCATCAGGAGCAGGTCCTATTGCTTTGTCTTCATCAGGAGCAGGTCCTATTGCTTTGTCTTCATCAGGAGCAGGTCCTATTGCTTTGTCTTCATCAGGAGCAGGTCCTATTGCTTTGTCTTCATCAGGAGGAGGTCCTATTGCTTTGTTTACAGAATTGGTAGAACTCTGAGCACGACAGGCATCTTTGAACACCACGTCTGATAGTTTGAATTCGTATTTCTTGCTACGAAGATTATTCCTTATCTAGAAGGATAGTTTGAACAATTAGATTTCTTTAGTACAAACAATAATTCGGTAAATAGAAACATTGCAGCTGCACCAACCTCAGTAGATATGGCATTTGTGACATATGTCTTGTCTTTGTGTATGCTCCATAAATTCTCATTGATAACATTGAAGCCATTACTAGAATGCTGACCAGAGAAACTGATGGGAGAAAATAAACATCCGTAATTACCTTCGAAAATTGAGGAAGGTTATGTTTTGGTCGGCATTTATTTATTTGTAATCTTGTTATTCGCATAACTCAAAAATCATTCAACCAAATTGCCTGAAATTTAAAAATTTAACCATTCAATTAGATTTTGGAAGCGATTGGGTCAAAGATAAAGGTCATTTATAACTCCGAGATTATTGGATGGTCAAGGCTGACGGCTGCAAAAGTATGCGCTACACGAGTGCCCGTTATCTAGTTAACAATAGTTTAGAATGGATGTAAATATGGTAGCTAAAGTCTCAACACTCACCGACAAACTATTCCCCAATCACAACAACCGTAAGTTACAAAGTTGTGACATTCTCCTTCCAAATCTTTCTGTTTGTTCTTTACGAATTCCCTCACATTGTGAGAGTAGGAGCACTTTTCTCTCTTGCAAATCGGGTGCTTATTCTCTGAAAAAATGAAATGGAATTGGTCACTCATACAGTGGAGATAAATATTCGAAACGTGACAATTTCCTTTTCTTTTTTATTATTTAAGATTCTAATAAAATTGAAAAAAAAAACAAAAAAAGTATTTATCATGAGTCATATCACTAATAATGATATTAAATTATATTGTATGAGGAAGAGTAGAAAAAAGTACGATGGTAATGCTATAATATTTTTCATTCAAATTAATTTATTACTAATTAGAAGCCTACGAGCCGGTGCGCGGAAGATTCCACTAAGGAAAATTCCACTGCGGAAAGTTCCACTGAGAAACATTCCACTGGGAAAATTCCACTTAGTAAAATTCCACTAAATCAATAAAATTCGATATCAAATTGTACTGTATTCATTATCTTTATATCATAAATTGTAATTATATTGTAATTTGTATTTATTTGCAATTGTATTCATTTGTCATTGTATTCATTTGTAATTATAATTATTTGTAATTATAATTATTTGTAATTATTGTATATATTTGTAATTATAATTATTTGTAATTATTGTATTTATTTCGAATTGTATTTTAACAGGACAATACTGTTCCGCCCAAATGGCCAAATGACAGCCCAAAATATATTTTTATAAATTATTTCACCTCGATAGGTTATAGATACTGTTCCTGTAGCTTGATAGCTAGGAAACGTCAACTTCATTCAAAGAAATATCTAGGTCTGTTCACTGTTAATCTAAGAGTGTGAAGGATAGTGTCTTGTTTTAATTCGAACTGTATTTTTGTGAAGCAACTTCTAATCTTACATTATTTTATCAGTGTTTTGGTAAATATAATTTTTATTATTATAGCAGAGCCTCGTAGTAGACCACAGTTACGTTCTAAGTTGGCTTGGTTTAGTAAGAAACTCACTTCAGTAGTTTCTTACTAGACTAACTCCGTTTATTACTAGACCAGTGAAAGCATTCACTTAACATTTTATTAAACCAATGACGCTATAAAAAAATATTCAATACAATATACCTTTTTTCCTTTAGTGGAATTTTCCGAAGTGGAATATTCCGTAGTGGAAGTTTCCCAGTGGAATATTCCGCAGTGAAATTTTCCTAGAACCTACGAGCCTACCTAACACAAAATTAAAGACCTCGAAGTTGAAAAGAAAACCTAACCCTATCCTCTAAAACATCAAGTATCGTTATAAAATTATAAACATGTTAAAAGTAAAAAAAGACGATCCGTAATCCAAATAACAACAGTTTGGGGCCCAATTCTCTTCCATTCACAGCAGACAGTTTTAGGATAGAGCCCTTGGGTACTAAATTTATAGTATTATTTTCGGTGTTTAAAAGTTGTCCCTATCCACTACGAGGTGATCCAAAAAGACAGGAAGAGAAGAAGTCCTCGTAGAAGAAGGGAGTGGGAAAGTACTCTCCATGCACTAGGTCGACTACTCTGCTACCACAGGTAATAGTGTTGACCCAGTGCATGGATGGCAAGAATAGGCACCCATGGATAAGAAACATACACAGTTAGTCAAGCACCTATGGATATAGCAAGGCAGAAGGAAGAGGAAAGATACAAAGGAAAGCTGAAGAAAAAGGACGCCAAACTAAACAAACCCTACAATATAATAAAATAAGGCCTACCTAGAGGTAGCCTCAGGACAATGAGGAGGGATCGGCAATAATGTTTTCAAACCACTAGTTTGATAATCAGATCCCCCTGTCTTCAAACTAGCGTCAACGCGGGTAATTCCCCCGCACCTAGAATTTGCAGGCATTACCCCGCACCTAGAATGTGCAGGCATTACCCCGCAACCCCTTATCTCCAAAACTATTTGGAAATTTAAATTTCTGTTTATGGCATTGGAAAGAGCAGGTTTTCAACCCTCAGGACAAATAATATTATCCATATTAGGTTTCGATAAGTAATTAAAAATATTATTTAAATAGGACACTATAAAATTATGCGGGAGAGGATATAGCTATCAGATAATTTTGCAAGATTTGCTGCAGAATCCACAATTCTCAATCAAATGCGATCACGCTTGTGACATATTTTATGTTAATTAGCGTTCTTTAATATATTACCTACATTTTTGTTTAAGGTCAGCCAAAAATTGACTACATGGCAACAAAGTAGTGCGAGGTTTTGCCCGGCATGAAAAAAAATGTGCAGGGCATTATGCCGCACTTTTACAGTACAATAAAATGTTGAATTTTCAGCATGATAAGATATAATAACCATAGATAATTGTGTAGCGTGTATACAAACAGTGTGTAGTGTATGTGCGAAAAGATGCCCGCCTAAACTTTTATTATGCAGGAGTATCCATGCACCAACCAAAAACTTAATACAAAATAAACTCTTGTCTGTAACGTGAATCTGACTCCACAGAAATGAACTTAAACTATTTTCTGATGTTTGTGCAACATAAGGCCTCGTCAAGGAAAAATGATTTGAGAGAAAAAAATTCACCGTGAAAATGCTCTACGCGGGCTTGATTATGGCAAAAATGTATGTTTTAACTTTTTCGTAATAGTAAATTATGCGAGATTTATATTTTCAGGTGGCTCAATATTGATGTGGCTCAATATTATACTTTCAGGTGGCTCAATATCGAGCCTCTTAACTTTCTTAGGTGTTACTTGATCAAAAATACATGACGCTATTTCCAAGTGTTGTACTAGCGTACTTTTAACAATGTTTCTAAGAGTTTGAAGCTGCTCTTTATGATGGTGTAATCCAATTTTGGATTGATCTATTAGTTTTCAAGTTAATAGAAGTGTAGGCCATTAACCTGCAATGCAAGATATTGCCTGGGGTGGTGCATTGCCCTAAATGGTGCGGGATTAATGCCCTGTTTGCTAGGGTAGCAATTTTTTTATAAAAAGTTGAATAACTATTAACCCATTGGTCATAGGGCTATGCCGTATTGTATGTATAAAATAAGTGACTACCTCTTTCTTTTACATCTTCTCTATCTGTAATAGTTTTAGAGATAATTGGACTTGTTCACTAAGTGAGGGGCAATGTCGCATTGACGCTATATATTAAAAAAAATTTTATAGTAACTAGTAAGCAAAATACGTTTATTATTTATGATAACAAGATTTTAATCTATTTCACCTGCATGATCATAATGGTTTTAACAGCTAAAACAGCCCAACTGATGAAGAAACTCCAAATTATCACAGTTACTCGTTAAAATATTTTCAATCCAAGGTGAAATAAATGCGAGCCTTGCTCCACACTTATTTGATTGTCATAAGTGCGAGTTGTAAATTTGTAATAAGAGTGAAGTATACCTGTATAATAGCAAATTCTTGTGAACCGTTAATGCACGACCTATACATTAAAGGCAATTGCCTTATTTCAAAAATAGGTTGCTACAAATTAAATAGTAATATTTAAAATATGTGAGTAGAGGAAAATATAATTATGAGAAGTGGCGTATTTAGATAATTTTAGTAGGGGTTTAACGTCTGCTTCGGAACCAAAGGCCATATCGCTGACGTCAAAAGAAAATTAAGTACAAGGGACTAAAAGAAGCAGTCAGATAGGAAAGTGGCTCCATGAACAAAGTCACTTAAAACCGTCGGTGACAATGCTCATGGATTGTCTACTCCGTGAATGCAGTCACTTACCAAGGAATGTGACGAAACGGGACCCAAGCACCGGTGGCTGCACTCACGGATGGAAGAGGAAAATGAAGAGTTGATAGTAAATGAAGCCTACGAGTCTACCTAACACAAAAATCTAAGACCTCGTAGTTGAAGAGCATAACTCCAGCGATATCCTCTAAAACTGCAAGTAGCGCTAAAAAATTGATAAACATGGTAAAAATGAAAAAAGACAATCCATAATCCAAATTACAACAGTTCGGGGCCCAAGGGACGCCACCCCCCCTTCTCTTCCATTCACCACAGACAGCTTCAGGATAGAGCCCCTGGGGGCATATTTAGATAAAAGTGACTCATTATTGCAATTATAGATAATATATATATATACAGTATATAGCTAGAAGAATTTTATGGTGAATAAACAAATTAATCATTTAAATAAAAAATATAAACGCATCAACAAGAGAGTAACACGCATAAAAAATATTCAAATAAAAACGTAGCTTGATAATTAATGAAGAGCATTATTATACCAACATTTATATGAAATGTATATGCTGCTTGGTTCAAACCAATACTCATTTCAGTGTACTTCACAATAGTTGATAATAGTAAGTTTATTATTGAAAGCTTACAAAGAAATTAGTTACATAAAGATACAAAAGTAATTAGCTATACTATCATCATGCTATAGCTAAACAGTTAGCCTGAATTTCGGCTAATATGTCAGCAAACGAAGGGCGATTGGGCAATATCATGAAATAATAATCTTAAGGCTTTTTTAAACAAGATACATTTTCATAATGTTGAGCGACAATTTGTTTCAGGAGTCTTCCGGGTGTATCAGCCACATTTTTCCAGCAACGCATTACTCGATTTGCCCTGAGCGAGTTGGTGTCGCGCAACAATGCTGTGATAAATTGTTCTAGATTATGATTGAATGAGCCTCTTCTCTTCATTTTGTATCCAAGTAAAACTACCTACAGAAGATATCCCTCGAATTTCCTATCCTCAAATCATTTGATATAGCTAATAGTAAGTAATTTAAACTATATACAGCTGTTTGTGCGACACTAGAGTTACCTCGCACCATATTATACTTACCAATTGGATCAGAGACAGGACAGCTTGCATTAGAATTGGATTCATTTTCAGAATAATGTTTGTTGTACTCTTCTTCTGTTATGCACCACAACGAACTGCAAAGCTTGGCGCTTCTGGGCTCCTTTATCAACTTTGGTCTGTGCTTGTTTTGACCTTAGGACGAATCATCTATGAATATATGATATCTGAAATTCCAAAGCAACCATTGGAAATATTGACCCTTGAATTGAAATTTATGAAAGTGTTTTGAGAAAAACTAATAACCCACTAAATTATTTCCATATTTAGATATTTGATTGTTAGTGCTAGAACATAGGAATAAATTGAAATTAGTAAAATATCCTTGTTAGCCACGATATTACCCAACTATATCAGTCATTTCACCTCTTCTTTTCTTATGTGAAGGTTGATGATAAGAATCTTCTGAAGGTCTCTTCTCGACACTTTCCTCTTCTGAAGGTCTCTTCTCGACACTTTCCTCTTCTTCATTAGCTTTTTCGTCACTCTTCACTCCAACAATGAATCTATAACAAAATTGATGGTTAGACAAATTTCGGTGTACATACTATTCTCCATAATTTTTTAAGAGTACGGCATTGTCTATGAATTCAAAGGAAAGCACTGACCAGAAAGTTAGTAATAAGTAAGGTAAAGATGCTCTGATGATAGTACATAGACATGACAGAAGTAAATAAGATATCAAGAACTTTTTATTTATATTTTAAATTCATGCTTTTGATAATTTTCAGGTAAGTATATTGTTAAATTAACCAAGATAAAGTGGATACCATTATGTTGACTAACTTTTCGCATGCCACGAACCAAGGGAGTCACAGAACTATCGGAATTTTCGAGAGGACGAATCGTTGATCGAAATAAATATGGCCTTAGTCTGCGAAAAAAAAAGCCAAAAATCATTTGATACACTAGTGTCTTGTTACTAGAGTGATCGTACAATTCACAAATGAGTTAAAAGTGAACCAAAATTCGTCCATGTTGATCAAAGCCCTCAGAAAGAATCTTGCGACTTGTGAAAAAAATGTTTAGCAGAATCAACGTCGCAAGGCTTCTGACTTAGCAGGAGAAGCTGGTGTTTGTCCCAGAACAGCTGTCAGGAATCTTCACCAGCTGGGCTACAATGGTAGAGATGCAAGAAGCAAACACCTTCTTCACCCAGCCAATATAAAGCGCAGAAATGCTTGGGCTTGTGAGATGGTACCGAGGCCTCTGAACTTTTGGACTAAATGTCCTTTTCTCTGATGAGAAAAGATTTGCATTATTTTCGGACAGTTGTATAGTATGGGAACGAAGGTTTCCTAATCAAGATTTTGACTATGAAAGACTGCAGCCAACAGTGAAAAATGATGATTTTCTCTAATGGTCTGGGGTGCAATATAGAGTGATGGTCGCTTGGCGCTAGTGGAGTGTGAACGAAACATCAATTCATCCAAATATGTTTCAATATTGCAGGAAGTGCTCCTTCCAATATTCTCAAATAGTCAAATGAACAAAGATAACACCCTATTCATGGAAGATGGATCTTCGTATCACAACGCAAGAGCAACCCAACTTTGGTAGAGCGAGAGTGGGATTAAAAAAAAACTTCAATGACCAAGTCGGTCTCCAGATATGAACACCATAAAACACTTGTGGGGTAAGTTAGACCAGAGCCTACACAAAAAGAAAAGATCTAACAAGCCTGAGCTTCTAGGATTGCTGTGTGGAATATAGCAAGAAATTCCCCAAGGTGATAATAAGGTAAATTGATCTCTGGTTTGCCTAGGAGGGTGAACTAATTATTTGTTATTAAATTTTGATCATTAGCTTTTTCGTTAGATATAGTAAATTACTTGTTTAATGAAATGAACTGTTGTTCTTATTGTCTTATTTACTTCTGTCATGTCTTGTAAATACAATAAATTCATTTAGGACATATTAACCATTAACAAGCAGGTCTGGCATGATGGGTCTGTTGACATCTATGACTCTATAAGCGTGAGTTGAGGAAGTTAGTTAGATATGTAGATATAACGTCTCTTTGCAGTATTCGAGATATCCAGATTTCTGACCTAATGATAAAATAGTTGGCTTCTGACGTATTTTATTCTGTTACCAGAGGTAAAAGACGGAATATTATCAGGGAATCATAAGCGCAAATGAATATGTTGCAAAGTCTGAATTGAAATTTCATCTCCTAATCTTCTGGGGGCTAGCAAAAGATGATTCTAAATCTTTAGATGACAGCAGAGTTCTTGGATCATTACTTAACATGAATAATAATAGATTGTAGAAAATAGCGTGGAAGACGCCACCTTACTGTGTAAGAAAGAAGACAGCCAACACTTCCTATATTATTGGATGTTGTTATCAATGGTAGGGATGGGACGAAGTATTGATATCGCCATCGGCAATATTTCTGGTATCTGTACTCGGGATTGGCAAAAAAGGGCCAATACTTTGCCGATACCTCTAGTATTAAAAAAAATTAATACCATTTATTTATCTAAAACAATGAAAAAATATGATCTAAATTAACGTAACAATGATTTCATATAGATAGGTAAACATAATTTTCAAGAAAACATAAATTTATCAAAATTACAACCTGGAACATTAAAGTATATGATTATAGGAAGAGAATGAGATATAAATGGATAAATTTAGTAAATAAAAAACATCTTTAATTTAAAAATAAAATTTGATTGGGGACTTTCTCCGCACCCTGTATATATAATAATTATTACAAACATCACGGAAAAATAATAGACGTTACTCACTCTGGTTTTATCAAGGCAAATCCTGGCTTTATATTATATTGCTCAGTTGATGGAGAATTGTGATCAGTCATAGTTAAAAAATTATTCAAATATTATTCAAAAAATTATTCTGAAAGTGAATATTGTACAGTTAGCTATAATTGTTATGTTAAAATAACCATTTAAAGTGTTAGTTAAATTCCTTAACTTTTTCTTATATCTGAGGCAAGTTCTAATTTATTGTACGATAACACATTTTCGGCCCTAGAATAGAAATCCTATACATAAGGGAACTTGGTAAGTTACGAATTAGCGGTCAATTTCACATCTTCGGTCATATGTAAATGTAGGTATGAGAACACACGATAGGTAAAATAATAATTTTTTAAATAGGTAGTGTTACCTATTGCGGTATTAAACATGTAGGTAATGATATAATAGGTAATTATTTACCAGACAATTGAGACAAGTAATGAACTGGGCAATTGGGGTATGTGTATGGTGGGTGGGAGTTAGCTATGTGTTAGCATGGGGAGGAATTTACGTACGCATTATTAGGTTATTGAGTCCAATGGAGATGGCCATCCTAATATCATGCATACCAATAAAAATCAAATAAATATTAATAGGTAGATATCATTGTATCTTATCATCTTATGTGACCGATGATGTGGAACTGACTGATAATTTGTAACTTACCCTAATATGCCTACCTAGTTACTTTCGTTCATAACTTCATGATACCTACAGACTACGATGATATATATACCTAGGCTGCCTTGAGGTATCATGAATATCAATTACAATAACTAATTAATATGTAAATTAGTTAAGATAATCTCTTTTTATGATACACTATCTGGTTTACCATTTACTTTAATAATTACCTAGATTATTAATTTACATAGGTACCTAGCCTACCTACCCACCGAAAATAGAGATATCTAATCATGATCAATGTTATGAAAACATTACATTCTAGACGTAGTTTGATATCTAAGAGCTGTCATTGGTGCTTCACACCATCAAATGATGTGACATCATTAAAAACTCTCCACTCTATTGGTCAAGAAGTTCAGTGCAATCTTAACGGTAATGATGTATCTAGACCTTATGTAAACAAAATATTGTCACATTGTGGTTACCATTTAGTTTATATAATGAGTCGTAACAGTCGTTAATTAATTAATTTTTTTGATAAATTTCTGTCGTAAATATATTTAATATAAAACTTTATAACAAATTTCCGTCGTTAATATCTTGAATAGAATATTTTTCTCCATAAAAAATTTGTTAAATTTATTTATCGTAGTGCATCTTCTTTCCAGACTGGGAATTTACGACCAAATACAATCTGGCCGCAGAGATCTCAAATTTCTAAAATTCAATCAAAAACTCCAGCAGAGAGTCTTGGAAAAATGTTCCATATTCTGCAGACTGGGAGAAAATGTTGGAGGACTAGACAAATTGATGAAAAATGTTGGCAGCTATTTCTCAGATTTTTAAAAGAGTCAGAGGAATTCAGTGCACCAAATACAAACTGGTTTACAGCTTTACACCAGACTGCAGGAACTGGTACATTCAGTACTGCCACTCTGGAAGTGGAAAATACTTTAGGGTAACAGATGAATTTTAGAGGCTAAATGATGCAGATTATACCTACAATAAACAATTCCTATTAATTTATTACTGTATTTTGAGGTTTGCTAAACTCCAACCGAGTAATTAATCCATCAGAAAAGACCACTTTTTCCAGATTGGGTACACGGTTCTCCAAGAAATCCAGTCTGCAGAATATGGGAGATATTTGGGATATTCTCTCCGAACACTTTTGAATTAATTCCTATATTTACATTAATTTTGCTACGAACACTTCTGAATTAATCCCTATATTTACATTAATTTTGCTACGAACAGAATAAGAGATCTCTACGAACAATTTATCAGTTTCTGCAGACTGGCAAGAAATCCTCTATTTTGGCTTCTGTTCTCAGTAAAATACATGAAAATATAGGTGGAAATTAAAGATTGTTCACACAGAATCTGTCAGAATTGACAGAAAATGATAAAAATGTCCCATATTCACTATTCAGCAGATTGGCTTTTACGGTTCAAACTTTATCCTAGGACCGTTTTTTTTTATTAAATGACAACATTTGATTACTAGATCAAAATTTCTCTCAATTTTGGCTTGCAATCTTCAAAAAATGAGCCAAATTGGCTTGGCTCAGAATTTTTGTGAAATTTTGGCTCAAAAATTGGCTTACAATTTTCCACTGTCCAGCATATGAAAAATGTACACTGGGTATTTAAATTGAAATGTAGCATATCAAAAGAAGCGCCGCTGGCCCGCCATCATGCTTGATGCTTTTGCTTGCCAGCCTCAACCCAGAGTGGAATAATAACTCATTTCAGATTGACTAGTAACTCTGTTAGGAATTTAGAATGAACAAAAATTACTCATTTTAACACTAAAAAATGCAGAAATTAGTCATTTAATTGATAAATTTCAACTCCGCAGACCGCAGTGAAAACTAATGTAAAATAAGTCATTTAAACTTCACAATTGGGCTTGCTGTGATGATAAACAACACTAATGGGAATGCATGAAGTTAGGAGTAACTCTGTTAGAATTTATGTTTTCCAGTCTGGGCCTCAACTTCTCAAGTCTGCGACTCTGCAAACTTGCAAAGCCTCAGCCCTCAAACTCAAAGAGGGATATCATTAAATAATTATATCAATGTCCAACGAACAAGTTAAAGTCTCTAGGAATACTCCAGTTATATCGTTACAGGCTGAGGCAAGTCCCGCATGACAGTGATGAAGTCACAAACAAGCGCCACCGTTGAAATAATCGTCTTCATACCATGCCAGTCTGTATTTCGTGGTAAATTCCACCGACATGTCGGTGGAATTTTTCTAAATTGAAAATAATAATCTGGCAAAGTCGGTGGATTTTTTGCTACTTACTCCTATGTTACCATTAATTTTTGGTGGAGAAATGTGTAAAATGTTGGTGGATCAGCCAAATTACTGGAAATTTAAGGTTGATTTTTTCAGCTTTTTCAAAAAAGTCAGTGGAATTTTGTGCACCAAATACAGACTGGAATTACCATGTGCTACTGTTACTACAGCAAGTAGCAGCCGGAGCCGGTACTCTGAGAGGGAAAGCTAAAGTCCGGATGAAATTCTTATTCAAAGTTCATTTTCATTATTTCTTCCAAATGTACCATATGCCTAGAAGAGAGAGAGAATTTTTTTTTCATGTTTTAGAGCACCGGTTCGTACCATACAGCTCCAAATCTTAATATATTTTGATATACCACAGTTTATAGAACAGCTTCTATAAACTGTGGAGAGAACGCAACAAACAATATAAAATTCAAAAATTGTTTAATTTTCAATAAAAGTTGGTTTAAAAGAATTTTTTCATTTTACCAGACATGTCATGTTTTAAAAGCGATTACTGTGGTTTAATATGATAAAACATAGGTTAAATGAACAGTGTTTTTTACAAGTTTTAAAGTAAAGTTTATTATAAGTTATTAATTAAAGGTCCACTCCGAGCAAATTTTTTTATTGCTTAAATCAACTAGGCTAATGTTTCTTATCATTTTACTGCAAACCCCATAAAATTTGATAGAATATTTAAAATTTTATATGCTGTTAAAGATTTTTATAATCCAAACTCTACAAAACCTACTTTACTTCCGACTTTCTAATTTTCGGTCTAAAGAACCCCAACAAGCATATGAATGTCGATTCGATGCCGTTTGCTGTCGAATTCGTAGCGCTAACGGTGAGTATCGACTTAGCAACCATTTCGACTCATAGTAGATATCGGAATGTCTGTTTCTATATAATATCTGAATTTACACTTCGATCGAGTAGAAACATGAAAATCGATACATGGTTCTAACAGCATCATCTTGACGTCGGCATGTCTGTTTCCAAACGATATCTGAATCTATACTTCGACCAGAAGTGCGAAAACAGATACGTAGTTTAAAAAAAATCGTTTCAAATTTGGAAATTCATTTTCTTATCTTCCTGTTTTATAATACGTATAGAAATGTAGGAATTATTTCTATTCAATTGGATTGTAGCTTTCTATACAACATACGTAGTGCTCCCTTCAAACTATAACCAATAATTAATACACTTATGGGGGACTACGGAAGTTGTAAAGGTACGATGAAGCATTGGCACGCTAGTGCGATTGTGAACTGGATCAACGAAAAGTAAGCGATAGGTACTGTAACATCGGTTGTTGAACAGTGTTCCTCCAGTACCGTGAAAACGAAATGGATAACCAATCAAGTGATTTTTCGATGGCCAGTGCATTTATTATTATGAATCTATTCTAAACTGCTTATTGTAAATAAGCCCTGAGGGGTTCCTGAAGCTATCTTTGGTGAATAGAAGAGAAGTGGGTGGCGTTTCTTGGGTCCCAAACTGTTGTAATTTGGATTATGTGTTGTCAATTTTATGTCTACCATGTTTATAGTGTTTTTGACTCTCCATGCAGATTTAGAGGATAGCGCTAGGGTTATGCTCTACAATTACGAGGTCTTAGATTTTGTGTTAGATAAGCTCGTGGATTTCATTTACTATCACCTCTTCATTTCCCTCTTCTATCCTTGAGTGCAGCCACCGGTGCTTGTGACCATTTTTGTCACATTCCTCGGTAAGTGACAGCATTCACGGAGTAGCTTTTCAGCATCCATGAGCGTCGTGACTTTGTCCATGGAACCACTTTCTTTTCTGACTGCTTCTTCCAGTCCCTTGTATTTCATTTCCTTTTGACGTCAGCGACATGGCCTCTGGTTCCGAAGCAGACCTCTACTAAACGTAAATAATTAAAAGTTGATGGTGTTGCAACCCGATTATTGCATAATTAATTAACAACAACTAATAATTGATAATCAATTACAACCACTACAGTAATTTGCTGATTAAAATACAACGCAATTGAATTCAAAGGTATTTCTAAACTTATGGCAACACTCTAGAATCATACGCGCTAAATACAATTAGGCCTACCCTTTGTTTAGTTTCCGCCCAAAGATTGTAAGGATAATTTTTACCGGTTAAACTACATTAACGAGTCTGATACAACAGAGTGAAGAGTGCAGATACAGTGCTAGTGATTGTGAACTAAAATTAGATTATAAACTCTCACCAATTATTAATACCTTTATTGCAGACATAACACCTTCCAATTTATATACAACTTACTATTTACAAAGAAATAAACATTGTTTCTCATGAATTGTCCATAACAACAGCCTAGGATTAACTCCAAACCAATTCCCCAAATCTTCTTAGCTAAAGAAACATTGGGTAAATATATAACTAATAATTATTCCCTCAAGTTATTTGTATAATATTATTCTTAATAATGCCATATTTATTATACTGAATTGCCATACCCAACAAACATATGAATGTCGATTCGATGCCGTTTGCTGTCGAATTCGTAGCGCTAACGGAGGGTATCGACTTAGCAACCATTTCGATTCATAGTAGATATCGGAATGTCTGTTTCTAAATGATATCTGAATTTTCACTTCGGATAGAAACACGAAAACCGATACATGGGTTTAACATCATCATCTTGGCGTTGGCATGTCTATTTCCAAACGATATCTGAATTTATACTTCGACCAGAAGTACGAAAACAGATACGTAGTTTTAAAAGAATCGTTTCGAATTTGGAAATTCATTCTCTTATCTCCCTTTTTCTAATATTTATAGAAATGTAGGAATTATTTCTATTCAATTGGATTGTACCTTTCTATATAACGTACGTAATGCTCCCTTTAAAAGACAGTTGAAAAGGTACGATGGGACATTGGCACACTAGTGCTATTGTTCACTGGATCAACGTAAAGTAAGCGATACTGGAACATTGGTTGTTGAAGAGGGTTCCTCAAGTACCGTGAAAATGAGATGGGTAATCAATCAAGTGATTTTTCGATGGTCAGTGCATTTATTGTTATGAATCTATTCTAAACTGCTTATTGTAAATAAGCACCGAGGGGTTCCTGAAGCTGTGTTGGTGAATGAAAGAGAAGGGATGGCGTGCCTTGGGTCCCAAACTGTTGTAATTTGGATCACGTGTCGTTTATTTTATTTTTGTCATGTTTTAACTCTCCATGCAATTTTAGAGGATAGCGCTAGGATTATGCTCTACAATTACGAGGTCTTAGATTTTGTGTTAGGTAGGCTCGTAGGCTTCATTTACTATCGCCTCTTCATTTCCCTCTTCCATCCTTGAGTGCAGCCACCGGTGCTTGTGACCATTTTTGTCACATTCCTCGGTAAGTGACAGCATTCACGGAGTAGCTTTTCAGCATCCATGAGCGTCGTAACTTTGTCCATGGAGCCACTTTCCTTTCTGACTGCTTCTTCCAGTACCTTGTATTTCATTTCCTTTTGACGTCAGCGACATGGACTTTGGTTCCGAAGCAGACGTTAATCCTCTACTTAACGTAAATAATTAAAAGTTGATGGGCTATTTAACATGTTCCATTTTAGAGTAGATTCAGTGTTATCGGATGTTTCCACATTTTCGGATACATAAGAAATAAATATAATAATTATCATTATTTAATTCTTACTTAAATTGGTATCCATGATACCAGTACGAAAATACAAGTTTAGAAATAAATATCAATTCCTAAATAATTTTTCTACGTAAAATGCGGAACCCAATATCTGATAACTTGTGCTTTCGTACCTAGTGCCAAAAGCTGTGCAAATGAGACTATTAAAATTCAGTGATTCACATTATAGATAATTAAACTTAAAGTGGTAATCGG
Organism: Caprella mutica; assembly: GCA_947561585.1. Lineage (NCBI taxonomy): Eukaryota > Metazoa > Arthropoda > Malacostraca > Amphipoda > Caprellidae > Caprella > Caprella mutica. Next base: position 398,629 of record CANNZV010000056.1, on the reverse strand, counting down.
ACTCAATAAATCTATATTTAATCATTATTTAACTTTTATTTCAATTGGCATCATACCTTCAGTTATTATGTTACGAATTAAATAGTAGTTAAATAATAATTATTATATTTTCCTTTATCACGTGTTCGAAAATATAGACCCTATTAATAACTTGGAACATATACCTTACTGCTAAAAATATTTCACAGAGCACAAAATTCCTGTTTGTTCAATGAAACACAATAATTATAAAAATCTAATTATATAATAATTTCTTCTAAGTCGTGGTTTCAAAACATTTTCTTTAATTTGAACTCAGAAGGAACGAAAATTTTAAGGAGTTACAATTATATAAAAATTTAACCAACTCTTTACTATTTGTAATAAGAATAAGTTGTGATTTTGGTTAAAAAAGCGGTGCTTGCTTGTATTGTTCTATTCACTTTAAAATATCTTTAAGTATCTCCGGGTCGTTTATTATCAAAATTTTTTTTTAGTCTAATACATCCACGGTGGCAATGTGACAGAGTTTCAGGCACGAAGACGGAGGGTCCCACGATCGATACCAGGACACATCACTTCATTTCTTCCCATTTAATTTACACATAACAATATGTAACAAAAATAAAATTGATATGCATCTAAATGTACAGTACGTTATATCAATGAAGTAAGAGTTTTCAATTTTAATTTATTTATTTATTGGATGCAAGTGGATATCGTTTCGAAGCATATTAGATATATAATTAGGCGTCTGTTCGATGCAGAATCCCTATGTATGTTGGATGTCGTAATTTATCTTTCTATTCAACGCTGTTAAAACGGTATCGTTTCGATGCCAAATATACTTGATATGATGCGGTTTAGCGGTGCAAACGGATATCAGATTGATGTCCACTAGATGTCACCATGTCTAATTTGTTACTGGTATTCGATGTCGGAAGAGAGGTTATACAGAGTCGTTTAGACATCGAATAGATACATTCATGTTTGCTGGGTATTAGCTAGTGCCATAAATATACTGATATTTATATGATTTATTAGCTAATTAGCTCCAATTAACATTATTAATATAGTTAACTATAATAACAAACTATTATTAGAAATTGGTATCCTTATTCACAATCAGAATTACGTTATTCCCATTTTTGGAAAAGTCAGTACACATCCCAGACTTTTCTTACATCATGTTTCCCAGGTTTGAAAACATGATTAACCGCCAACATTTGACCAAACTGCATAAGTTGGGATAACTTCTGACAGTATTAAAAATGTATAACATTTGTTAATACTATTCTTCTAATTCAATGCATATTTAATATATTACAATTAAGTTTTACACAACATATTTCAACTTCAGGATTAGGAATTTAATTATTTATTATAATAATTAAAAGGCCATTTGACGAGTAACATTTTGCTCAATTCTCAATTATTGTAATATTAAGTACAAACTATTTTTAATGCTTCTACATTTGCCAAAGTAATTTACTTCTCATATTAAATTAACTACAATTATTATTATTAATTATTTATTATGAACATGAAAAATGCCAAATAAATAATTCAACTCAACCTAATTAATAAACATTAGAAATAAATATTCATAATTTAACTCATTGAGATTAGTATTAATTATTGCTATTTAACTGGCATAAATCTTAATGCACAATAATTGGTAAATTAGTAAATGATTTCAATTGATTATAATGTAAAGAATAATTTTTTCTTTTTATTTTTTATTGTTATTTTGGCAAATTGTCGAAGGAAATTTAAGTCCAAATTTCTTACTGGATTTATTATTCCAGGGTCCCCGTCTACGGAGAAGTCATTCCCAGTCTAGGGAGACGCATAGCCCAGTCTACGGAGACAGTCATTCCCAGTCTACGGAGACAGTCAATTCCAAGTCTACGCTAGTCTAGAGAGACTAGCACATTCTAGTCTACGGAAACACGACTTAACCTACGGAGAACTCACAAAGCTACGGATACTTTAGTTCCAATTTCCAGCCCTAGCATACGGACGCAGCAAACACCAATCTTGGCTACATAGCGATAACTGATTGTTACGCACGAAGGAAGTACCAAAGATTATCGCAGCGATACCTCACTCGAGAACTACTCGAACCAAAACTACGGACCAATCTGACTCAAGACATAAGCTGAGTACAATAGGAATAAATAGATAAAAATTTACTCTTGTTTGATTGTCACATTTATTAATTCATCATTTATTTATGTATTAATTAGAACTGGAAAAGAAAAAAAATAAGAGGATAGGCTATATCTAGATAAGTAATAATTAAGTAAGATAAGCGTGTAGCTTAGAAGTGGATATAATAAAACACTTTCTAAGACTAGAGAAACACATTGGAAAAATCTTACAATGGGCTATTTTACATATTCCATTCTAGAGTAAATTCTGTGTTATCGAACGGTTCTACATTTTCGAATATATAAGAAATAAATATAATAATTAATTAATTATCATTATTTAATTCTTACTTCAATTGGTATCCATCATACCAGTACGTAAAATAGGTACAAGTTTAGAAATAAAAATCAATACATAAATAATTTTTCTACGTAAAATGCGGAACCCCATATCCGATAACTTGAGCTTTCACCAAGTGCCAAAAGCTGCAAATGAGACGATTTAAATTCAGTGATTCACATTATAGATAATTAAACTTGAAGTGGTAATCGGACTCAATAAATCTATATAATAACCATTATTTAACTTTTATTTCAATTGGTATCATACCTTCAGCTATTTTGTTACTAATTAAATAGTAGTTAAATAATAATTATTATATTTTCCTTTATCACGTGTTCGAAAATATAGACTTTTCTTGTTTTTGATGGAAAAATATTGTCTTTAAAAAAAAAAAAAAATTAATAACTTGGAATATATACCCTATTGATAAAAATATTTCACAGAGCACAATATTCCTGATTGTTCAATGAAACACAATAATTATAAAAATCTAATTATCTATTAATTTTAATTAATGCATCACAGAGCTTTCATCTGTATTCTAAGTCGTGGCCTCAAAACATTTTCTTCAATTTGAACTCATAGGGAACGAAATTTTTAAGGTGTTACAATTATATAAAAATTTGACCAACTCATTACTATTTGTGGTAAGAATAAGTTGTGATTTGGTTATAAAAGCGGTGCTTGCCTGTATGTTCTATTCACTTTAATAAAATATTTTCAAGTATCTCCGGGTCGTTTAATATCGAAATTTTTTTTTAGTCAAATGCATCCACGGTGGCAATGTGACAGAGGTACAGGCACGAGGACGGATGGGCCCACGAACGATACCCGGACACATCACTTCATTTCTTCCCATATAATTTACACATAACATTATATAACATTAATCAAATTGATGTGCATCTAAATGTACAGTACGTTATATCAATGAAGTAAGAGTTTTCAATTTTAACTTCTTTATTTTTTTGGATGCAAGTGGATATCGTTTCGAAGCATATTAGATATATAATTAGGCGTCTGTTCGATGGAGAATCCCTATGTATGTTGGATGTCGTAATTTATCTTTCTTTTCAACACTGTTATAACGGTTTCGCTTCGATGCCAAATATACTTGATATGATGCGGTTTAGCGGTGCAAACGGATATCGGATTGATGTCTACTTGATGTCACCATGTCTAATTTGTTACTGGTATTCGATGTCGGAAGAGAGGTTACACAGAGTCGTTAAGACATCGAATAGATACATTCATGTTTGCTGGGACCCAGTAAACATTACAATGTTGGGCCAACGTTGGCCTAATTCAGAACGAAACTCTGGGCCAACGATGTCATGCCGGTCTCAGTGTATTGGGCCAGTAAAGGCCCGACGTTGGCCCACCTCACGGATGTCCACCGGCTCTGAACAGTATAACAACGTATAAAAGACTTACTGGTACCGGCAATACTTAACGGTGCCGCTGCCATGCATTACAACGGTCAGTACTATTTTCACATAACAGGTGTATTAATTAGATTACGCTATACAGAACACGTGGAGACAACAGTTTTTCTAACAATGTATTAACTGTCCTAAAAATACATTTTACGGATCGAAGTCAGGAAAAATAAACTAAAACAGTTGCCAATTCAAACTGGAATGTATAGTTTTACATACGCTATTTTAACCAAATAATAATATTTCTATTTGAAATTGCATAGAAAGTATAATTTTCAATGTGAATAATTATTTCAGACAGAAAAATAACTTTTCATACTAAGAATTTGAGTTAACTAGCGTCCAAGCTCATTTTTTATGAATGAAATAAATAAAGTGTTAAATTAATAATTGAAGGGATAACAGGCATATTTATACGAAATTGCCAGAAACGATAAATTTCAAAGATATAATTAACTGACGATATTAAATTGGCTATATGGTGTGATTAATGTTAGGACAGATTGTTTGCACCTATTTTCTCTTATTGTCTGGCGATAACTGCCAAATAGAACCAGTAAACCAGTATAATAAATATACTGGTATACATCAAAAAATCACTGGACTGGTTAACCAATATGTTTTCCTTCATTGGACCAGTGCTGTTTGGCAACCGTTGGCCCAGTGTCGTTTTCATTGCATTGACCCAATGTGTAAAAACATTGGCGTGCCAATGCCCGATCGTGCCTTTACTTTGCCAACGCTTACCGACGTTGGCCTGATAGTGCAATGTTATCAGGGACGCATTGCATGGTCAATAAAAGTTACAAAGTACGAGCAATTACCTATTGATGATAGGGTAATTTTTCCACATACATCTGAATGAATCAAATCAAGAGGTTAAAGATTTTTCCTCCCTCCTATCGGAAATGCCCAACTAACATATGAATGTCGTTTCGATGCCGTTTGTTGTCGAATTCGTAGCGCTAACGGTGGGTATCGACTTAACAACCATTTCGACTCATAGTAGATATCGGAATGTCTGTTTCTAAATGATATCTGGATTTACACTTCGGGTAGAAACACGAAAACCGATACATGGTTCTAACAGCATCATCTTGACGTCGGCATGTCTGTTTCCAAACTATATCTGAATTTATACTTCGACTAGAAGTGCGAAAACAGATACGTAGTAGTAAAAAAATTGTTTCAAATTTGGAAATTCATTTTCTTATCTTCCTGGTTTATAATACGTATAGAAATGTAGGAATTATATCTATTCAATTGGATTGTACCTTTCTATATAACGTACATAGTGCTCCCTTCAAACTATAACCAATAATTAATACGCTTATAGGGGACTACGGCAGTTGTAAAGGTACGATGGGGCATTGGCACGCTAGTGCGATTGTTCAATTGATCAACGTAAAGTAAGCGATATTGGAACATCGGTTGTTGAACAGTATTCCTTAAATACCGTGAAAATGAAATGGATAACCAATCAAGTGATTTTTCGATGGCCAGTGCATTTATCCCAGCAAACATGAATGTATCTATTCGATGTCTAAACGACTCTGTATAACCTCTCTTCTGACATCGAATACCAGTAACAAATTAAACATGGTGACATCAAGTAGACATCAATCCGATATCCGTTTGCACCGCTAAACCGCATCATATCAAGTATATTTGGCATCGAAGCGATACCGTTTTAACAGCGTTGAATAGAAAGATAAATTACGACATCTAACATACATAGGGATTCTGCATCGAACAGACGCCTAATTATATATCTAATATGTTTCGAAACGATATCCACTTGCATCCAATAAATAAATAAATTAAAATTGAAAACTCTTACTTCATTGATATAACGTACTGTGCATATCAACTTTATTTTTGTAACATATTGTTATGTGTAAATTAAATGGGAAGAAATGAAGTGATGTGTCCTGGTATCGATCGTGGGACCCTCCGTCTTCGTGCCTGAAACTCTGTCACATTGCCACCGTGGATGTATTAGACTAAAAAATTTTTGATAATAAACGACCCGGAGATACTTAAAGATATTTTAAAGTGAATAGAACAATACAGGCAAGCACCGCTTTTTTAACCAAAATCACAACTTATTCTTATTACAAATAGTAAAGAGTTAGAAGAAATTAATATATAATTAGATTTTTATAATTATTGTGTTTCATTGAACATTTAAGAATTTTGTGCTCTGTGAAATATTTTTAGCAGTAGGGTATATGTTCCAAGTTATTAATAGGGTCTATATTTTCGAACACGTGATAAAGGAAAATTTAATTATTATTATTTAACTACTATTTAATTCGTAACATAATAACTGAAGGTATGATACCAATTGAAATAAAAGTTAAATAATGATTAAATATAGATTTATTGAGTCCGATTACCACTTTAAGTTTAATTATCTATAATGTGAATCACTGAATTTTAATCGTCTCATTTGCACAGCTTTTGGCACTAGGTGAAAGCTCAAGTTATCAGATATGGGGTTCCGCATTTTACGTAGAAAAATTAATAGGAATTGATTTTTATTTCTAAACTTGTATTTTACGTACTGGTATCATGGATACCAATTTAAGTAAGAATTAAATAATGATAATTGTTATATTTATTTCTTATGTATCCGAAAATGTGGAAACATCCGATAACACTGAATCTACTCTAAAATGGAACATGTTAAATAGCCCATCAACTTTTAATTATTTACGTTAAGTAGAGGATTAACGTCTGCTTCGGAACCAAAGTCCATGTCGCTGACGTCAAAAGGAAATGAAATACAAGGTACTGGAAGAAGCAGTCAGAAAGGAAAGTGGCTCCATGGACAAAGTTACGACGCTCATATATGCTGAAAAGCTACTCCGTGAATGCTGTCACTTACCGAGGAATGTGACAAAAATGGTCACAAGCACCGGTGGCTGCACTCAAGGATGGAAGAGGGAAATGAAGAGGCGATAGTAAATGAAGCCTACGAGCCTACCTAACACAAAATCTAAGACCTCGTAATTGTAGAGCATAATCCTAGCGCTATCCTCTAAAATTGCATGGAGAGTTAAAACATGACAAAAATAAAATAAACGACACGTGATCCAAATTACAACAGTTTGGGACCCAAGGCACGCCATCCCTTCTCTTTCATTCACCAACACAGCTTCAGGAACCCCTCGGTGCTTATTTACAATAAGCAGTTTAGAATAGATTCATAACAATAAATGCACTGACCATCGAAAAATCACTTGATTGATTACCCATCTCATTTTCACGGTACTTGAGGAACCCTGTTCAACAACCAATGTTCCAGTATCGCTTACTTTACGTTGATCCAGTGAACAATAGCACTAGTGTGCCAATGTCCCATCGTACCTTTTCAACTGTCGTTTAAAGGGAGCATTACGTACGTTATATAGAAAGGTACAATCCAATTTAATAGAAATAATTCCTACATTTCTATAAATATTAGAAAAAGGGAGATAAGAGAATGAATTTCCAAATTCGAAACGATTCTTTTAAAACTACGTATCTGTTTTCGTACTTCTGATCGAAGTATAAATTCAGATATCGTTTGGAAACAGACATGCCAACGCCAAGATGATGATGTTAAACCCATGTATCGGTTTTCGTGTTTCTATCCGAAGTGTAAATTCAGATATCATTTAGAAACAGACATTCCGATATCTACTATGAATCGAAATGGTTGCTAAGTCGATACCCACCGTTAGCGCTACGAATTCGACAGCAAACGGCATCGAATCGACATTCATATGTTTGTTGGGATTGTTATGAATCTATTCTAGAATGCTTATTGTAAATAATCCCCGAGAGGTTCCTGAAGCTGTCTTTGGTGAATAGAAGAGAAGTGGGGTGGCGTCCCTTGGGAACCAAAACTGTTGTAATTTGAATTATGTATTGTCTATTTTATGTTTACCATCTGTATAGTGTTTTTAATTCTCCATGCAGTTTTAGAGGATAGCGCTAGGGTTATGCTCCACAATTACGTACGAGTTCTTAGATTTTGTGTTAGGTAGGCTCGTAGACTTCATTTACTATTACCTCTTCATTTCTCACTTCCATCCTTGAGTACAGCCACCGGTGCTTGTGACCATTTTTGTCACATTCCTCGGTAAGTGACAACATTCACGGAGTAGCTTTTCAGCATTCATGAGCTCGTCACTTCTGTTAATTATCACGAGCATAAATCAGTAGTATTATGATTATATTAATTATTATTTTTATTAGTCTTATTTCATTTGTTAAATTCTTATACTCGTGAATAATAACATTTTATGTATGAAACATAGTTGAACATTCTACATAGTTAAAAACATTCAACATTAAAACATGAATATACATTCAATGAGCAAGGAGAGTTGAATCCGTATAAGGAGTTTTTATTAGAGCTTTAGGTACTTAAAAATGTACTTTATGATTGTGCTTCAAGGAACTAAGCGATTAGACTAAAGGTACACAATCGGCACTAATTGTACACTCGGTCGAAAATATCTTTTAAGGATTATTTTGCTAGACACTAATGATTATTTACAATCATTCTAAGATTTAAAAAGATATTTTCAAAGACTCTGTTGTGTACACTCGGTCGAAAATATCTTTTAAGGATTATTTTGCTAGACACTAATGATTATTTACAATCATTCTAAGATTTAAAAAGATATTTTCAAAGACTCTGTTGTACAAAGATTATTTTACAATTTTGACTAGTTTTTGTCTTAGAGACTGTGAAATTCCCCAAGGACGATACACACCCTTTTCTAATAAAAAGGGTTGAACATTTTATACCCTGTTCAGTAATAGAGTCACCAGCTTGATAATCCGTAAATTACGTACGGTCTACGTAAGAGATACTTTGCGTGTGAATCGTCTTTAAACTTCAAAAACTGATAGTGAATCTGTGAACTTTTGTGCAACTAACTATCTATCTGCTTGAGTTACATACATTATTGTATTACATACAATATTGTGTTTCATTTCTCCCTTTTTGCCATTTAGAATTATTGAATGAAATTAATTCAAATTGAATGAAAATATATACTAAACCAGAAGTAAAGAATCTGATTAGAAATATTGATTGAGCAAGGAAAAATAAGCCAATCAAATTAGCTCAATTGAAATTTAGTCTGTTATAAGACGGACTAAGATTAACACTGACAACCAGTGTTCTTGCCCTTAAGAAAATATTCAATTTCCAAAGTAAATTAAACGGGAAAATATAATATTTTACATTGGTGGCCAGTATGGGGATCAATTGAGTTACAGAGTTACAATTGTAACATTATAACTTATTTTCATTCAACTAATTCAATAAGTGGACAAAAAGGTAATATAGAAGTGCGGAACAATTCAGTCTAGACTGGTGATAAACTATACTAACCCCGCGAGTGCGTATAAGCGGTAAACGTATATCTACACTTAACCTTCTAAGTCGGACAAGTTGGTTATAATAGTGTATAAAGTGGAAGCAGTATCAGATATTACGGTACTTTAGAAACTACAGTGCAGAATTAAAAAAAAAAAAAAGGGCGCGGTGATGCGCTGAATAGAGCGAACAGTAAAAACTCCCTGTGTAGCAAAACGGCGCAGTGAGGTCATCAAAACTGGTTGTACAGCATCGTACAGTCATCAAACAGAGACGACAGCCACGTTGCATCAACGGACGGAAGGAATCAGTCTACATTCAACTGTCTTCGAGTTAAGTTCCCTACATATACGTTCCCTATCAACCTGAACTGAAATATTTATTAAGAATGAGTGAGTAACGGAGACCATTTCCATCGATTCAATATACTCAAAATAATTCAAAAGTCCAATAGGTCAAGAATAATTTGTATAAAATCAGTTTTATTTCCTGATGTAAGAAGACATTGTGAGACGATATTTATTTGATTTAATGCGAAAGAAAAAATTATCAAGTTAATGCGAAAGAAAAAATTATCAAGTTCATAATTATTTTTGTGTAGAAATATTTCTTGGAACTGATACGTTATTGTTATAATTCTAAATAATTCAGGATAACAATTTATATGTAGATACTTACATTTATGTATTATATTGTTTCTCGTATTATAAGAATAATTATTTAAAAAAAATTTCCGGGGTTGTGTATGGATATGTAATTAAATTTTTTGTTTGGTTACTTTAATTATCTATTAATTCTAAAATCCAATTTTCTTTTATTGAATTTTCTTTAACGAAATATTTTTTCTCTCTTGTTCTTCTTCATTAATTTCTTTTATCTTCAAATTAAACAATATTATTTCTATTACCATTTTCCTCATTATTTACCCAAAATTAAATATTCTCTTACCAATAATTATACTCTTTGATATTTTTCTTTAAAAATTTACCATTATATTTTTTTTTCACTTATTAATTATTAATTTTTGTTTTGTACCTCCTCTCTTCATAATCCCATAATCCATTTTTAATTGCAAAAAGTTTAATTATATCTAACGACATATTTTCTTTCCAAATAATTTTAATTTATTTTTCTCTCGTAATTATCCAAAATTTATTTTTTTCCCCTTATTATTATTAATTTTGTTTTTGTTCATTCTATTTCCATAATTAATGTTATCCTATCTACAACATTTAATATTACCTAATTAAAATATTTTCCCCTAATAATTATATTTTTTTTTATTTTATTACTCAAGAAAGTAAAATTCTATTTATCCGATTAATTAATTTTTCTTTTTCCCATAATTGAATTTTTATGTACCAATTTATGTTTACCAACTAAATATTCCTTTATCACTTTGTTATCCCCTTGATTAAAATTTATTTTTCTAATCATTTATTTTTTTTTGATAACTATTTTACCTACTAATTTTTTTTTTACTCCATATTTCGACTACAATATTCAACGATTGATTATGTTCTTTTTCAAATAAATATTCTCTTTTGTATTAAATTAAAAATTTTTTTTTTTTGTTTTTCCCCTCATTTAACAATTAATTCTATCAACTAAAGTAGATATTGATTTCTATTCCAATAATCATTTCTCCTCATTAAACCATTATTTTACTAATTGATAAAATTTTCCCCTCGAATAATTACATTAATCATTCCTCCTTAAGCACTATATAATTTGAAATAAATTACAGGCACATCTGTCTTCAAGATTCCAGTTATTAAATTTATTTTTGGTAATATTTCCCTTTTCTTTTCCATCAAAAGTATTATTTAATTACAGCGGACATCCCTTTCCCAATTATATATATATTTTTTTTTCTCCCCTTAAATCTATTTTATTTTTGAATTTGGGACTGCCAGCTTCAACAATTAATCATTAAATATCTGAAGATAGTCTTCTGAAGGAATTAAATCTTAAGAACAATGGCAGCGGACGAAAAAACACTTCTGGTTGTAGGGGATTTACCCACGTTTAAGGGTAATCCCTTGGAAAAGGAGAAGGCAAACTTTAAGTATGGGCCGGACTTGAGGACTTTCCTCAAAGCCCTCGAAAATTATTTCCAGCAGAATGAGATTCAAGATGACGCTACAAAACTCCGAGTATTCTACAGCAGAATACATAAAGAATCAGGAGACGCCCTACGAATTATGAATATGTATACCGAGTCTGGGCTTAGTTACGCCCAGATCGAAACTGAATTTGTTAATGCCTATCCTAATCCCGAAACAACAGAGTTGCAAGTGACGGCCAAACAAATAAAAAATTTAAACATAAAAGACCAAGACGTCCTCTGTGCTTTAACAGATCTTCAAGCTTTAACCCGCATTTATGTAGATACGGTGCTAACCTCGGAAATAGCAAATAAGATTCATTTAAATCAAGATACTCAGGTACACTTGGTGAATCAGGGAGGACAAAACCAAACACCTCCGGCAGCACCCGTCAGGGACGAAGCAGAACCAAATGAAGATGAACCAGATCCTGCTCCTCCAGTTAGACAGGAAGAAACTCTTTTACCTGTTAAGATATTGCTTCAAAACATCCTCATGCGATTTGCGTTAGAAACGCAAGTAGAAGAAAAAGTTTATAAGAAGATAGCAGCCATCCCACTGAATGAAACCAGCACTTTTTTGACCACTAAGACTCTACAGATACTGAAGAGAGAGAAAATGAAGAAAAAAACGAAGGATCGGTCCGACACCAGTAATTCTGAAGTTCTATTTCAGCTAAATACTAATCAGCAAGGTCCCAGTAATGGAGATCAGAGCCGCGAATTAAAAATAAAACGTCCTAAAATATGCTTCAAGTGTAACCAAACCGGACATGTCGCATTGCAATGCAAAAACAATAGAACAGGGCATAAATATTGCCAGTACTGCAAGAAAAACACGCATATTGCAAAGTTCTGTTCCATCAGAATTAAGAAGGGAATCCCTTTCTGCTTTAACTGTAACAGGATAGGACATTTACAGAAAGACTGTCGGAAGGGCAGACCATCGAATCAGAATGAACATAGGCCAGGAGGCGGAAATAGATACAGATCTAATACAGATGGGTACAAACCTTCTGATAGGGTAAACCACCTAGAAGAAGACCCAGGATATGGAGATCCAGACGTGAAGGAACAAGATTCTTCAGAAGATTCAACTTGACTAGACAATATAAGTACCGTCAAGGCAAATTCAACAGGAGAGGAACAAATGTCTAGTCCGCATTTGAAAGTAAACTTTGGAGGAAATAGAGTACGAGCGCTAGTGGACACCGGAGCTTCGATTAGTCTTCTCTCGGAAAGATTATTAGAAGGTATAGGTAAAGAAGTTAAACTTCTTCCCTATACTAAAACAGTGAGGGACGCCTCAAACAAAATCATTCCGATAAGAGGAAAAGCACTAATCAACATAAGAGTTCCAGAGGGCGTGTTTAAGGAATTTGTTTTGATTCCTCAAAACAGTTCAGTAAAGACTGAATTGTTGTTAGGAATGAACGTTCTCTCAAGAGCTCAGATAGATTTACCAAATGGTAAAATCAAGTTTGACCCAGTAAAAGGGTATAGAACTGAGATTAATAATTGCCGTCCACTATTAAGCATGTTAGATGATAATATATATTGTACTGATAAACCTGTTGATAATTTGCAAAAAATGAACATAACTAGAGAAGCGCCAGCAGAAATAAGGGACTATAAAGAATCTAATCTGCATTTGTTGAGGGAAGTAAGGCTTCCCGCACGAGCGTGTGTGAGGCGTGAAATAAAAATAGGAGGATTTAGAGATGGAGAAGAAATATTCCTCCACAGAGCTCAGCTACAGAAGGGATTAGTTTTAATCCCGGATTTGGTTACTAAAATAAATGGTAACTGCATCATTATAGAAATGGTGAACACTAGTGAAAATCCTGTTATCTTATCTCAGGGAACAAAATTGAGCAAAGGAAGTTTAATAAGGAGTGAACAAGTCATAAACTCAATCAGCACAAGTAGAAGTAAGAATAAAAGGGAGGAACAGGCGGAGGTGAAGGAAGAACAACTTCCACCCTTGGAGGCTGAAGAGATAAGCTGTGACTTACCAGATATGAAACCAGTAATCTTAAATTTACTCAACAGATATCGAGCCACCTGCTGGAAGCCCGGTGAGCAGCTAGGAGTCTACACGGGAGATGCAATGACGATAAAGTTAAAAAATAATATCGTCATAAATAAACCACCTTATCCCATCCCTCATTCTAAGCAGGAACAGTTAAAATCTGTTATTAATGATATGCTCCAAACAGGCGTAATAACCAGGTCCAACAGCTGTTACAACTCACCACTAATTGTGGTGGCGAAACCTAATGGAGAAATAAGACCCTGTGTGGACTACCGATTAATTAACGAAGCCAGTGAAGATCTAACTTATCCTATACCTAAGATTAACGAAATCCTTAACTCTTTACATGATATGGAATATATTAGTCAGGTGGATCTTGCCAGTGCATTTCACCAATGTTTAGTGGCAAAGGAATCAAGGGATATAACAGCCTTTACTTTTCATAATACAAAATTTAACTTTAACAGAGTCCCATTTGGGCTCAAAGGATCCCCAGCTTTCTTTTCCAGAGTGATTAACTCCGTATTATACGAGTTAATCGGAAATAACATATTAAGTTATATGGATGATATAATCATTTTTAGCAAGACTAAGAAACAACATTTGCAGAAAATTGAAGCTGTATTGGAGAAGTTAACACAAGCCAACCTTAAGATAAAGGTGGCCAAATGCAGTTTTTTCGCAGACACTGTCAAGTTTTTGGGTTACAAATTAACTAAACAGGGTTTGCAGATGGATGAAGCTAAGTTGGCTGCTATAAAAAATATGCCTTACCCTACTAATAAGAAGGAAGTCCAGGCACTGTTAGGAGTATTAAATTACTACAGATCCTTCATACGAGGATTTGCTACCCTAGCAGATCCCTTATACTTGCTTCTGAGAAAAGGCGTCAAATTCAAATGGGCACAAGAGCAAACTAGAGCGGTGGAGGAGTTAAAGGAAAGGCTTACTAAAAGCCCTATCCTGAAGACGCCGGATTATAATAAACCATTTTTTATATTTTGTGATGCATCTTTGGCGGGAATATCAGGAACGCTGATGCAGAAATATGATGACGTGCTCCACCCCCTAAGCTATATCTCCAAAAACCTAAATCCAGCCCAGCGTAACTATCCAGCTACGAAGCTGGAAGCTCTTGCCTTAATATTCACTTTAGAAACCTATAGGAATATTATTCTTCACTATCCCGTGACTGTTTACACAGATCACCAACCTCTTCTTGGTATCCTGAAGAAGAAAACTAAAGATGCATGTATTAATAGATGGGCCATGCTGGCACAGGAATACCATATTAATCTCCATTATCTTCCAGGTAAAAATAATTTGTTTGCAGATGCCTTATCTAGATTACCCCAGGTAGAGGAGAGCTGTGCAGATTTGACAGAGACATTGGACCAAACTTTAATAAATAGGGTTCGGAAACTACAGGTCACGGAAAACCCAGAAGAGAAGGAACACCTACTGGATTTCATACCAGTGAAGTCTCCATTTAGCTCAGAGGAATTACGAACACACCAAGAAAAGGATAAAATCTGTATGGACATAATAGACAACATAAAATCTAACCGGTCGGAGAAGACAGACAAACTAGCTAGTTTTAAGATTTTAAATAGAATCTTATATGTCACGCGGCACATCACCAGGTCGAATAATACAGAGACTCACCTAGTTCCCTACGTTCCTGACACACTACTAGATCGCGCTTTCAAAGTGGTACATCAAGAAACCACAGCCGGACATCATGATCTGAATCGAACTATGAAGGTCTTTGTCAGAAACTATTATAATAAAAATGAAAGACAAAGTATGCGAGGGAGGATAGAAAACTGTGAACCTTGTATTCGAGCTAAATTACATCCAAAAAATGTACCCATAGGGACGTATCCAATTCCAGCTAAACCCTTTCAGACATGGAGTATTGACTTGCTAGGACCATTGCCCACTACAGTGAATGGAAACCGATATATAATGGTTTCACGAGATTTCACTACTAGATATTCAATACTACAACCGCTGAAGAGTAAAGAAGCGGAGCAAATTACTCAAGCCTTAAGAGAAACGATCAGTCATTACGGATCACCTGAAACGATTCTTAGCGATAACGCTGCGGAATTTCGTTCCGAAGCTTTAACCAAATTTTGTCGTTTCTATAACATTTCCAAGGTACAAGTAGCTCCTTACCATCCGCAATCTCAAGGTTTAGCTGAGCGGATTAATAGGGAGATCAATAAGATGCTGCGAATATTCGCAAATAGTTTAGCTGTGGACGATTGGGATCAACTTCTAAATGTTCTACAGTTGACAATAAATAATACATTTAATTCCAGCATCGGCGATTCACCTTTCTTTCTACTCTATGGCTACGATAGTCCTACGGTCACACTAACCCCTCCTAGGTTACATTACGGCGAAGAAGATGGAGACCTCCGGCTAAAAAGAATCGCCGGGGTTAGAAAACATTGTAGAGAAAATCTGTTATCAATACAGAAAAAATATACTAATCGTGTTAATTCTAACAGGAAGACGAAGGAAGTAACTGTAGGAGACCGCGCCTACGCAAAATTACCTAAACAGATTCCGAAACAAAAACTTGATTATCCTGTTTCAGGTCCATTCCAGGTCATAGCTAAGGATGGCAACACCATCACCATAAAGGAGGAAGAAACTCAAAGGAAATATCAGGTTCACCCTGATACTCTAATAGTAAAAAATAAATCTTCCTCAGATGATTCAGATTCGGAGACTAATGAGAATTCGGAAGAGGCAAAAGGGGAAGATATTAGTTCTACAACTAATAATATTGATGATATTTCTTTTACTAACAATACTAACCAAACTGATACTCCCTCTATGACTAACAATCCTAAAAATGTTTTACTTACCGATAGTGGTACAAGTCTGTCAGAAGATATATCCAATACACAAACTCAGAAAAAGGGGTCTAATTATTCTTATAATCTTAGGCCTAGGAAATAATTAGGATAAAACTTTGGTTAGAATAAATGTAAAAGAAATAAAAAACGCCATAGTTATAAGTGAGTTAATATAAGAGTAGTTGTAAGTATGTTGATAATAAGACGAAGATATAGTGTACTATAGATCACTATGTAAATTCACTAATGTATTACAGAAACTGGTGGTTGGACCCTCTTCCTGTCCATACTATGTATTGCATATCGAGTCAGAAGTCAGGGCCTAGAGGATGTCCTGGGTGAAGCTGTGCCTATCACACTTACTGCCTGGGAGAGCAGATCAATAGTAAGTGGTGCTTTCCTACTGACCCGAATAAATCTAAATTTTTTAGAGACCTTATGTCAACAAATAAGAAGTAACTTGGAAGTAACTACTAGATCATTCCAAAGTTTATTACGAACTAACATTTTGGATCAGTTCAAAACTGATAGAGGTTTTCCTAGAAGAATAGGTTATCTATCACTAAGAATAGAGAACACATATTCGGACATTCTTCGGAATGTCAATAACAACGAAATATGTGAAGAAACTATTCTTAGTATAATAAATACATTAACTTACAAAGAGAATTAAATAAGGTTTGGGAGAAGGTTAAAACGTCTGACCAAAATACTAACACTTTAATTACGCAGGCTTTCATTAACCAACGGCCAGACTTACAAGTAGCAAAACCTACTGTATCAATCTTTCTAGGAGTAGGAATTGCGTTAGTCACTGGAGCTGTAAGGGGGGGGTTAATTTCTACACTTTTTTGTAGTGAAGACCATTCCGAAGATATAGATAGAATTAATGACGACCTACATAAAATAAATTCAAAGGTTCTCTTGACTAACAGGAGAATTAACATATTAGCCAAAAATGTGGAACAATCGCTGAAAGATATTCAAATAATTCTAAATAATATGGCGACTTTAAATAAAGGACAGGAGGAAAGACAGATGATAACTTGGAATTTGTCACAATTAAAAACAGCCGGTACAAATGCGTTAATATTATTGAAAATTACAGACAACACCC
Source organism: Caprella mutica (assembly GCA_947561585.1). NCBI lineage: Eukaryota > Metazoa > Arthropoda > Malacostraca > Amphipoda > Caprellidae > Caprella > Caprella mutica. The sequence goes on along the minus strand of CANNZV010000056.1, from coordinate 381,203 downwards.
TTACATTGTTAAAAGGCTCTCTTATCAACTCTGAACTTTTGGACCTTCAGTCATTTAAAGAGGTAATTCTTGAGGGTGAAAATTACTTTCCTAACCTACAATTCCCAATTAGGAATATTACTCGACTAGTTCTAAACGACATTCAATCTCTAATCGAAATCAAATCAGTAGGATTGAACAATTACATAATGATTATACCACTAGTAGAAAAATACAAGTATGATATCTTTCAATTGATTCCCTTACCCATCAAATTAACCTCATCAAACACTCCTGAATTAATGATAGCTGAACTAACTAACGATTTGATTTTATATGATGGATCAAAATATATGGTAACAACTGAAGATAAATTATTAAATGTACAAGGACAATATATCCTTCGAGAAAATATACCAATATGGGATAAAACCGAATCTTCATGTCAGTTTGAGGCTTTTAAGAAAAATACCTCTGAGATGATTAGGTTATGTCAGTTTAGAAGGTTAGGAACATCCCATGACATGTATTTGACAGATACTAAGACACATAGAATTATATATACAAATACAGAAAGGACTATTACCATGGACTGCCCCACTGGAAAGATTAGGCAACAAATTACAGGATTACATATCGTGCCAAATAAATGTTCTATTAGTACGAAAGGAGTACAGTGGCCTGCAAGGGTGGAAAAACAGATTGAATTAAAAAATCTTCTGAATCAGGCAAACAAAAGTAGTGTATTCGATATTACTTCTTTACCAATTTTTGAAATAAATACAACCAATACGCTACATGAAACTATAAAATCTCAAATAGATAAATTACCTACTAACGAATCACTCACTTTCACTTTCGAAGATTTTGATCTTAGCACTGAAGAAGTTCAAGTGTATTCCACGTTTGCATATGTATTCCTTTTAATAGTGGTGATAATAAACTCAATTCTCATAGGTATAATTTTCTTCCGAAAGCTAAGGGATAGAAGAGACGAAGATGACGAGAGTGAATTAGGATTTAGATCAAGATTTAAGAGAGGAATGCTCCCAAGAGACTCACTGAATAACTTAAGAAATAGTTTGAGGACTAAAATTTATAACTTAAAGGATCAAATTTCTAGACAATCTTCCCGTAGAGATCAACAATTAGATCAACAATTAAAACCGCTAGGGGAAAAATACGGAAAACGTCTAGATCAATTGATAGGAAGATTAGGAAAGCTTCTACTAGCAGAAAAAGCAGTAAGTCCCCGGTGAACATAAAAAATACGGCGGAAGTAGGTACTAATACGAGGGAATTATATCCTATAGTTTATCCTCAATCAATAGCACACCTCAGACTAATAGACAACCGACGAAATTTATGTTGAAAGCTTATAGGTAATCAGGGAAACCAATATTGGCATTGAATATGAACAAAACGTTAGGTTATATAAAATAATCAAAGTAATCTAATATAATAAATAATAAAAAGCATCACTTGTATTATTGATCTGTATTCTCTAAATATTAAAAATTTATTGTACTTTTATATAACCTTTAAAGAATGTATGATACAATTATTAATTCATATATTTGTGTTTGCCAATATTTAATGCACCTTTTTCTATTTCATATTCAAACCTGGGGTCACTATGCATTTCACTGTTCTGAGCCAAGGGTCAATAACCTTCTCTGTGCTCTATCAACCCCATACCACTGGACCTCCTAAATCGGGTGGCTCATGACACTGTACAAGGTGTTGACCATATACTGATGTGGCGTTCCAGTCATCTCGTGGCTTCTGATGTCGGCAATGGTGAATTCAGATACCACCGCTGAGTCGCCTTACCTGCGAGACTTACGACGTCAACCACGGTCTTACCGCTGGTGGGGCATTCTCCTAAACTGAGGTTTTCGAGGTCATCCCAGGTAGATCTTTCTACCATCACTGAGTCGCTTACCAGCGTGACTTGTGACGTCGACTACAGCCTTACTAACCGGCGTGCCTTAACATCTTGAAGTATAGGATCAGTGTATAAGGAGTGATGTAGGAAGAACATTATTTATGAATTTGAAAATTTGGAACAGTGATAAGTAGATATTAATTACTCAGAATTAACAATAATAAAGTGCATAGTGACACAGGAAAAGAAAATAACTAGGTAGAATTATATATCCATTTTATACGTTTGAAGTATATTAATATAAGATAAAATATAGCAGTTATTTTTCAATACGAACTGGGAACAATGCGCTTTATAATTACAAAAAAATACCGAAAGAAATAACTGAAATAAAACGAAAAGTGCGTTTATCCTATGTTAATATTTAAAAATGACTTTAAGATATGTGGGAATCCTAATAAAATTTTAACGTTGAATTAAAATTGTTAGTATGTGGACATGCACCTAGTGCATTATCCTCTTTGAATAATTTAATCTGTTATCCCAGGTAGGATTTATTTAACTTTCAAGAAACATGAATGGCACTATAACTTTTGATTAACAAAACGTTATGGTGAAACGATTGGATTCTTGTAAGAGTGTTGGTCTAAATTATTCAAAAAATAGGGAGAAGAAAACAAATAAACGGTCCTTATTGATAATTTATTTCAATGCGATTTTTTTTTTAAAGCCAGAAGTTAAAGCAACGATCACTGATTTAAAAACAAGTGTAATATTCAATTAATAACGTAATAACAAGATCAGATTTTAGGGTGGTATAGATATAAGTATCTACATTATAGTTTCGTTCATTGCTTTTACTTACTCGCTGGTTTTTGATTGTTTTATATTTTTGTTCGTTCACAGAGGATCTTGAGGGATCTTACTTAAAAATAGCCTTTAGCTATTTTTGAAAATAAGGAGAGGGGTGATGTTAATTATCACGAGCATAAATCAGTAGTATTATGATTATATTAATTATTATTTTTATTAGTCTTATTTCATTTGTTAAATTCTTATACTCGTGAATAATAACATTTTATGTATGAAACATAGTTGAACATTCTACATAGTTAAAAACATTCAACATTAAAACATGAATATACATTCAATGAGCAAGGAGAGTTGAATCCGTATAAGGAGTTTTTATTAGAGCTTTAGGTACTTAAAAATGTACTTTATGATTGTGCTTCAAGGAACTAAGCGATTAGACTAAAGGTACACAATCGGCACTAATTGTACACTCGGTCGAAAATATCTTTTAAGGATTATTTTGCTAGACACTAATGATTATTTACAATCATTCTAAGATTTAAAAAGATATTTTCAAAGACTCTGTTGTGTACACTCGGTCGAAAATATCTTTTAAGGATTATTTTGCTAGACACTAATGATTATTTACAATCATTCTAAGATTTAAAAAGATATTTTCAAAGACTCTGTTGTACAAAGATTATTTTACAATTTTGACTAGTTTTTGCCTTAGAGACTGTGAAATTCCCCAAGGACGATACACACCCTTTTCTAATAAAAAGGGTTGAACATTTTATACCCTGTTCAGTAATAGAGTCACCAGCTTGATAATCCGTAAATTACGTACGGTCTACGTAAGAGATACTTTGCGTGTGAATCGTCTTTAAACTTCAAAAACTGATAGTGAATCTGTGAACTTTTGTGCAACTAACTATCTATCTGCTTGAGTTACATACATTATTGTATTACATACAATATTGTGTTTCATTTCTCCCTTTTTGCCATTTAGAATTATTGAATGAAATTAATTCAAATTGAATGAAAATATATACTAAACCAGAAGTAAAGAATCTGATTAGAAATATTGATTGAGCAAGGAAAAATAAGCCAATCAAATTAGCTCAATTGAAATTTAGTCTGTTATAAGACGGACTAAGATTAACACTGACAACCAGTGTTCTTGCCCTTAAGAAAATATTCAATTTCCAAAGTAAATTAAACGGGAAAATATAATATTTTACAACTTCGTCCATGGAGCCACTTTCTTTTCTCACTGCTTCTTCCAGTCCCTTGTATTTCATTTCCTTTTAACGTCAGCGGCATGGCCTTTGGTTTCAAAGCAGACGTTAAACCTCTACTAAACGTAAATAATTAAAAGTTGATGGGCTATTTAACAGGTTTCATTTTAGAGTAAATTCTGTGTTATCAGACGGTTCCACATTTTTCGAATATGTAAGAAATAAATATAATAATTATCATTATTCATTTCTTACTTAAATTGGCATCCATGATACCAGTACGTAAAATACAAGTTTAAAATAAAAGTCACTACATAAATAATTTTTCCACATAAAATTAGGAGCTCCATATCCGATAACTTGAGCTTCCACCATAGTGCCAAAAGCTGTGCAAATGAGACGATTAAAATTCAGTGATTCACATTATAGATAATTAAACTTAAAATGGTAATCGGACTCAATAAATCTATATTTAATCATTATTTAACTTTTACTTCAATTGGTTTCATACCTTCAGCTATTTTGTTACTAATTAAATAGTAGTTAAATAATAATTATTATATTTCCCCTTATCACGTGTTCGAAAATATAGACCCTATTAATAACTTGGAACATATACCTTACTGCTAAAAATATTTCACAGAGCACAAAATTCCTGTTTGTTCAATGAAACACAATAATTATAAAAATCTAATTATCTATTAATTTCTTCTAAGTCGTGGCCTCAAGACATTTTCTTTAATTTGAACTCAGAAGGAACGAAAATTTTAAGGAGTTACAATTATATAAATATTTAACCAACTTTTTACTATTAGTAATAAGAATAAGTTGTGATTTGGTTATAAAAGCGGTGCTTGCCTGTATTGTTCTATTAACTTTAAAATATCTTTAAGGAATCTCCGGGTCGTTTAATATCAAATTTTTTTTTTGGTCAAATGCTTCCACGGTGGCAATGTGACAGAGGTACGGGCACGAGGCCTGATGGGCCCACGATCGATACCAGGACACATCACTTCATTTCTTTCCATTTAATTTACACATTACATTATGTAACAATAATCAAATTGATATGCATCTAAATGTACAGTGCGTTATATCAATGAAGTAAGAGTTTTTAATTTATTTATTTATTGGATGCAAGTGGATATCGTTTCGAAACATATTAGATATAGAATTAGGCGTCTGTTCGATAGAGAATCCCTATGTATGTTGGATGTCGTAATTTATCTTTCTATTCAACGCTGTTAAAACGGTATCGCTTCGATGCCAAATATACTTGATATGATGCGGTTTAGCGGTGCAAACGGATATCGGATTGATGTCTACTTGATGTCACCATGTCTAATTTGTTACTGGTATTCGATGTCTGAAGAGAGGTTATACAGAGTCGTTTAGACATCGAATAGATACATTCATGTTTGCTGGGTGAGCACTTATAAATTTTCCCATTGCAGCAGTGATTACAAACACCTTCTATCGCATTCAGTTTAATATTCAAACCTATTACTAGATCCTTTCGGATCATTTTACACATCTTATTCCTCCCTAAATGACAGAACCTTCTATGCCATAGCATATCATTCAATTTATTTGAATCAACTGATATACCACAGCTGTATGAACTATAATAGTTAATACATATAGTTTACCAACACAGTTGGCAACAGCAATTAGCTCTCCTTTATCATGAATTTTACAATGATTATTATCAAACGTAACCGATTTATTATTACTGGTAATTCTAGAAACTGATAGCTAATTAAAAGCTAACTTAGGCACATGCGAAACATTTATCAGTGTGCATGTTCTACTTTTACCCCCTGGTATTTTAAGATTAACAGCAATATTACCAACAGACGTAGCTTGTAAAATAGACCCGTTTCCTACTTTTACCGTTATAGGTTTTTCTAGTTGTACAAAGTTTTAAAATAATGAGTCAACCCCACTCATATGAGCTGTAGCTCCAGAATCTAAAATCCAAGAATTATCCCCAATATCTTTGCTATAGAGAGCACAAGCATAAAGAGATCTGTCCTTTTTAAGGTTACTTACTTCCACTATATTAGCCTGAGACTTGAACTGTTTCGCTTGCATGTAATTCTTGTGCTTAAAACAGTCCTTCTTCATGTGACCTACTTTATTGCAAAAGAAACAAATAATAATCTGCTTGATTTTCCCTGAGTCTTAAACTGCAGCTCTGTTCGATTCTACACTTAATGCTCTGTTCACATTATTTGAATCTAGGGCACTTAACTTTAATGCTTCACGTTTGAGATTTTCAGCGACTGCATTCCAAGATGGTACAGTTGCTTGTGATTCCAATTCTGTGACAATCACATCGAACTGAGTAGGTAGTGAGGAGAGTAAACAGATGACATTACTAACTGCTTCATCCAAAAACAGCAAGTTCTTGAAAGGTTTCGGTGAATTCCTTCAAATGCTCTTGAAGGTTGTCTTTTGATGTGAGCTTGTGATTAAAAAGCTTCTTCTTTAGTCGCAATTTATGGACCATGTATTTGCCTGAAATACATTTTGTAGAGAATTCCAAACAGTCACTGGATTATCAGGTTCACCAACTATAAATAATTGGTGGATTGATATAGATAACACAAGACTAGCTAACGCCTCATTTTTCCTTGTGTTAAATGCATTCCAGACAGCATGAGTTGCTGAATCAGCAGGAGCCGTCTCTGTCCCATCAACTATTGACATTAATCCTTCTCTAATTAGAACATTTTAACCTGTACCTTCCAAGTAGGATAATTGTTTTCAGTAAATGGGGTAATCACATAGAATTTATCATTAGCCATATGAAAACAGTTGACACTTAATTTATAACAGAGATTTATACTTCAATGTTACTAAAAACCAGTAAACCACTATGCTTTAACCTCTTGGAATTATATACACAAGTCGGCTAAGCATACATCTAATTACTGATATACTTGTAGCAGATTTTTGTAAATTATTCTTGCTTTCATGAAGAATAAAATACAACTTGAGTTGAAATGCTATGTTGATCCGATATAAAACAAATCCTGTTATCATAGCAAGCCAATCAAAAATAATCACTTAAGAAAATTCACTGTATATTCTCAACAATGCTATTTATAATCCTTACATGCACTTTAATAAATAACCATTTAAGTTTTTCTTTACTTAACAGGTTATCTCACTTTGTAAAAACGTTTATCTGGGCCCATAACTATTGATGAAACATAGGTTAAATGAATAGATGGTTTTTACAAGTTTAAAAGTATAAGTTTATTATAAGTGATCAATATTGGTGATTGCTCTGCGTTTCACTGCAGACATTTGACAACAGATTGATTTACACACAATTTATATAATAGGTAAACAGGAAGCAATTATACAACAAATGACATAGCTAGAACCAGGAAATGTTATCATAAGGCAATTAGCTAAAGACAACATATGCAAAATATAAACAAATAACTAAGTGTGACTATATTAATACAACATAATACTTACTAAAACAGGCTAGGTATATTGTGGTTTGAGTATAAGTAGGGGGAAGAGTAAATGTATGGTTTTTAATGGTGGGGGTGATGTTGGAGAGAGTGTGATCAGGGGGATGGAGGTGGTGGAGGAAGTTAAATATCTGGGAGTGTTGATGAGTGCAAGGAGGGATTGTTTCAGGGAGGTACTAAAGCAACAACAACATTTGGTGCTTATCAAAACTTTGAAAAGTTTTAGTTTTCGCACTTCTGTCAGTACCTAGTTATAAATAATTAAATATTTATTAAGGTCATATGCGGCTGGTATGATTATTGAATTAATTCCAAATTTCCTATGTTAACTTTGATGTGCAATTAAAACATGAAAGGAAAATAAGTTGGTAGGTTGATGGTAGGTAGGTTCCGTAGATCTATATCAGACGAGTCAATTAAAACTTCGTATCAATTTATTTGCCTATATAAATTAAATAGCTTTCAATATTTATAAAAAAATGAATAGATTTTAGAATAATTTTTCTATTGAACCAGCATAGAGCGTGTAACCTCCTCAAAAAATTCGAGACTGAATCTGGTAAATCAATCACTAACAGGGTTGCAAGAGGCTCCAAGGTGTCTAATAGCAGGAAACAAACCCTGTCGCTCGAGCAGGAGCAAAAGTTGGCTGATGATATGAACCACAGCCAAGCAGTATCTGAGAGATATTACAATTACTCCGGAGTAACAGATGCTGCAGCTGCAGTGATTTCATTTGATGAAATAGTCCCATTCCAATCAACAAGCAGCCATGGTACTTCCACTCCGCTAAAGAAAGTGTCCAAGGATGATGATGTCGAAGGATCAATTGAGAGCTGTGAAGATTTACATAATTCAACTAGAAGGGAATTATTGCAGCAAAGTGAGCAGACTCCTTTAACAAAAAGTTATCATGATAGTGGAAAAAACTTTCTTGATGTAAAGGTGGAGAGTAAAGATGACTCCACCATGGAATCGACTGAGCAAGGCTCTTCATCTCAACTGAAGAGAGGCTTGGAGGATGATGACAATGACGTGACCCTATTTACTTTGCGCACGAAAAAGGTTAAAGCAAGCCAATGGAAGAATGAACAGCTTGAAGCACTGAAGAAAAAAAAAAAAAAATAGGGGACTTAATCGAAGAATCAAAGCTTAAAGGGGATCTACAGAAATTTTACACCAAAAGAGGAAGGATTACTATCAATGCAATTAAAAATAATTGAATAAAAGAGTTTTCAATGTTTTTTCTATTAGTGAAATTAAAGATATTGTAGAATCCTACCTGCCCAGGTAACATGACAATATTTTCGGGAACTCCGTTGGAGTGCCGCACCTGCGCTTCAGATCCCACATCCCAAAAGGATGCTGAACGAAGATTCGAATTGTATTCAAAAGGAAATATATCCTCATGGAACTTAATGCGAACATAAAATGATGTTACTTTTTGGATCCCGTGCGAGGCTAGACGAATATGAACTATTTTATGATTGGAACAACAAAGTTAAATAAAATCAGAGTTAGAATGAAGTATATTACTATTTATAGGTATTTAAAATATAATTAGGTGCAGTCATTTCATATATGATACTCTTTAGAAGCAGCTAAATAATATTATTAGTAAATTATATCTGTCTTCAGATTAGAGTGGCCAACCCGGCTGTAGAACATGAGTATAATAACAAATTTAATAAAACGTATTACAGTAATAATTAATCTCATATTTTGACACTTTTCAAGACATGTTTCTGATCGGTGGGAGCTAGAAACAAAGAAACTAAAGAAAAACAAATTCAAATTTCAAAAATACTGAGTAAAGTGTTATTTGTAGGAATTTTTTTCAAAATAGAAATAAGATAAATACTACTTCAGTTTCTAATCCTGAATCTAGCAGAAAAGTTTGTTTTTACAAATGAAAAATATTAATTAACCCAATGAAAATTCTTAAATAGTAAAATGTAAAATCACACTCACTGGAAATTTTAACCTGTAAAGCTTGTGTTTGTACTATTCTTTGTATTTTGAAATGTTTGAAAAGAAAGTTTTGCATCTATAGATCTTCCTCTTCTTGTCAACCATTTGATTGTTTAAGGAGCTAAATGAGTTTAATGGGTTAAATATGATTTAAAAAAAGAAATGAATTTAGTATACTTCAACTTTAAATTCTGAATCTACCGTCAATATTAATTTTTATACTTCTTTATGCACAATTTCGGACTATACGATTAATATTGTACTTAATATTTAGGTTAAGATAATAATATACTTCACATCAAACTAATTCCAACAAAGGTTAAGTTTACGAGTGCATTACAATTCACCCAATATAAAATGATAATATATTGCATGGCAGTTGTCCGCATGGCAGTTTGTCACATGGCAGTTGTCCACTATGACAGTTGTCCGCATGGCAATTGTCCGCATGGCAGTTATCCGTACACCGTTTGTAATCCTTACTTACCTGCATTATTTAATCCTTATTGATACTTTTATAGTTCATTACTGATTAAACATAAGATAAATGTATATCACGGGGAGTGCCGCCCCCCAAACCCCCTGCCAGGTTATCAAACAATCATGAAGTGTGTAGTATAACAAACTAGCGGATATACAACAAACTTGTTTAAATTATGAAATCTCAGTTAACCCTATCTAATTAAATATTCATTTGTTTAACTAGGTAAATAGGGATTATAAAACAGGGGTTGAAGCTCGTGACCGGGGGGAGGGGGCTATGTCCCAGGGGGGCTCATGACCGGGAGGGCTTAAGTCCGGAGGGTGGGGGCTCATTACCGTACCCCGGCCAACCCTACCGCCCCCCCCCCTCTCCCTCAGACCCCAGTGTTGAAACGCAATTGGTTGAGGTAGGTTATCTGTGTGTGTGTACCTAATCAAGAACCTTTATAGTTAGAGGTTTTTGTTATTCTATGTACTGTACCTAGGTATAATAGTCTCTAAAGAGAGGAAATAGTTTAAAAACTAGCATAATTAGAATAATAAAACTAAGGAGTACCTACTTAGGGTCACGCGTGTAAATTGCAGTCCTATTAAGAAAGTCTCAAAATCCTTCTGAAAGTAATTCATATTGAATTTGTTTATATCATAATAAGCTCAATTTGTGCTAGATTTTATTTATTTCAAGAGTGGCAGTTAGTCAAAGTGCCGCAATATACCTACTTGACCCTATTTAGTCACCCATTGTTAGGTATCACTGTGCTATAGGTAATTAATTTACTACAAAACTACCTACTTACCTTCTTAGGGTCACGCAGGAAAATTGCGGCCCTTTAAATTTAAATTGCGGCCCTCTCAAGAGAGTCTCTAAAACATTCTGAACCGAAATTACATTAAAATGGTATAGCTATCAAAAGAAGCGCAGTGTATGCTAGAATTTATTAATTTAAGTTTTTAACGTGTATTTTGAAGGTATGATGTTTCTGTTGTTAGAGGCCGCGGTTTGTTAGTGTGCCGCAATTTACCTGCTTAACCCTAGATAAACTACATAACTACCTACGTACTTGAGCTAGTGTGGAAAATTGGAGGGTTAAAGACGGATTTAAATTACAATTATCTGAATTTAAAACTCGATACATTGCCTGACTTAGTAATTGTAACGGCTAAAGTAAAGTAAGTTGAACTGTAAAATAAACAATATGAGGTTAGGTACTATTTTAATTACACCCTTGTTCGAAATTTATTTTCCCTAAATAGGTACTAGGGTAAGTTCCGAGTTACCGGACAGTTCCATATTTTCGATCATTAAGAATAAAGTATACCTACAATAACTAGTATTTAACTATAATTATAAACTGAACTCTATGATAAAAAATGTGGAATCGACCAATAACTCGAAATTCACCCTAATTTGAGTGAAACCTACTCTATCTATTGTTAATTATATTTTTAAAAAATCAGAAAGGTATTAGAATCTATGATACTATTAAAGAATACATCTCCCTTATTACTAAGACAGATTTGAATTTTAAACATGAACATATTTTCCTTTAATCCCTGTTCCATCTTTTAATTCTGAAAAATAAAATTTATGATTTGAAGTCTCTCGGTGATCATTGCTGTTCTGATTATTATCTAACTATAACTAATAGTCTAATATCATTATATTCACTATTTATTCACTAACAGAAGTGCATCCTTTGGACATGTTCCTCCAATGAAGTTACAACAACAAAAACTACGTAAATGGAGGAGTGACAGATACAGTTTTTTCCTTTGAAGAAAAATCCAGACCAGGTTTTGTAGATCCCTGCCTCCCCTCTTTATTAGTTTTTATTTATGAATTTGAAATTTTATTTAACTTTCTATTACAGTAATAACAAAATAATTTGTTTCTCTTACTTGGTATCAATAATTTTACCATGAAGTCGAACTCTATAGCTATATTCATAAGGCTTGAAAATTAAATCAGAATTTTATTATGAAATCCAGTAGGTTCATAGGCTTTGTGAAAGTTTCCTTTCAATCTTCGTTATTTAGCTACATTAAATGATAATTATCATGTTTATTATTTATTCCAATACGTTATCATTCAAGCATATATTTAAATAAAATGAGCTCTTTACCACAACTTTCTTTACCCCACTCACTATAATATGTAGTCTATAAAACCTAATAAGCAACTGACCAACCAAAATAATAATTATTGCTATACGGAACTTCTCTGGATGTTCCATTTGTATCCTAACGAACAGTACCGAACATCCCTATCACATCCTCTCCGAACATTACATATCCTTCGCGGAACACCGGGTTAGTTCCTGAGAGGAGTTCCTTCGCACTTTACAAAAACGGAACACCTCTCGAACTCCGCACCTGACATAATGGGGATGTGCGATGAGGAATTCCACGGGAGGTACTCCGGACATATATTGTTACTTGGGTTGTTGTTCCAATCATAAAATATTCCATATTCGTCCTAGCCTCGTACGGAATCCAAGAAGTTTGCATTAAGTTCCATGAGGATATGTTTCCTTTTGAATACAATTCGAACATTCACTCAGTATCCTTTTGGGATGTGGGATCTGAAGCGGAGGTGCGGTACTCCAACGGAGTTCCCAACTTCCCGGGGATATTGTCATGTTACCTGGGCAAATATCAACATGTCCGCAATACCTTAGTGGAATTAGAGGATGGAAAAACAATTTCCGAAGGTAAATCAGTTATTTTTGGTTTAAGTTTATCTATGTACAGTAGGAGCATCTTGTAATCTGCATCATTGAACAGAACCGCAGCTGGTTTGCCAGATTTGGTGAACTTCTGATTGACTTCTTTCCTTACAGCTTTCTTCACATCCTCCTCATTCATTATTAGTAGCTCCTTTGTTCTCCGACCCAATCTCAACGTTGCTACTTCCATTAAATGATCCCTAACTTTGATGGCTTCTTCTTTGGTGTGAATATCCTTGCCATCAAAGTTTTCTAATACGAAAAAAAAAAATTTTAGATGTCTGCGATCAATTTGTCAGTTTCTTCTTTATCGATAAGTTTCTCTTTCGCTGATTCTCTTGAGACTATTCTTTCTGCTCAAACATTTTTCATTATTATTATTATTATTTGTCATGGTTAATAGCATGTAATAGCCTTTCCCGAATCATTATATTTTTGTTATCTGCCTCCGAAACAGCTTCAGGGCTCTCTATGTCGAAGAGAAGAAATTTCAGCATCTTTTGGAACGAGCTAATGCATTTCAGCTTACTGGAAGAGTTTCTTTCGGCACTTCATTGAATACGGTTAACATATTTCTTACAACTCTAGCATCCAACAGCTTATCGATGTTGAGATTCTGTTTAGTTTCACTCTCATAAGGCAGTAAAACGTCAATGGCCATAATTCCAGTCCTTTTAGAGCTGGAATGCTTTATTATTTCTAGATGACAAATGAAAGTATCTTTCCATAAACACACTCTAGGTGAGTTCTGTTGTCTTTATACCTCTCTTTGTAGTAGTCTTCCATTGCCGTCTTCAATTCTTTCTCCATCTCTTCTCTATCTTCAAGATTAGTACCTTTTCATTTTAATCTAGTTTCGAAAATATTTTTGCGAAGTTTTTTAGACAATTCAATGTTTCAGTTTGAGACGATACAGCGTCCGAATACTGAAGTTCAGCGTCTTTGAGTTCATCCCCTATTATTTCTACTACTCTTCTATTAACAGTTTTCACGAAACACTTTGGGACAACAACACACTCTGTTACCAACGACCTGTATCTTGCATCATCGTTATTTATACCATGCGTCCTTTTAATGTGATTCGTCATGTTGATGACAAGGCTTTTGCATAGTGTGCAACGTTTGTAATAAAATTTACGATTAACTAATTCGGTGTGTTTGCTACGTTGTCTTCGTTCCTTAGGCTTCCCTTCAGCTTTTACAACTTTGTTTTTATTATTCTCCATTAGGAGAACATAATCAATTAGATCAGAGGAGAGCTGAGGATGACAGGTTGTGATATGCCTACGTAATTTAAAGGTCTTAACTTTGCATGGCACCATCGAGCAAGTCAATCTCTTGCTTCCATCCTTTTGGATTTGACTGTCGTCGTTGTCCTCATCATCATCCTAATCATAGTCATCAGACGATGAAGATTTGTTTTTCGGCACACCTAGTTTCTTATCCATTTGGAAAGCTCTTGGAAAATTATTCTTAAGCTTCAATGATGCAGATTCAACTCTTCTTCTCAATTCCTCTTGGGCATCCTCGACTTCCCTCACGAAGGATTTAACAAGTAGTTTGGAAGTATGCCTTCTTGGTAAATTATACGAGTGAAATTGTAAGTCCTCCACTCATCATCTTCGAATTTTGGCAATGCATCAACTGCAACACCTTCTTCCTTGCATGTATTTGTCATCAATAATTTCTGAAATAAATTAACACTTATTATAATTAAATATTAAACTCTTCATCCAAATTCAAAATCATTTCAAAAAAACAAATCCAAAAATAATCATCATATCAATATACTTCAGAATTTATTAAATACTACTACTAAATTTAAATGCCATGATTATTTAATCATTTTTCAGTAACCAGCAAAGTAGCGAACTTTATTTCATTACTATACAGTTCAATTTAACTGTATTCATCTAATATGATATTATTGAATGTATACTATAGAACACATCAAAACAATTTATCATGGTCAAGGAGACTTAACTCTTTTAGCTAATTACTATACTTTTTGTCCCATATCAACTTTTTATGCATTCACCGTCCTTCTGTTCACATTAAGGCCCTTTTACACGTACACTCATTACCTACGGAATTCCTGTTTGAGGCACTAAGCCCCACCCACTACAAGCCAAAATAGCCTTTATTGCGTGAGTGGCACTAGTGAGGAACACAATCCCGCCATATCAAGCATGTCTTGATTTTTGACTCATGAGCGGCAGTGATGAAGAACGGTGATGTTGATAATAGAGTTTGTATAATGACAACAGTGATGAATCGAACGTTGTTTTCCTCAGGAAAAAAGTTTTAATCAATTTTTAATAATTAATATGAAACTGTGAAAAATTTATTCGCTTCTTGCATATTATTTAATAATAAAGAAAGGGGAGAGAGAGGCGGTGTGCCTCGCTATTATGATATAGATAAACATTAATTATTTAATGACATAAAATACTTCAGCTGAAATTACTGTATTTCAGAGAAAATAAAGTTTTTTTTGGTTAAACGTTGGTTGAACGTGTAAAAGCGCATCAGTAATCACTCACGCTCATTGCTTGTATGGGCGGGGCCTAAATTTACACATAGGGAATGAATGTGGGGAAAAGAGTGTACGTGTAAAATGGCCTTTAGTTTACTTCAAAGAATGAATTAAGACTGATTTAGGGAAACTGAAGTACATCCTAATAATATTATGCATTTGTATTGGATATAAACAGGTATTAACCCAATAGAGTATAGGGCGAGGAATCAATTACCGTTCGGTAATTTTCTCTGCAAATTACGGAATGGAAATATTTCAATAAAGCATTATAATAAGCGTTGATGGCCTATGAATTTCAAAATACAGTCGTTGAGTAGAAAATCAGATATACAGTAGCGGACGAAATATAAGGGTAGGCAAAAATAAGTTATCTAAATCTTTAATTTCATAAAAAGTACAAAACACACATTATTGAAATTTTGCACGTATTTTCATATAGAGCTCATATATATTTGTATGAAACTTCAAAACATTTGGACAAATATTCTAGGAATAGTTCCATATTTTACTTCAAACACTAAATTTTGCTCTGGTGAAAAATTAAGGGTAGCCATCATAAACTTTGAAATATTCGCGGATATTGGCAATTAACTTAATAATTGGTGAATAATTCTTTACTATATCACTTTAGTACATCTTCTACTACAAAATTCTACAAATTTGGCAAAATATGAAGGAGTTATCCATCTTCTATTCATTCTCAAGAAATGATCACAATTCTTCCACATTTCTTGTGTTTCTTCTCTGAGTACAGTCTCCAATTATTATCCAAACATTCTCCATTTGATTGAGGTCAGGACTCTGTGAAAGCCAGCTCATTTGAGCAATTTCTTCTTCTAATAGAGTCGTAACTTTTTTATCTGAGTAGTAGGGTACGTTGTCCTGATTGAAACTCTGTGGTTGAGGGTCAGCTGCTTGTTGATAGGGGAGAGTATGATGACGAAAGAGCTGTTTTATACTTCTGCAATAACTCCTCCTCGTAGACGAACAATGGAACCAGGTCCAGCAGAAGAAATGAACACCAAGACTATCACACTACCTCCTCCAAAATTAATTGTTTTCTTGACGCAGTTCAGAGTCAACATTTCCCCTACTTTACGTTTAATTTGTTCTTTCGACCACTGATCAATCAACCAAACGACATATTCATGACAAAACACAGGTATCACTTTCCATTTCTTTTTTGAGAATGAAAGCTTCGATGCAGGGACAAATTATTGCAAACCAACTTGTTGAACAGTTGAAGTCGAAGCGAAAAAGTAGACTGGGACACCGTAACACCAGACATAACATCTATCTCATGAAAAATTTCACCAGAAGTGTTGAAACTACCTTGCAAGCTATTTTGAAGACTTGCAAGATCTTCTCTCAGCAATGCTTTGGGAAGTCTACCATTCTTCGATTTGGAATCAACAACTCCATACTGCTTATGTTGAGTCACAATATGTTGCACAATCGTTTTGGACCTTCGTGTGGCAATAGAAATCTCTTGCAACGACAATTAGAGACTGTATCAGAGGGGAAACTTGTGGACATTTCTTGAGGATGAATAGAAGATGGATAACTCCTTCATATTGTGCAAAATTATTAGAATTTTGTGGTAGATGATGTATTAGAGTGATATAGCAAATAATTATTCACAAATTATTAAGTTAATTGCCAATATCCGCGAATATTTCAAAGTTTATGATGGCTACCCTTAACTTTTGACCAGAGTAAAACTTAGTATTTGAAGTTAAATCAGGAACTTTTCCTAGAATATTTGTCCAAATGCTTTGAAATTTCGTACGAATACATATGAGTTCTATATGAATATACGTGCAAAATTTCACTGATGTGTGTTTTGTACTTTTTATGAAATTAAAGATTTTGATGACTTGTTTTTGCCTACCCTTATATTTTGTCCGCTACTCTAAACTGAACAAAATAATTTGGATAGTCATAGGCCATTATAGTTCATATTTATATTAATTGGAAATACTTTCATTCGGTAATTTGCGAATAGAAATTAGCGTTCGGTAATTGATGCCTTACCCTATATTAGTTTATTACTTTAGTTGGATTGACAATTAAACGGAAAATACTTAAAGAAGGGGAGCAGGTAAAGATGACGGACCATAGTCCGTTAACTTTACTAGTTTAAATTCTGGTCCGTTATGTTTACTAGCTTCAATTCTGGTCCGTTAGGGTACGGTTACTATGGATGCGTATTTGAGCGATTTTTCGCACTGACGACTTCTGATGAAATCGGATGAAAATCAAATTCATACTTTCCAATGTGAGTGGTTACAGTGGCAGTGATTTAGTCGTCAGAATACGCACGAAGTCGTCAGAACAACTTCAGCGTTCAAATGAGTTTGATTTTTTCATGCGTTTAGCGACAGATTCGGTCATTTTTGCTTTTAATTCTCTTACTTTTGATTGCAATTACTGTTTACCCATGCGTTTTGGAAATATATTATTTGATACTTTCAGGAATAATACAAATATTATTTAATTTTATATAACACATATTTGTTTATATTATGACTAGAATTGGTTTTTACCATAGTAAATAAATAGAGAAGTATACAAGTACAATACTGGAACATCTGAGAATACTCTGAGTGACGTCACACAGAGTGACGTCAAATAAATAAAGTGACGTCATTGTTACTGTGTACATTTTTTTTTCAATAAAATTGAATATTCTTATAGTTATATAAAAAATGTCTCCTTATTTTTCTATTTAGGTATTTCAAAAATTTTGTGCAGTGAAAATAATGATCAAATTAGCGTCGCGTCTATTATTGCAGAGGCACACAGGTAGGTTTTTAATTCCTCCCGAACATTACCTCAAATAAACATTGTTTAGACCCCAATTGTAATTGGGCAGAAACATAATGACCATGAATTAAATAGTTAAAAGGAGACTCGCACTCGACAGAAATACCGACAAAGAAAAAGAAGGTGACGTCACTTGGAGTACGATTCGAAGGTTCTTGTATTGTTTAATTTGAGTCTGTATCTCAATACTAGCTTTTCTGTAGCTTAATACTAGTTTTCAGAATACAGCTATATTAAGGGGCCTTTACACGAGCACTGGTCAGTGCCACTATTCACCACACTTTTTTCACCACACTGCCCACCAATTAGCTCAGCGCCTTTACACGAGCAGAATGTGCTTTGGTGGGCACTGACACTTTAGTATCGTGGTTAGCATCTAATATGCTATTAAACACTAATGCTGTTAGTGTTTTATCTTTATAATCTTTAAATTTTATTTTCCATAGGCATGGGTGCTCTTCAACTAACCCAATGAAAGGGGTTGTTGATTGTCTGACAATCGCTACTGACAGACAGTGGCACTTTGTGGTGAGCGTTCGCTCTCAGAGCGATAGCTTGGTCACCACCAAGTTTTGCCAAAAAGGGTGGGGCAAGTAGCAAAGTGGGTGTGGCATAGAGCAGTGTCACCACAAAGTGGCACTGAGCACTTACCGTGTAAAGGCCCCTTTATCTACTTTATTCTTTACAGTTTTTTTTTATTCATTTTGTTAATTTGTACATATTATGATCAACAATAGAAAGTTAGTGATCTATGATTTTCATTCATTCCTTAATTGAAGAAATCCGCCGACAAATATTAATTATATATATTTCACCATATCGATTTTATCGTGATGAATAGTTCTTATACCTAC
The DNA here is from genome assembly GCA_947561585.1 of Caprella mutica. Taxonomy (NCBI): domain Eukaryota; kingdom Metazoa; phylum Arthropoda; class Malacostraca; order Amphipoda; family Caprellidae; genus Caprella; species Caprella mutica. The sequence goes on along the minus strand of CANNZV010000056.1, from coordinate 362,416 downwards.
ATTTAATATTAGAAATTATTCTATAGAGTTCTTCAATTTCAATCATTGTTGGAGAATACATAATCGATCGTAGTCGACACAAATCCAATTATTATTGAATATTGAGAATACATAATCGATCGTAGTCGACACAAATCCAATTATTATTGAATATTATCTGAGCTAAATTCAATAAATGATTTCAGTATTAGGTATAACTATATATAATTATATATTAACATTTACGATGCATTTAATTATCTATTTGACCAAGTAATCAAAAGTTATTTCATGAAGATCTATAATCAAATATTTCCAACGCGAGTATCTATATACCAGGTGACGTCATGAGTCGATCGCGTGACGTCACACTTTCGTGTCATTTTCAAGTGCGATTATCCTTCTAACTATTTAATTCATGATACTGACGATCAGAAGTCGCGTACAGTGTAACCACCTCGCACTGACGATTAGTTCTTACGATATCGTCAGTGCGAAAAATCGCTCAAGTATGTTTCCATAGTAACCGTACCCATATGTGTACTAGCTTCAATTCTGGTCCGTTATGTTTACTTGGTTAAATTATCAATATTTGACCAATAATTAAGACAAGAACATAATTTTGGAATCATAGATACCACATCAAAGGATTTAAGCATAAGTTTTTTTCCATTTTTCAAAATGGATCACATTTTTTAATAAATTCTTTCAATTAATGAAATATTCAAAATTAATGTATAATCATTATTATTATCATTTATAAGGTTGTATTTTTTATAAAATACTAGAGCAAATAATTTTTAAAACTAAAAATGTATTCTGGTCCGTTAACTTTACTTGCTCCAAAGAAGGTAATAAATGAAATTGAAGCAAAATTTAAAACTTACCAATTCAAAACAGACTCGGGTTCCACAGCATTAAGTCATTTCGAAAACTTTATTTTAAAAGTTTTGAAGACTTGATAAATTAAATTAATTTTCAAAGTTTTAAAGAGTAGCTTAATAAATAAGCTAATTTTTCCTGAAAAAAAAAATCAAAATTTCGAAAATGGTTAGAAACTGTTATTTAAGCCGTGTACTCCTATGTTATTTCTATAAAGTACTTTTATCTATTTAGTTAGACTGTTAGAGGTAACATAAAAACAGGATTTTATAAAAATTTAAATAAATTTTCAGCTGCATACCTATACCATTATAAACTGTATTGCTTAAAGTTATAGAATTAATTATATCTAGTAACCACATTGAATTTAAGTTCAGTATCAAAAGAAAACTCACTCTCTAAAGAATTTAGATTTTGCTGAAAATAATTTCACTAAAAAATATTATTCAAATATAGATTAATCAAAATTAAAATATACATGTTAGATCCTACAATTCGAATTTAAATCTCTCCCTTGATAGTTACGGTTCAGGTAAATATCTAGATAAATATTACTAAAGTTATTATACGAATACTTTCATTAATGTTAACCGAAGTTTCAGTAGTTTTTATACTTTCAGTGATAAAAGATGAAACCACTAAACACAAATTTATAAAATAAATTTATAATTCATATACCATGAAAAAGAAACTAATTTTATTATTCCTATTATCTGTAATACGTCTGTAATAGCGTAATAATCATTTCATAAAACTACTTTAAAGAAAATTTACACCGATAATATCTTATCTAGGCTCTTTTTCTTATATAATTAACTAAAGCAACTAAAATCCTGCACAAATACAATATAGAAATAAAATTTAACTAATTAATTTGGTTCTAGGTAAATTGCTCGAAAACAATCGCTCGAAAAAAAATTGCTCGAATGAACAATTGCTTGAAAGAACAATTGCTCGAAAGACAATTGCTTGAAAAACAATTGCTCGAACGAACAATTGCTCGAATGAACAATTGCTCGAATTATCAAATTGCTCGAATTATAAAATTGCACAGATTTCGATTTTATAAAAGTCAGTTATTTATGAAGTGGAGCTGCACCTAACAATCCTTGTTTCTTTTTTGTAATTAATCATTAATCATTCTATAAATGATTTTAATTATTACTCATTCTGCATAACCTTTTTTTTAGACCGTTTGTGTCATCTCGTATGTAACATGTGAATTGTAATCATGGGGTGAACCGTGAATCATTACTATCAAAGCCGTCTATAGTTCATCAGGCCGGACACCTCGGCGTCTTTAGTTTTAACAGCTGATATACTCAGTCATAGCAAACGGAATTAGTCGCTATGTATAACATGGAAGAGTTGCGTTTCACGTCATGTTTTCTTTAAATAAACCAATAGTATCGAGTTTTAGATGTTATAATCCAATACAATTTCAAAGCAAAGTACTCTATGAATATATTCAGTACAATTTTGATGAATATTTCTTCATATAAATTGATTAATTAGCTTGCAAACTAAACTAGACCTTAGCAATCGTGCAATGAATGGGCTTTTAGCGTACATATACCTAGTTTCCGGTAAAACAATTAGTTTTGATTTGTATTAAGATTGTTAGGTTAAATAAAAAAATATAATATTTATAAATATAAAAGATATAATTTGGTATGTAACAGTATGCTAGTGGTTGAGTTAAAAGTGTACGGTTTAGATTTAATACCTAACTATAGCATTAGTTAACTAACTATTGCATTAGTTAACTAACTATTGAATTAGTTAACTAACTATTGAAATAGGTAGGTACTATCGCGGAAAAGTGTATCCGTCCAATTGCTGAGGCGCGCATGAATAATCTAGTTCCCACTGTACCACGGATTATCGTACGCTACCCCAAATTCTCATTTTACCCCCTCATGTAAGAAATTTCCATTCTTTTTAATGCAGTGCGGGACATTTCGTCTTCAGCCGTCATAGTGAAAAGTCATCAAATTTCACTCTCTCTATTTAGAAATTTGTGTTTTAGGCAGATCGAAAATTAGTCTTTCTTTAGAATTTAGATACTAATTTCACTTAGCCTGGATAAGTTATTCTTCAGTCTTTCTAGCTGAGGACTCTATTTTTTATTGTCATGCTCATATGGAACTATATCTTTTACTTATACATTTGTAAATTAATTTTTTTCGCTTCTTTTATTTTCTAAGTTCTAGATTCAAAATTTTAAGCTATATATTTTAACTCTGTGAAAAATTGATAATGCTACCATTTTTAGGCAGCTTAATCCTTGAAATTGAGATATTCAAAAGACTGATCAGATTTCTGAGCTAGTTTTTTTCTTCTTGGATATGAACTCTAAATATTTTTATCGGTTGATTCTTTGCTTTTTGCTGATAGCTGAGACGAAGTCCAGCTCAATATCAAGTGTTTCTGTTCTTGAGATCATTTCGAATTATAAATTTATCAATATTTCACAGACTTTCTCGAAATTGCTGATGGAATTTGCAATTTATTACCAAAATGTGTGCTTTCAAAACTTTTGTATCTTTACTTCTGGACTTTGAAATAATACCGAACTTCAGAATTTTTTCTATAGTTAGTGGAACCATTTTTTATAGGTATCCAAACCTGCAAAATGTCGAGATTTGGAACAGTTTACGAAATAGCAAAATCAGATTCTTCTAACTTCTTTATATTTCTCTGTACTAGAGTCATAAAGCAGTGCCCGCACAGTAATTAAACTATTTAATTTTAAAAGAATACGGAATTCTACTTTATATTATTGTGCCTAAATTCCTTTGAATACGATCTGTAGACATGGAATATAAAAGAAAAGAAACGCCTAGAGCTGTAGCTTATACCTAACCACATTTTATTTTTTATTTTAGCCTTTAGACTCCTAGAGATTAGGTAGGTATATACTTTATTAATTGTTTTATTATGCATATGATTCTTCCTTTTGTAAATAGCCGCCGGTTTACGTCAACACTTCTATAACGTAGATGTAGTATATACTTTTTGTTTAAACTCTTCTTTCTGTAGGGTCACGCAGGTAAATTGCGGCCCTTTAATTCTTAATTGCGGCCCTCTCAAGAGAGTCTCTAAAATATTCTGAATTGAAATTACATCAAAATGTTGCATAGCTATCAAAAGGAGCACAGTGAATGCTACAACTTATTAATTTAAGTTTTGACGTGTATTTTGAAGCTATGATGTTTCAGTTGTTAGAGGCCGTAGTTAGTAAGTGGGCCGCAATTTACCTGCGTGACACTATCATGAAGTTGTTTGTGGTGGATTTAATAGAAGGGGGTTCCCTTTGGCTTCAAACTGCTGTAATTTGGAATAATAATGTCTTTTTTTCATTCTTATGTTTATCTTTTTACTCCAATTGCAGTTTTAGAGGGTAGCACTAGGTTTATGCTTTCAAACTACAAGGTCTTCGACTTTTAGGTTTGTTAGGCTTGTAGGCTTAATTAACTATCCCCTTTTCATTTTAATCTTCCATCCGTGAGTGCAGCCTCCGGACCTTAAATTGGGTCCTTTTTTATTCTTTTCAAGTGAATGCATTCTCGGAGTAGCTCTTCTGTATTCACGAGCATTGTCACCGACGGCGGTAGGTGACTTTGTTCTTGAAGCCACTTTCAATTCAGACTGCTTCTTCCAGTCCCTTGTATTTAATTTCATTGTCAGCGATATGGCCTTTGGTTCCAAAGAAAACGTTAAACCCCTACTTAAATTAACAGAGATTATTTATTAATAATTTTATACTAAAAAATACTATCTTAAATTGATAATAGTAAATATGTAAGATATTCATGTTGCATTTATGAGTTTTCAACGAATGACACTATGTAACAGTCATGAATTGAAGAAAGAGGCAGAGAATTTTTCGATACAAACAGTTGCAAATTGGATGATGACCAAGTTTTTTTTCCTTTTTGTTTCATTGAAATTCCCTGTTTTGTAGAATAGCACTAGATAGGGATAACAATGTAGTCTTAGATTGTTTATTAATATAATTTGCAATATGTTTTTGCACCCTTTTTGTTTATTTTCCTCTTACTTCCGCGATCACTAGATTCTCATTCCGTAACATTCCATTGAAGAGTCTCTTTCCAATCTAACTGCTAGATCTATATTAAGGTCTTTTCTATTTATTTTCCGATTAACGAAATCTCGAAACCATTATATTCGCATCAAACCTATTCAATAACAATAACTTGTATACTAATTTATATTATTAAAATTTGTTTCCAGTTCAATGGGGAGAGAGAGCATTCGCTAGGTGGAACTCGAAAGACCACTACCTATGACCAGATCACTTTTCCTCACAAGAAAGCGGAAGAAACAAACGACAGCAGTGCAAATCTCCCTTTTCTTAATTGGTAAGGACAAATTTCTATTAGTTCAGTGATAACTGATAGAATTAGCTAAGTTATTCGTATCAGTTATGTTTCATAAATATATAATTTAAAAAATGTATGAAAATTGTTTAAAGATATAATATAGTAGGCTAAATGTTAAGCCCCAGTAGCTGTATCCTCAATCTGTTCAGGTGAATATAAGGGAAGAGCACAACAGCTTCAGACTTATCATTTTTGTGGCTAATTGTAGTTTCTGAGAATAACTCTATATGTTTTTTTTGTGTCCAGTAGGCTTCATTTATTATCACTTCTTCATTCTCCTTTTTCATCTGTGAGTGCTGCCACCGGTGTCGGTGACTCTTTTAGTCACATTCCTTGGTAAGTGACTGAAGTCATGGATTTTTTTTTTTTTTGCATTCATAAGCGTTAATTGTCTCCGACTGGTGGTAGTTTATTCTTTCATGGAGTCTCTTTCCTTTCTAACTGTTACTTCAAGCCCCATATATATTCAATTTCTTTTCAATATCAGCGATATGGCCTAAAAACTTTCAATTAAATTGATTGGCAATTGTAAATTATTTCGTTCAAATACTTTACAATTGGTAATTGTAAATACACAACTTAAGGTTTCTGTAGTTTCTGAAATACTGAATTCTTTAATACTGACTGTGATACACGGTTATTTATTTTGCTAGTATTAAAATTTGCAAATATTCAGAGTACTGGTAATAATTAATTGAACTCTTATATAGTTACTTGTATACAATTTTTTTTAACCTCTATTGAGAGAGTATAATGGTCGTTCTAAAGAAAATAGTTCATTACAGTTTTTTAATTTTCTTAACTGTAGCTTTTTGTTTATAGCCTAGTTTGGAATTCTTGACTCATTAAATCATTAAACTAAAAAAACGTTTAAACTCTTAAAATTTACTGATAATACGAATGGCTTAATTTATACAATATCCTAGATTACTTCAACATGTAACTTGCCGCTAAAATGAGAGTTTCTACAATATTTCATTAGTCCTTGTGACATTCATATATGAATATTTAAATAAAAATTAAGTAGTTTAGTGACATTGTTCAGTTTTTTCAACTTATTGACTTTCATTTTTTCTATTTTACAGTTTCGTTCTTTGCATCTCCTTTGACAAGAACATTTAAGAAACAAATAAAATAAAATTAAATACTTCCTTCCATTTGAGGCAATTATGTATTACCCTTTTTCAGTACAATTTCTGTTTCCATAAAGCTATAATCTTATTTAAAAAAATGACCAATATTTAATTTCAAGAAATTAGTAAAATTCAATTATCTCTTTTGTAGAGTTCTTTAGTTTCGTTTAAATTAATTCGACTTTTTTCCAATTAGTTTGTAATATAGTCCTTTGTAGCATTAATTGTAGTAAGTATTCTACGGATTGGAATTAGACTTTATCTAACAGTTAGTCTCGAGTAATGGAAGATAAATGTAGCATTTCTATAAAACCACGTTTCTAATGCTTAACATCTATACAACCTTATCTTGCAATTTCCAAAAATAGCTTTGTTGTCTCTTCACTCATTTTAAATTATCCCTTTCTTTTTATCGTTCGCGGTATATCCTCTTAATTCATCAACATAAATAAAAATAAAAATATTAGATCGAGGTGTTACTCTTTTTAGTCCTTTGGTGAAATATTTTGTAAGTTTGATTTTTAAAATTTGAAACACACTCTGATCACAGTAAGGATTTTAATCTATCTGTGTTCTAATTTCCATTAATCTTGTTTTCTATCAAATCTTGTTTCTTCCTTGCCACTCGAATGTGGATACTATTAACATAACCAAATGTGCTTCGAATACACATTGTTCAGGATTTCGTAGAATAGCGCTAGGGTTATGCTCTTCAACTACGAGGTCTTAGATTTTTGTGTTAGGTAGGTTCGTAGGCTTCATTTACTATCACCTCTTCATTTTCCTTTTCCATCCGTGAGTGCAGCCACCGGTGCTTGCGTCCCGTTTCGTCACATTCCTTGGTAAGTGACTGCATTCACGGAGCAGCTTTTCTGCATCCATGAGCATTGTCACCAACAATGGTAAGTGCCTTTGTTCATGGAGCCACTTTTCTTTCTGACTGCTTCTTCTAGTCCCTTGTATTTAATTTCCTTTTACGTCAGCGAAATAGTCACGATATGACTGAAGCACGACGTTAAACCCCTACTATAATAAAAACAAATATTATAGTATGAGATTAAAATAAAATCTATTCAGTTTGTTTTATCTTGTTAATAATTGTTTGTAGCGTAATTCTAAGTCAATATCAGAGATTTTTCAATCAATTTGTTTGTAAACATTTTCAGATTCAAATAACTTCGCACCACTGCAGTTCTCATCAGGACAGTTCTCATCATGGCAGTTCTCATCAGTGAAATTGCCATCAGTGAAGTTGCCATCAGTGAAGTTGCCATCAGTGAAGTTGCCATCAGTGAAGTTGCCATCAGTGAAGTTGCCATCAGTGAAGTTCCCATCAGTGAAGTTCCCATCAGTGAAGTTCCCATCAGTGAAGTTCCCATCAGTGAAGTTCCCATCAGTGAAGTTCCCATCAGTGAAGTTCCCATCAGTGAAGTTCCCATCAGTGAAGTTCCCATCAGTGAAGTTCCCATTAGTGAAGTTCCCATTAGTGAAGTTCCCATTAGTGAAGTTCCCATTAGTGAAGTTCCCATCAGTGAAGTTCCCATCAGTGAAGTTCCCATCAGTGAAGTTCCCATCAGTGAAGTTCCCATCAGTGAAGTTCCCATCAGTGAAGTTCCCATCAGTGAAGTTCCCATCAGTGAAGTTCCCATCAGTGAAGTTCCCATCAGTGAAGTTCCCATCAGTGAAGTTCCCATCAGTGAAGTTCCCATCAGTGAAGTTCCCATCTGTGAAGTTCCCATCTGTGAAGTTCCCATCAGTGAAGTTCCCATCAGTGAAGTTCCCATCAGTGAAGTTCCCATCAGTGAAGTTCCCATCAGTGAAGTTCCCAACAGTGAAGTTCCCATCAGTGAAGTTCCCATCAGTGAAGTACTAATCACTATCAGAGGAGTTCTTATCATTTCCAGGAAGTCTGGTCTCATTCCCTGTGATATCCATTTATTCATGCTTATTACTTTTAGATTTTCAACGACTTTTCTCCGTGAAAAGGAAGTGCATTAAATACCGAACTAATTTGTGTATTTTATTTATTGCTATGCGTTTGAAAAAATTTAATCTTGGGTAAATATAGAATTAATTGTATATTGTAAGTTCATGTTAATCATTCAACCCTAAGCTTTTAAAAATTGTTCTAAGATTGATACTTCATGTAAACTAGTACAAATCAGAAATCCTTAATTTTAGTAAGAATTGTATCGGGTAGTTTTTACTTTAGAAATAAACCTGCAAGTGAATTTAGTCGTGTAGTAGTTTTTTAAATTTTTACTTAATTTAATTGTTATCTTCAACTTTTGTAAAACACTATTTTTTATAAATATAAAATGATTATCTATTTTCTATTATTGATCCTTTATTTATCTCATTCTTTAAGTAAAAAACTAATATTGTATGATAGAGATAGAACTTGCAAGTTGAAAGCCTTAGTTGACAGTTGTCATGAATCCCAGTTTCACTCCGATGTCACAAATTAAGCACCAAAACTGCAATAGGTAGCTACATTATTTCTGTTCTTGGAGAACTTTCTTTTGGTTCATCTCATAGAACTTTGTAACTTATTTTATTGTCAACGTTGGCGATGTGACATTTATTAAGAAGAAAAATTATGATCACTTCAGTTATTTTTAGTTCACTGTATCACTGCTTGTCAATTGATCGTGCAAGCAGTTAATATATAAAAAAAATTTGAACTGATATGAATCAGTTTACATGATGATAAAAAAATCCATCAAATTACTGCATTTAAAATCTAAACTAAATAGATTAATTTACAACTTAGTCATAGTTTTATTTTATTCTTTAGCATAATTTTTTTTTTTCAATTAAATAACTTCAATAAAAGATAGAGAGTATCGGTATAGCCGTTTAGGTAATTACTTATTTATAAGTTGATGAAAATAGAGAAAAACGCTTGTCAGCAACTTAATGATTGTTGTCATTAAATTAAGACGTAAGATAAATTATTATCATTTTAAAAACACAAATTTTAATAACTTCCTCATTTGGCCAATATATTGAATGAATTAAAAAAGATTATACACACAAAGGACTTTGAAAAAGAAGAGAAACTTGTCTTATCAACGAAATTAGTCATCACTATTAAATTATTGAAATTCTGAATGCAGAAAATCTCCGGATTATAATTTATAACCGAGACAGGTTATAGCTCGTAAAGCAAATTATTTAAATGTGAAAAAAATGCAGAGCTATTAAAAATCATATCTTTAGACGATTAAATGCTCTTGTGTGAATGATTATAATATAAAATATTCGTGGAATAAGATTTGACAAAACTAAAAGTAAAACTATAGACATTTACCACAAAGTTGAAAACGTGTATTATAGTTTTAATGATATAGCCTAAAGGAGAACAAATAATTCAAAGGTGTAAAAGAAGCGAAGTTATTTAAAATCATATCTGAAGAGGATTAGTTTAATGTTCTTGTGTGAATGGTTGTCATAAATAATATTTTTGGAATTAATGAGATTTAATAAAGCTAGAAATCTACTTTTACCTCAAATTCGAATAGTTATTAGTATTACTTATTAGTTTCAATATTAAAACGACAATTGGTCAAAAGTAAATTGCATAAAAAACATACAAGAGTAAATCGTATGAAATATATACCAAGGTTAATTGAATGGAAAATTTCAAAATTATAATTATTCATTTCAAATTATAAAAAAAATACATTTATTCATTACAAAATGAAAATTGTGCCGGAATAGCCGGCAATTCTAAATTTATATATGTTTAACCTTAATTTTGATTTGTTTTATGTTCATCGTATTTCATTGCCATTTATCGTTTCATCTATTATTTATAAGAAAGTATTATAAATGCCATTTTAGGGTATCTTTTGCCACTATCTAGGGACATTCTTTCGTCCCAGTGGTGGTTTGTTTTGACTGAGATGATAGAAAAAAGATCGACACCCTTGTTTTCCCTGTTCTGTATACAAACTGATTGTCGCAATTAAATAAGCTATAGTCCATCACCAGCTGTAAGTACATCAAATTGTGATAGGTTAAAGTTTATATTACTGTCCTCAGATATTCAGTTCTTGTATAATAGCCTCAAACTTATTTTTATGATACCTTTTTTATCCCACCATGTCAATAATATTTATTTGCATCAAATGTGTAATTTAGTTTATTGTTCACAGAGAACGTGTTGTATGTGGATTTTCGGAAGTAAACTGAGAAACAAAACCTATTCTTTCACTGAAATTTTCCATCTGGCGTGCCCAGAATAGTTCTAGCTGAGGAAGAATCTCTGGGATTACTGGACCAGTGGACCAGAATTTCTTGGATGTTAGTGTCTCGAGCTGAGACACTTGCCACTGTAGTCGGTTTGAATTCGACATTGAATTAGTTTAAAAATTTGCCAGATATTATAGAATAATAGTACATAACCACTAGCGAGTTAGCTAAAATATTTATATCTAGGTTTACAAAGTGTAAAAGTTGTAACTAAAACTAGGTAGCGACGCTCAGTCACAAAATTCTAATCACACTCGTCGCAATCCAGGTTACTGAGTGTGCCCCTAATAACACTCGTGACTCGCCAAATTGTTAAATATCCTTCTAAGAATATTGTGGATTTGTAATATGTTACTTATGTAGTTTATAAATAGATATTGGTTAATCAACTATCTAGGTATCTTATATTTTATATTAACTCCATTTATTTGGGTGATATCATTGATTCAATTCATCATTTTGAGTAGCTAATTTTGGATTGTAACATTATCTTAACATTTATAACTAGTTGCTAACATATTATTTAATATTTTAAAATAATAATTTTCTTTTTCAAATATTATTGATAACTAGGTATATTGTGCAGAAAAGGAAAAATATCCTCAAAATGCAAAATACCAGAAAATCTCTGAAGCCATTGCCGCTTTTAGAGAATATGGTGGAAATCTTGGAAGCAGAGATCAGAGAATTTGTTGATATTGAAATTAGAAATTATAATTATGACCTCAGTATCATTCATGATGAGCTCGTCAAAACTAAAGTGAAATACAATGAATATATTGATTTAAATCGTCAATTAGTTCAAAGACTCTTAGAATCAGGATCCTTAGACAGAGGTCTTGATTATAAAGCCCAAAGAAGAGAATTGGGTGTTGACCTGAAAGAAAGTATAGCATGCATCAATGCTCTACGTAGAGACAAAAATCTAGAATTAGAATCATATATAGATACAGGTAGTTCTCGTGCATCAATGGCAGACTTTCATCATAGGGAGAGTGAACAATATCAATCTTTATCTGTGGCAAGTGGAAGTCATTATTTTGATGATACACCATTATTCACAGGGCACAAGAAAGTACGAGACTACCTTGAAAATCAAATGAGCACGAGCAAACAAGGGAAAGATGTTGAAAAAGTCCAGGAACAGAATGCACCTAATGAAAAGAACAATAATATAGGAGTCAGCAATGCACATCCCAGTATTTTGACGGAAAATAATATTGATAAACAACAACAAAAAATACAGAGAGATCCTCGTATCTACAATAGCAGTAAATATGAGGAAGAACATTATGATCATGGAGCTGAGCCTTTCCAATTTACCAATAATGTTCAAACACAAAGAAATGCAACCCAAGGACCAAATTACAAGGTACACCGGAAAGAAGTCAATGATGAAAGTAAACCGATATATAGTGCTCGGAATATAACAGTAGGGAGTTCCACAATATACAAACCTAATAATGATTTACCTTTCAAGTCAAGAAACTGGAGTAATAGTTCTACAGCTGATTCATCTATTGCTACACATCTCTTGAAGCAAGAGTTGTTCAAGAGAGGTTCATGCATTTTTATTGGAGAACCACATAAATTTCATTCATGGCTGAATGTCATTAAGAGTAAAATTGATGGTGTTAATCTCTCAGCCTGGGATATACTAACAATTCTATTTGTCAATACAGCAGGCAAACCACAGGAATTGATTGGAACTTACATGGACATTGGAGGGGCAGACCCTGAACAAACCATTCAAGATACCTGGTCAGCCCTCTATGAGAAGTTTGGTTCAAGTTCAAGAATATCTACTTCACTCATTAATAAGATCAAAGAATTTAGTCCAATAAAAAATATGAATGACCCTGACAAGTTATCTGAATTGTTGAGCTTATGCCAGCTCATTTTGTGCAACATGAAAGTGTCTCAGGAACTCCAGTCATTCGATCTAGCTCAAGGTACAAGTCTAGTATGGGATAAATTACCTCAATTCCTGAAAGGAGGATGGAGGACTGCAGTATCAGAGTATAAGAACGAATGTGGAGACTGTCATCCTCCATTTTACAAATTTGTTGAATTCCTTTCCAAGAAAGTGAAAGATTACAGTGAGCCATGTTATAGAGATGTTTACATACAACCCGAGAAGAAAACCAGAGTAAGCACTGTATTGAAAACGGTAGAGGAAATTCCTGAAAATGAAAATACACACAAGGTTGATCAAGGAGAACCTGAAAATCAGGAAAAAGAGTCCTGCATTATTCACGAGACCTTCAAACATTCAACATCTGAATTGTTAGAAATATTGAACCATATAGGGTAAATATTATATTTATATAATATTTAGACGATATAATTCAATCTCTAACCACCACTAAATATAAATACATTATTATATTGAATATTATATTATATTATAGTAATATCATTTTATTATTATATTTGAATATTTTATTATTGTAATAATATTAGTAATATTCTTTTTATTATACGTATATTGAATCAAGGAGGCAGACTGTAGTTAACTTTTTACATGCTCAGAATTAACTCTAATTTACATATTTTTATCTAAATTATTCCTGCATTCTCAAGCAACTTGATTGCACAATTGCTTTAAGAAGTTAAGAACGAATATAAATTAGGGTGGTGCCCTATCATTAACTGTCATTAAGCTGGCTATTTATAATTATCTTGATTATATTTACAAGTCTTAGTATTTTGTGCTATCACGTATGAGTCATAAATATCCCCACTTTATGACGAGAAACTCTGATCGTGGACCTTGTAAAACTATAACAAAAACTTGTCGCATACTGGTCATGCCAGAGCTTCCTTCAAATCCCTCCTCTAAAAAGAGCCCTATAAATATCACGGACATCCAAGGGATGTCGTTCGTTCATAGTGTAATTCCGCCCGTTAAACACGGTTCGCCGATCGTTCCTCCTGAATTAAATACTTGTACGTTCTCCAGTGTTCTTTGTTCAATTTGCGGCAATCTATTCATATCATACGAACTTGTTAACTTGTGTATTCCAATTCCATATCTTGTACTTGTATTTATCATAGATCTTACCAGTAGAAAGTCCTTAACTACTCTGTGTTTTACTACCCTCCCTCATGAGACTATAGTAGAAGAATCATAGGAGATTGAGAATCAAACCAGTTTAGTCGAACCTAAATAGAACTGAATTAGATAGTTCAATACTGGCGCCCAAACAGGGACTTTCGAATACTCTGATCTATTGATATTAGTATACAAGTACAGATATAGTTTTGTGAATTGTGAAACCAAGTGCAGTGAGTAGATCGAGTCGAGGAGGATTCGCGGCTGAGGAGGAGTAGACACACGAACCCTCAGGTTAAATAAGCTCCTGAGTAGCATACATATATTATGATTACATATATGTACCGCTGATAGCGTAGCGGATAAATTCGAACATTTGAGATCCAATCCAAGCGAGATTGCAGCAGCTAGCAACTAGTGCACTGTGTTGGTCAGATATAGACCTGACATAGGTCTGGGAGGTCAACAGAGTCAACAGAAGTACTATCAACAACTCACAAAAAAACGGGTTAGTACTTGAAGGACGTGGTAAACACCTCATCTCCATCCAGACAAGTTCCAGAGTTCCCCCATCCTTCCCCCAGTTCCAGAATATCCCTCCAGACAAGTTCCAGAGTCCCCCATCCTTCCCCCAGTTCCAGAATTTCCCCCCAGACCGTTCCAGTCCCCCCCCCCCACCTCGGTTCCCCTCCGTCTCCAACTCCAGGCTGCTCACCACTACTAATCCATATCTATAACGCCGGACTGAGCACGTGCGAGCAGCGTGTGAAACCTGTTACGCAAGAAGCGAACAGTTGCTACAGTATACGTAGCTAACCGCCTAGAGCAGTTTCCTAGACTGGTGCCGAGCCGAGGTCAACGGACTCTCCACAAGAGACAGCAGCTTCCTAGACTGGTGTCGAGGTCAACGGACTCTCCACAAGAGACAGCAGCTTCCTAGACTGGTGTCGAGATCAACGAACTCTCCACAAGAGACAGCAGCTTCCCTAGACCTGTGCCGAGGTCAACGGACTATCTACGAAGAGACAGCAGCTTCCTAGATTGGTGCCGAAGTCACTGGACTCTACGTACATCACATAAATACTGTGTCACAACACATACAGGTCATCACAAGGGCAAGTACATAACTCATCTTTGATCTACGAGAATTACAACGTAAGACGAATTAGTCAATTCAAAATATATATATATAATAAAATAAAATATAAGACCCATAAGGTTAAGTAGGAAAGTAGGAATAACTTCAAAAATTTATACAATTACCTACGAATAGTAGTATTTTTGATCACTGATTATTATATATTATATATTAATCACTATTAATCACTATTATCTCACATGTTATGTAATATTATATATTTTTATTATATTTTATATTCTTGTTGTGAATTATTATTGTTACTCTTTTTATTTTAGGGGTATCAAATCACTAACCACATATTTTACTTACCTATTGCATGCTAAGGTTGTTGTGTTATATATAATTATTGTATTAAAATTTTGCATCATATCATAATACGCGTGATGGGGACTAAACAAATTTACTGAACATTAGACGAAATCCTGAGAAGACAATAAACTAATAAACTAATAAAGAGAATTCAGCAAGCAAAATGGCCATAGCAGGACAGGAGCAGAATCTTTTTATCTTGGACCCGCTACCCAGATTTAGAGGAAATCTAAGGAAGGGTGAAAATCCCCAAGGAACGTCGGACATTGATGTCCGTACGTTCCTTCGCAGTCTAGAAATCCAATTCCGCTGCAGAAATATTACTGATGACCACCAAAAGGTCTCTCTCTTATTTAATCAGATCGTTAAGCATGTGGGTGATGCTATTCAAGTGGTAAATGGGTTCGCTGGTCTAAACATAACCTATTCATCCCTCAAGGAGGAATTACTGATCTCATATCCTCAACATGAGAGAACTGATTTTACGTGTGCTGCTCATACCATAATGAACTTCAAGATACACACGCAGGAGCCATTACGATCCATATCACAGTTAGAAGCAGAATCAAGAGCAGCAGTGGAAGCATTTATGTCAGGGAATCATAGAGAAAGAGAAGGAATCTTCTCCCAAAATATAATAAGTGAGACTTATAGGGTAAGTAATCAAGATTACCAGGATTTGGGGGTTCCACCATCGACCGAACCACCAAGGGATGAGGAGTCCAGTGCCAGTGGAACCGAAGAGGGAGGAGAAGAATCAAGTCCATCATCTACAACCAAAGGGAAGAAAACGCCTGGAGTTCCGTCCAAGAGTTCAGCCAGAGATGCAACCGAGAGTCAAGATGCAACGACAAGCAGAATAGGCGTAAAGGAAAAGGTAAGGTACACTCTCGGGGAAACACAAACCCCAAGAGAATTCATAACTGCCCAAGAACTTCTACATAGTTTCATCATGCACCTCCATTTGGCGGACAAACTAGAGCCAGAAGTATATAAGGAGATAGCGAAGACTCCAATAGGTCTCCGCTCCACCATGTTAAAGGCGAAGGCTGCTCGCGCTATGGAAAAACATGCGTCAGATAAAAGGAAAAGGGCTGACAGAAAGGTCCGCTCAGACGTCCTCTATGAATTCCAGGATATTACTCGTAGAAATGAAGCAAGACAATGTTTCAAGTGCGGCAAGACAGGACATCTCAAGAAAGATTGCCGAGTCTCCCAAAATTCAGAAGGCCCAAATTATTGTTCCTACTGCAAAAACAGAGGACATATTGCTAAAAGATGCGCAAAACGCATCAAAAAGGGGATACCCTACTGTAACAAGTGTGACCGTATAGGACACGACTACAAGGATTGTAAATCAGATAAGGTATGTAACTTATGTACTCGTAGAGGACACACCTCTAACGAGTGTAGGGCAAGAAGGAACCTGGAAACAAACAATGGAAAGAGCCAGAGGAATAACAGGTATCCAGAACCTAAGGAAACATTAAGAAACTTAGAGGAATGGGATAACCCGAATAATGAGGAAGACAGTGAGGACGAATTGAACACAATATGGGAAGACCCCAGTAAGCTTGTTCTAGATGAGGAACAATCAAATTCTATGGATGGAGCCATTGAAGGAGAAGAAGAAAATTGACGCGAGGAGGAGGTACAGGATTTGGAGGAACATGTTGTTGCTGCTATTACACCCTCCATATCTACACCAGGGAAAATACGAAGCTCTCGTGGATACAGGAGCTTCGACCTCATTAATAAATGAGAAGCTAGTGCCTCCCAATTATTTAAGGAAGACGAAACGTAGAGTAAGGGATGCTAGTGGTAATGCGATTCCTATAGTGGGGAGTACGAAGGTACGGTTAATAACCCCACAGGGATCTTTTTCGGTGGAAATGCTAGTCATCAGTAAGGAGAGTCCCGTAAAGCAAATCATTGTTTTAGGAATGAATGCTTTAGACCGGACCTTAGTGAACTTCTCAAGGAAGTCACTAACATTTAAAAATTTAGGAAATTCAGTAAGGGATCCAGAAGAACTGGATATGAGGATTCTCAATAATGGCGAACTAGTAAATCATCCCATAGGGTCGTCAATAGGACAACAAGGAGGACTGGAATATGGGAAATGCTGGGATATGAATAGCGTTCATTTGCTTGAAGACGTAGAGTTAGATCCAAATACGGTGACAATAATGAATATTAAGGCACCGAAATGGTGTGAAGAAAATCAGTGTCTGGTATTGCACACTACAATGCATCACAAGAAGATGGTGGTAACAGCTAATGCCTTGTCCAAAGTAACTGAAGGACAAATTACCGTAAACCTCATGAATCTGGATGATAAACGGGTAAGGCTAAAGCAAGGAACTAAGCTATGTACGGTAAATACTTACAGAAGTGAAGAGTATCTGAATTTGGTCCAGGAAGGGGAAAGAAGAAACCACCATACGGACATAAGTAAGGGTTTTAAACCACTTACTGAAGAGGAAATAAACTGTGGAGATAGCACTATGAAACCTCAGTTACTAAAGTTACTGAACAAATACCACAAGGCCTCCTGGAGGGAAGGCGAGCCACTGGATCATTTTAAGGGTGACGAAATGCCTATAACCCTTACCGACCCTAAGGTGGTAGTGAACGTACCCCCTTACAGAATTCCTCATGCTAGACAAGGTCAGCTAGATACTGTCATAAAGGACATGCTAGCGAATGGAATAATAAATAAGTCCAAGTCAAGCTACAATTCACCTTTACTGGTTGTCCCAAAACCAGGCGGTGAAATTAGAGCTTGCATTGATTACCGTCAGCTAAATAAAGTAACAGACAAAATAACGTACCCAATCCCAAAAATCAGTGAATTATTAAATTCGCTTGGTAATACTAATGTAATAACTTCTCTAGATTTAGCTTCCGCATTCCATCAGGTACCCATAAAGGCAGAGGACAGACACAAGACAGCATTCACTTTCAACAACAGTAAGTATGAATATACGAGGATACCTTTCGGGTTGTCCTCAGCACCCGGGTTTTTCAGTAGAATAATAAATGAGGTCTTATTCGATCTTATTGGTCATGGCGTTTTAGTCTACCTAGATGACATAATTATTACTTCAGACAACAAGGTAAGTCATTTGGAAAAGATAGAGAAGGTCTTGAGTAAATTAGCCTCGGCTGATTTAAAACTCAAGATCTCAAAGTGTAAATTTTTCACCAATAGTGTAAAGTTTCTAGGTTACAAATTAACGTCAGAAGGCTTAAATTTGGACGAGGACCGCACCAAGGATATTAGGAACCTACCTTATCCTAAAGGTAAGCGACAATTACAGGGGTTATTAGGAGCATTGAATTACTTTAGAGTATTAGTTCAAGGTTACGCTATTATCGCAGCTCCCTTGTATGAACTATTGAAGAGTAATGTTAGGTTCATCTGGACTGAGCGACACTCTCTCGCGGTGGACGCACTGAAGGAGAAACTCTGCTCAGCTCCCATATTGAAGATACCTGACTATTCGCGTCCCTTCTATCTGCACTGCGATGCCTCCCTTGTGGGGATCGCTAGTGTATTATTGCAGGAACATCAAGAGTATTTGCATCCGGTGGCATTTGTATCCAGGTGCATAACGGAAGCCCAGAGGAACTACTCTTGCACAAAAAGGGAGGCGATGGCATTACTTTATGCCCTAAGGAAATTCCATTATATCATCAAACTCTACGATATCACTGTCTACACTGACCACCTCCCCTTGTTGGGAATTTGCCAGAAGGTAACTAAGGATGCAGCTCTTACTAGATGGACTACGGCTATCCAGGAATATGATGTAAAAATTAAATATTTACCGGGTAAGAGTAATATTTTCGCAGACTTATTATCTAGATTAGTGGACGTAGAAAAGGGATGTGTAGATGTCGCACAGAAATTGGATGATGATTTCCACGATAAGATTCAGATTACTGAATTACAAGAGGAAAAAACGGAGGAGGAAAATCTAAATGACGGAATTGATTCACTAATCCCAGTAGCAGTACCTTGGGATGAAAAGGAACTGAGGGAACATCAGAAAAAGGATGAAAGATGCATCGAATTGAGAAGGGCAATGATAAATGGTCTTGAAGAATCTACCCATAAGCTATCTAATTTCAAGAGCTTGAATAAGATTATCTACGTTTACAGGAAATTCAAACGTGGAGATTCGGAGGAAGAAGTTCTGGTTCCATACATACCAGATTCCCTCATGGAAAGGGCGTTTGAACTTGTCCATGATAAAATAACCGCTGGACACAAGAGTGCACCCAGAACCTTAAGGTTATTTCGGCGAAACTTCTACAACTATAAGGAAAGGGAATTCATCGAAAATAAGGCCAAGACTTGTACTAAGTGCATTAGGGCAAAGGGAATCGCCAAACCGGTTCCCTTAGGTAAGTATCCTATTCCCCCGAGGCCTTTCACAGCACTCAGTTCAGACATCCTAGGACCGTTGCCCATCACTGAACTTGGAAAAAGGTACGTTCTAGTTTTTAGAGACTTTACTACCAGGTATTCTGTATTTTTCTCCCTAGCCTATAAGGACAGTAGTGCCATAATAGCAGCCTTGAGAGAATTAATATCCCATTACGGGACATTCGAAACATTACTGACAGATAACGCTCAAGAATTCCGGAGCGAAGAACTAAGGAAATTTCTAAAGTTCTATGGGATAAAGAAGGTAGAGATAGTAATCTATCAGCCCAGTTCGCAGGGATTGTCCGAACGTATAAATCGTGAATTAAATAAATTGATAAGAATTTATGTTGAGGATACAGCTAGAAATGATTGGGATCTCTTTTTGCCAACACTTCAACTTACAGTCAACAACACCTTCAACAACGTGTTGGGAGAGACTCCATTCTTCGCGCTGTATGGATACGACAGTTTCATGGTGGCGTTCAAATCCCCTAGGTTCAATTATGGGGAAGATTATCTCTCTATGCATCTGAATAAAGTAACCCAAGTACGACAATACTGCCGACAATATTTGCTAAACTCGCAGGATGAGTATACGAATCGGGCAAATCAGAATAGAAGAGATAAGGCCATAGAGGTTGGTGATCGGGTTTTTGCCAACCTCAAGAAATACAAGAACCATGGGAAACTAGAATTTCCCATCTCAGGTCCATTCGTGGTAACGAAGGCTGAAGGACGTACATACAATATCAAGGACAAAGTTACTAAGGAAACTTATGTAATTCATCCAGATAAATTAATCTTGGGATTACAACTCCCCACAGATAGAATTCCTCCAACAGGTCATTCTTCCACAGGTCAAAATTCCCTAGACCAGGTTTCTACAGCCGTAACCAAGGGAACTAATCTTCAGGGTCAAGCGGGTAGTAACGCTGGAATTAAAATAACAGAGGGAAATGCCACAGAGGTGGATAATAAAACTAACACGGTGGATCTTACTAATACTAAACCACGTGAAACTCAGGCCACTCAAAGGAGATATGACCTGAGACGATCAAGAAAATAACTTAAGTCTGCATGCGAATTATATTAATCCAAGTTAACTAACCACTATACATTTGTATAAATATCTTATTCCAAGACTATTGTTAGAAACTATACTATACTTTACTACTTTACTACTATACTTTACTAATATTAACATTTAACTAACTAACATCGTTAATTTACAAATTAAATGGGTTGTTAGAAATAATATAGAATAGAGATTAAGTGAGAATATGTATTAAGAGGAAATATTTCTATTCCTCAGGAAGAGATGATCATTTATCGTGTCTCTGTGCTGTTAGCATACGTAATCCTATACGTAACTGCCCTGCTAGAAAGAGAAAGTAGTTCACCAATTGTAAAGATAGGATGGTCGGGGCAAGCCCGGGTTACCGGAGCTTACCTCATTTCACCTATTAGATTAGATTTCATTGATAACATATGTAATCAACTCACATCAAATTTACAAGTGACAAATAGTTTTATATCAGCATTAGTTTCATCTGAAGTGTTAGGTAAGGCTGAAAATGATTTAGGATTTATAAGAAGAACCAGTTTCTTGTTACATAAAATAGAAGCTACTTATGTGGAGGTTTTAAATTATTTAGAAAATAGTCTAATGTGTCCTAATCGAACTCTTATAAACCTATCTGAGGATTTCAACAACCTAAAGACCACTCTCGATCCTATTTGGTCAAACCTCACTACATTAGAAGCTGGAACACCAGCCCAAATATTGACCCAAGGCTATTTTAGCCAGCGACCTTCAGTCATTCGACCTTCCCCAGATCAGCAGATTTTCTTAGGAACTGTAGTTGTAGGCACGATTGGTTTGATTGGAGGTAGCTTAATAGGAGCCTTATTTGGTGGTGAAGATAATTCTGATGAAATAAACTCCCTAAATAAAAACATTCAAACGGTTAATTCAAAGGTAAGGATTACCAACGAACGTATTGATGTTTTGTCAAAAAATTTGATATTAAATGTGCAGAATATAAAATTGATCTTAGAAAGCATGACAGAGTTAAATAAAAGAACTCAATCTGCATATACAGTCCAATGGAATTTAAATCAGTTAAAGCAGGCGGCAACAAATTTGCTCATTTTATTCAGAATTGCTGATAATAGTATGACATTGTTACGATCTGGTTATTTGAATGCAGACCTCCTAAATTTAGAAACGTTTAGCGAAGTCATTAAGGAAGGGACGAGTTATTTCACAGGAATAGAATTCCCAGTTAATGTGACAAGAGAAAACATTCCCGAAATTATCTCATTACTTAAAATTAAACACCTCCAACAAAACCGGTTTATTATGACAATTCCCTTAGTCGAGTTATCTAGTTATAAGATTTATTCATTAGTACCACATCCAATTAAACTTTCATCTGGTTCTATAATGATAGCTGAAGTAAACGATGTAATTTTAGTGAATAAGCATGAATACATAATCTTAAGTTCTGAAAATGTAAATTCTATTACTGATGACTTGCACGTCATAAATGATATTTTCCCTATTTGGAGTCTTAATTATAATTCATGTTCATATGCAGGATATATTGGAAATGTAGATGATGTGTTAAAATTATGTAATTTCAAAAATTATCCCCAAAATATCTATTTAGCTAGTACTCCACAAAATAGGCTATTGTATGTTTCTGAACCTACTCCCATTAATTTGAATTGTCCTGAGACTCGAATTAAGGACACAATTGATGGTCTAACCTTTATTCCAAATGAATGCGACTTAATTACGGCTACAACAAAATGGCCTGCAGTGCTAACACAGAATATTGATATAAAAGCTCTAGTAGGCAAGTCAGGAAAGGGAAGATCTTTTGATATCACATCCTTACCTCCTTTCATTTTGAACGAGTCTCAGCCATTACACGAATCTATTAAAATTCAAATTGATAAACTTCCTTCAGAAGGTGATAAATTTACCTTTGACTTCGATAATTACGACGTATCTTTGGAACAGGTTACCTCTTATTCAATAGTAGCTTATGGTGGGATAACAGTGATAGTTATTATCCATTCCATATTATTAGCAATCATATTCTTACCTAGAATTCGAAATTGGTTCTTGAATAAGAGAAAAAACAAGGGAATTCAGGATAATTCAATTGAATTGGGAATAAGGAAGAGCGTTAAAAAACGACTTCCGAAGTCACCTCGTGACTCATTGAAACTTTCATTTAGGAGAGGCCTTAGTAAAGCACGAAAAATGCCCAGTAGATGGTCGTCTGGTAGAAGTAAAGATTCGATTGCCAGTTCACTGAGATCTGTCGCTGATAGTACAAGAACTAGTACACGCAAATGGCGTCAGAAAACCAGCAACTGGTTAGCTCCAGAGACTAAAACTGAGCCTCCTTCGGTTGCAAATGTAGGTACAAATACTCCACATCATAACAAATTATATCCAACCTTGTCCGTAAATTCTAACTACTCGAATAATGATCAGGAAAACAGAAACATACCCATTCCATCTTTCTAAATGATATGTAAAATTATAACTTTCTCTTACTAAAATTGATCAAATAAGAAAAAATTGTTGTATTTAGTTAGCATTTATATGATCATGTATTCACATGTATTTTGCTTAGAATAAGAATATTATATTCTTAGTTAATTCATATATAATCATGTGTTATTCTTGTTGGGTAGTTGGTAATAGATTATAAGGATTTAAGGATAGTATTCTTGTTGGGTGGTAGTTTGGTAATAGATTAAGATTTATAAGATTTAAAATGATGGACAATTGTATTTTATAAAATTTAATTCAATTCGTTATTATTATAATATAGTATCTGAGTACATTATAAATTCTTACATAGAATTTGTTTACACTTGAGGTAGTGAATGAAACCGGTTGAGAAGTGACCTTGACGTGGTAAGAATAAAGGACGTAGTAAGAATAAAACTGTATCGTGGTGAAATTGTAAAGTAAAAATCCTTTATTTTCACTACAATTGAGGGGGAGATGTGTTAGAAATATTGAACCATATAGGGTAAATATTATATTTATATAATATTTAGACGATATAATTCAATCTCTAACCACCACTAAATATAAATACATTATTATATTGAATATTATATTATATTATAGTAATATCATTTTATTATTATATTTGAATATTTTATTATTGTAATAATATTAGTAATATTCTTTTTATTATACGTATATTGAATCAAGGAGGCAGACTGTAGTTAACTTTTTACATGCTCAGAATTAACTCTAATTTACATATTTTTATCTAAATTATTCCTGCATTCTCAAGCAACTTGATTGCACAATTGCTTTAAGAAGTTAAGAACGAATATAAATTAGGGTGGTGCCCTATCATTAACTGTCATTAAGCTGGCTATTTATAATTATCTTGATTATATTTACAAGTCTTAGTATTTTGTGCTATCACGTATGAGTCATAAATATCCCCACTTTATGACGAGAAACTCTGATCGTGGACCTTGTAAAACTATAACAAAAACTTGTCGCATACTGGTCATGCCAGAGCTTCCTTCAAATCCCTCCTCTAAAAAGAGCCCTATAAATATCACGGACATCCAAGGGATGTCGTTCGTTCATAGTGTAATTCCGCCCGTTAAACACGGTTCGCCGATCGTTCCTCCTGAATTAAATACTTGTACGTTCTCCAGTGTTCTTTGTTCAATTTGCGGCAATCTATTCATATCATACGAACTTGTTAACTTGTGTATTCCAATTCCATATCTTGTACTTGTATTTATCATAGATCTTACCAGTAGAAAGTCCTTAACTACTCTGTGTTTTACTACCCTCCCTCATGAGACTATAGTAGAAGAATCATAGGAGATTGAGAATCAAACCAGTTTAGTCGAACCTAAATAGAACTGAATTAGATAGTTCAATATGAATGTAAGTCTTTTGAGAGACTTCCATATCATGAGAATAAATCTTCATTACTGAGAAATGGGAGATGTTTCCGCTGCACTGGTCAACACATGCAGGCAAATTGTTCGAATACAATTTCATGTTCTCATTGTGGCGGACCACATATCTCTATCATGCACAAACGTGAGACTGCAATTCCGAGAGAATTCAATCGTAAATGGACATCACATGATAATCAAAGGGATTGACAATCAACTTATGCATCATGTCCCACGAGTCAGGTGCTCTGTACAAAACATAATGGTGAAAAAGGATGCACCAAAGTGATGCTTGTTGATATAACTATTCCATCGAAGTCAACTCGGTCTCTTAGGTGTTACTGCCTTATAGATGAGCAATCATCTTCCTCTTTTGTTGATCCTAAAGTTATTAGATATTTTAATTTAGATTTTCCGACTGGAAATTTCACAATGACTACTGCAAATTCATCTAATACTAAATGTTCGGGCATAATTGTTGATGGGTTGCGTGTCAAAGGAGTATCTGAGAAACGCAGAATTACTTTACCTAAAATGTTTACTTTGGATACAATTCCTGACTGTAAACACGAAATAGCATCTCCAGAAACTGTTAGAGCCCATGGGCACATTGCTCATCATGCAAAGAATTTTCATGCAATTGATCCTCTGGCAGAAGTGCTTCTGTTAATTGGACGTGACTGTGGTCCTGCGATGGAAACAAAATGCTTTGGCCATAGAGCGCCATTTGTTCATCACACCTCCTTAGGTTGAGCAACCAAAACAAAACGGATAGACTAGTTATGAAACTGGATAGTGAACCTAACATATCAGAAGTGAAATCCTACCATCCACAAAACCATTCACTACACGTGCTGAATATATTTAAAGAATTTTCAGATGATGAACTGGATGGTAGATCACGTGACGATGATCTTTTCATGTGTATTCTCTCAGAGGGTATACACACAAATGATGAAGGTAATATCACAATGCCATTACCGTTTCGAAAAAATAATCCTATTTTCCCCGATAATGAATCTGCTGTTTTCCATCGTACGAAAATCACGCTATCAAGAATTAAATCGAACCCATCAAAATTGAACATGTGTGTAGAAGCTATGCAAAAGAATCTTGACTCTGGTCATGTAGAGGAAGTGCCGATCAATGAGTTGAAAAAAGAAACAAACGAAGTATGGTTCATTCCCGTTTTTCCAGTTTTTCAACCAAAGAAGAAAAATGCTCGACTGGTTTATGATAGCTCTGCAACCTATCACGGAGTCTGTCTTAACAACGAACTTCTCCAAGGTCCAGATGTGAATAACCAATTAAGGACTGTGTTAATTCGGTTTAGAAATGGTAACATTGGATTTACTGCAGACATCCAAGCAATGTTTCATGCTTTTCACCTACAAGATGATCATAAAGATTTCACGAGATTTTTTTGGTTTAAAGATAATGATCCCGACAAGCAATTGATACAATATCGAGCTAGAGTGCACATATTTGGGAATAAATCAAGCCCTGCCACTTGCAAATGTTGGACTCAGATATGCCGCTCTTAACTCAAACTGTGATTCGGAAGTTAAAGTGTTTGTTTTCGAGAACTTTTATGTGGATGATGCTTGTGGACGAGCAGATTCAGAGGAAAACGCTATTCATATCTTGAAACAAACTAAACAGGCTCTACAGAAATTCAACATCCATTTACATAAAATTCGGTCAAACTCGTCTGCAGTCGTAGAAGCATTCGATAACACTCCCGGTCAAAAGCATGATCAAACTGTGAAATTTTCTGATGACGGAATAACACACACATTGGGTGTAGAATGGAATATCATGAGTGATGAGCTCGTACTGCGGACAACAATTCCAGAAAAACCCTTTACAAAGCTTGGTGTTCTGGCTACAATCAATTCAACATTTGATCCTTTGGGATTGGTCTCTCCCTTGCTACTTACTGCAAGGATTCTCCAACGCTCCCTAGTACCCTCTAAGAAAGTGAACTCGTCAATTGCATCCCTTGGATGGGATGATCCACTTCCAGAAACCTACAAGAAACAATGGGATGATTGGAAAACGTCATTGAGAGTAATTGATGGAATTATCACCATTCCAAGATCGTACTGTTCGGCAGAATTTGGAAAAGTGACTCGACAAGAACTACATATGTTTGCTGATGCTTCTGAGAAGGCTACTGGATATGTTGCGTATATAAAGTCTCTTAATGAAAACCAAAAAGTTAATGTGTCACTGGTCGTGGCCATCTCCAGACTTGCACCACGGACAGCCACTCCAATTCATAGACTTGAACTTTGTGCTGCTCTGGATGCAAGTGTAGCTGCCCAACAAATACTAACAGATCTGCATTTAGAGGCATGTCAGTTCATTTGTACTCAGATAGTAAAATTGTTCTAGAGTATTTGACAAATGAAAATGAACGATTCTCCAAGTATGTAACTCGCAAAGTACAAGTGATCTTAAAGTGTTTTCCCTCAGTCCAGTGGAATTACATCGACTCAGAATCGAATCCAGCCGATATTGCTTCTCGTCCTCAGGATCCAGATTCCCTTTTGAGGTCATGTTGGTTTAAAGGACCATCATGTCTATTTCAGGCACAAAATTTCGATGAAATTTATTCAGTTGGAACTGAAATCATCCTCCCAGAGAGAGAAGAGTCGTCAACTGTACTGAAAACAGCTATGCAGAATGGATTTCTCTCATCTATCTCAAAAAACGTAAGTTCATTGAACAATCTTGTGAAAACAATACAATTCACTAATACTTTCATAAGTAATTGCATAAACAAGGTTCAAATTTCGAAAGGAATGCCAACTGTTAAGCGACCAAAAATGACGTCAGATGAAACTCTGAATCAGATTCTCAGACTTACTCAACACGAATTTTTTCCTAAATTGCTTGATAATCTGAAACATGATAAAGTAATTCACATAATTTCTGTAGACATTTCTAAACTATCTCCATTCCTGGATGACGATGGCTTAATTCGGGTTGGTGGAAGACTCCGAAATTCTTCTCTCGAACACAAGATTAAACATCCTATTCTGCTATCTGGTGATGATCAGATTTCCTTGTTGTTAATTGAGAAGTATCACAAGCTCATTAAACATCAGGGTCGACACATCACAATGTCAGCTATCAGAGAAGCAGGTTTCTTGATTCATAATGGAAATAAATTAGTAAAACGATTCATCAACAACTGCATAATTTGTAGAAAACTGCGTGGGAAAATGCTTAACCAAAAAATGAGTGACCTACCTTCCGATAGATTATCGGAAGCTCCACCATTTACACATTGTGGGATGGATGTCTTTGGTCCATTCACAGTAAGCGAAGGAAAGTCAACACGAAGAGTTAAGTCTGACAAGAAGATGTGGGGTCTCATATGGACATGTCTCGTATCAAGAGCGGTACATATTGAACCGTTGCCACACCTCGACACATCTACTTTCAAGAATGCACTCAGGCGATTTTTCAGTATTCGAGGAGTTTGCCGTTCAATTAGAAGTGATCAAGGTACGAACTTTATCGGAGCTCGCAATCAAGACATTTCAGACATTGAGATATCGGTTCCTGACTTGGAAGAAGTAATGAAAATTCATCGTTGCGAATGGTTATTGAATCCACCGAAAGCAAGCCATTTTGGAGGAATTTGGGAAAGGAATATTGAATCAGTGAAACGTATTCTAGATTCCTGCCTTCTTGAAATTAACCCTTGCAAGCTTACATGTGATGAATTCCAAACCTGTTTACAGGAAGCAGCTGCTATCATCAACAATACGCCAATGTGGGAAATATCTAATGACCCCAATGAACCATATCCTCTTACTCCAGCTAATCTCATAACACTGAAAGATGCCCCGAATCCTCCTCCACTGGAAAGCTACAGCAAGGCTGATATCATGGCATATGGTCCTCGTCGTTATCGTCGAGTACAATTTATCAGCGACCAATTTTGGCATCGCTGGAAGCATGAGTATATTCATCATTTACAACCTCGGGAAAAGTGGATTACTGAAAAAAGATCAGTTAAAGTAGGCGATGTTGTACTTTTGAAGGACAGAGCTTTAAAAAGAAACTGCTGGCCGATGGCAATAGTCTCCAATGTAAGAGTTAGTGCTGATGGTCTTGTGAGATCAGTTAGTTTGACTGTTTCTTCTAGAGATGGGTCACCACCGAAGTCTCTTATTAGACCGATCAATGATATTGTCTTATTGTTGGAATCATCTGATTAGAAAAAATGTTCGTAGATTAGTAAACTAATATTATTAATAGAAAAATGGATATTACTTATGCTTATGAACTAATTGTTCGAGTAGGGAGTGTGCCGGAATAGCCGGCAATTCTAAATTTATATATGTTTAACCTTAATTTTGATTTGTTTTATGTTCATCGTATTTCATTGCCATTTATCGTTTCATCTATTATTTATAAGAAAGTATTATAAATGCCATTTTAGGGTATCTTTTGCCACTATCTAGGGACATTCTTTCGTCCCAGTGGTGGTTTGTTTTGACTGAGATGATAGAAAAAAGATCGACACCCTTGTTTTCCCTGTTCTGTATACAAACTGATTGTCGCAATTAAATAAGCTATAGTCCATCACCAGCTGTAAGTACATCAAATTGTGATAGGTTAAAGTTTATATTACTGTCCTCAGATATTCAGTTCTTGTATAATAGCCTCAAACTTATTTTTATGATACCTTTTTTATCCCACCATGTCAATAATATTTATTTGCATCAAATGTGTAATTTAGTTTATTGTTCACAGAGAACGTGTTGTATGTGGATTTTCGGAAGTAAACGGAGAAACAAAACCTATTCTTTCACTGAAATTTTCCATCTGGCGTGCCCAGAATAAAAATTGCATGGATGATACAAATGAAACTATATATCTATACTTTAATTTAAATAATATCTAATCACTTGTCAGAAATCAGTATAATTCTTTGATTTGAGATTTACTTTAAAGGAACAAAAACTGAAGATATTATTTATTTCGTAATCATCTAAGAAAAAGGTATGGAGACTTGAAAATCAGAAATCCAATATCAACCTTGTCCTTATGATATTCTGATCTGGCAACTGTCCTTGTAGACAATCGTAGGAGTTTTGTATCATTTCGAGTAATTGTGCATGATGCTGAAATTTCATCAATTTTCCCAATTATTAGCAAATGTGGAACACTTAAAAATCGCAATTTTTGCTTTTGAAATCTTCATCTATAAATCTATAACTATTGACCTAGATCATACAGAGTTTCGAAATATGCATATTTAATGTTAAACTATAACCTAGATTTAGACATTTAAATTCATTGATCTCAATTTTTCAATTGGCAGCTATACAATTACAATGTGTGGAAAAGAAAAAGGAATCTACTAAATTTACAGACTTGAATTTACTATATGCTGAGTTCTATTTAGCTGATATTAAAGTTGAGCTCAATAGGATGTTAGAGTTCTATTTAGTAATGGATTCAATTTTATTAATACATCTTAATTTGAATCCAGAATAATTTATTTACTAAGTAAGTTAAGATTTAGTTTCATAAAACTGAGACATTTAAATCTACCGAGAAGAGATTCTATAGGTGGCTCGAAAACAATATTGGGTGTTCCCATTGTATACTGTATAGGGTGGCTCGAAAACAAGGAATCGAATTTGTAAGGTAAAAACTATATTCGTATCATATACGAGTTAAAATATTAGGAAAAAGAATCAACTGTTGACGAAATAATTTTTACAAATAAAATACATTGCAAATAGAAATAAATTGAAACACACTTATATGTTTGAAAGATTGTTTCACGGGAAATTGGTAATGATAGAGTGAAAACAGAAACTCATCAAAGAATAGAGAACGAAAAGAGACAAACACTGTTAGCTGCACTTATACGGATGATAGAGGGAATTGAAGAGGTGATAGTAAATGAAGCATACGAGCAAAAATTTAAGACCCTGTAGTTGAAGGACATAAACATAATGCTCTCCTATAGAACTACAAGTTATAATTTAATTTATTTAAGAAAAAATCAAAGTTAATTCACTAATAATTGGAATATAAATTAGGTTGTAACAATGGATTAATAAACTAAATAAAGATAGAAATGTATTTTCATATAGCTAACTAAACTAATAAACTAACGATTACAAATAAAACGGTCAAATATTTTATCTCAATATTTAGTATGCCCTCCTTCAGCTTCTAAACATTCTTGAATGCGTCGCGGCATACTCAAAGCTAAGTTAATAAAAAAAATTGGGTGGACACATGCTGTTCAAGGGCTTCTGGGCATCTTTCATTGGCATGGTCCCACTCGTTCACTATCCAGCCCCACACATTTTCTATCGGATTCAGATCCGGACTTCTTGCCGGCCAGCGTAGGGGCTGGAAATCAACATTTTCACGAAACCACTGCTTTACGATGTTTGCAGTGTGGACTCTGCAGTTGTCCTGTACTATTGAGACCACCCTATGCTCATTTACAGGTAGAGCAATGGTCCTCACAGCCTGTTTCACATTAGTGTCCAACACACTGACGTATTCTTGAGCTGCAATTGAGTATCAAAAGAAATAGTAAAGCTTATCAAAATAAGCTCTTGAGTAAAAAAAAATGTTTTTTTGCCTTCTTGTATTAATATATGGAATTTAAAATATAAAACCATTTCAGAATTATTATTCAAATTCCCTTCTTTCAGCGAAATCTCTAATACCAGTTCCAAATTTAAATGAGATGCTTAACAACATAAAAATTAATTATTCAATTGCAAATAGAAGATTCGGGTATATTTAAATGGAATGGAAAAAATGGAAATAGCTTAATTGTCATGATATAAAAATTAAAAATATTCTTCAACCTAATTCAAATAGTATGGATTAAATTTCAAGATTTTAACTATAATTAATTGTAACATTATGACAAAATCTTTTATTCCCACATTAACTCACCAGTAAATCGAGATGTAATGCGAGTTAGATCTCCAGGACCGCCCGACAAGATCCAGCCAAACATATTTAGCGACACGTAACCAGAATGATTGGTTTCGACAATATGTCTTGTTTTGGCTGGTCTCCAGACATGCATCCTACCCTTCTGGTCACTTTTCAAGGTTTTTTCATCTACGAATATGACATACTGCCAAAAGTTGTCATAAGTGTGATTTCTGAAACGGTAATAGAAGTTAGCAGTCATAATTGATTTATGAATAGGATTAATCTAAAATCCAAAAATCCTACATATCTTTTCATAGTAAAGAGTTCAATTTTTTATTTTTAAATTTAAATATTTATCCTGATTAGATTAAAACTAACAACACAAACTCTACAGTAAAGACTAACTTATGTTATCTTACCGGTGCTCTCTGCAAAAATTGAGTCTCTCTCCTACATGACGTCTCGTAAGAGTCTCTCTGCAAGCAGGGACATGGTGGAACAGGGCAGCTTCTTTGAGCCTATTTCTCACGGTTCGGACAGATACTCTGTTAACCAATCCTGTTCAAAGAAACATAAATCAATAAATGAATTAATTATCACAGGCTTTGATATTTATTGATAGATTTCAATTGGCAAACTGAACACAATATTTAGTAATTAGAATCAGAAACAAACCTTCATCTCTGGTTATTTTCACAGCAGTAGTGAGAGGGGTAGCGCGAGCTCTAGCGATGATTTGCGCATCTTCATCAGCCGTGGTGGCGTGGGACCTGCCACTCCGCCTCCTGGAATTCAAATCCCCCTCTTCTACTTCTCTGTGGGTGCAAATTATTCAAATTATTCCCATAGTATAACAAATCATGTTCATTCAATGTCCTATTCAAAAACTTTTAAGATACATAGATTTGGATAGTTTGATAAAGTTAAAATATGATTAAGTTCACCTTTTCAACCACCTCTGCACAGTTTTCAAGCAACAACCCAATTCTGCATTGATTTGCTGGAAAGAAAGGCCAACATCTTTAAGGGCAACAATTTTGCCTCTCAGAATAAGCCTCTCTTTTTCTCTGCGTGTGGTGGTTACTCCAAAATTATTATTTCGATCCATATTTCGATCCATATTAAATGGATAAGTAAGTCATGCTATAATATCACCAGTAAAAGTTAATATTCATGCTTTAGACATGCGAAACTTGGAATTTCAATATTGTATGATGGATATACTCTTGAGGCTCACTAGAGAAATTGATTTCATTTATATTTGTAGCGGTAACATACTATACTGTATATAAATATTAGCTATATACATATATTAATCTCTAGTTAAGATAAGAAAGCCGAAGTTTGTAAATTTAATATGAATAGATTTATAACTTTAACTATCCCAATAATTTTTCCGCAATTCAATGTTGCTGTAGTGGAGAGCAGCTAAATTTTGGCTTAACCATAAATAGGCTAATAACATGAATGCATACACGAAAATAAATTAAAAGAAGCTTTGAAAAATTAGCCTGAATTGTGTTCTTCTATGAAAGATTTCATCTATCACTATCTGTGGAAATAATTAATGCAGAAAAGCTACTCTGCGTATACACTATACAATCACTAATAAAAAAAAGTGACGAAAAGAAACATTTACTCCGGTAACTGTATTCCTAAATAAATAAAGATAATGAAGAGGTAATAGTAAAGGGAATTCTATAGGTTTCAAATTAACCAAAATTCTAAAGAACTACTATTTGAACAACTTAAAATGAAAGTGACAAATGAAGAATCA
Organism: Caprella mutica; assembly: GCA_947561585.1. NCBI lineage: Eukaryota > Metazoa > Arthropoda > Malacostraca > Amphipoda > Caprellidae > Caprella > Caprella mutica. The sequence goes on along the minus strand of CANNZV010000056.1, from coordinate 329,138 downwards.
TTTCACTGGAAAATCTAAATCAAAATGGAGGAACTTCGCATAATTCAAACACTCGCAGTAGTCTGTTAGTGGGTGTTAACTTAGATCATGAATAAATAAATAAACTTTATAAAAATAAATCTAAATGACCTATAACAACCATTTGAAAAAATTCTTATCGAGTACTGAAAGATTTCGACTTCTAAACCACAAAGCGAAATGAATGGAAATATAGGTTACGTCGACTCGACAATCTAATATCTTTAAATGGAATTGAAAATTTAGCAATAAAATAGGAAATATAGAATCCGTATGTGACGATTGCAATCCAGTTTGTTCATGTTGTTACCTATTATGAAATCATATCTAGTTGATTAATAAAAGTTGCAGTTTATAAACTTTTATTTGGTTTCCATCACTTCGGAGAAACTACAATACCGCCTGGAATTTGGGATAACTATTAATTTAATCAATAAAACTTACTCTTTAATCAACTTTGAACAAATAATAGGTTTCGTTTTACTGTTCGTCTGAATTAGCAGTAAAATAACCATACTAAACTTTTACCTGGTTTTGAATAATAGTACTATTTAAAGATCTTAAAACTAATTATTAGATGCAATTTTCATGCCCAACTTACCTTCAATAGAGCCGGAACTGTAATGATCACAATCTTTTAAGCAGACTAGATTTCACGTTCATCACTGTGATAAGACATCTCTTCTTGCAATTTTAAGCTTTTATTTCAGAGAAATCCTTTTCTCATAAATTCAGTGAACTCAATTTAAAATTCCAAATAATAATATAATTTCGTTACATATTTCATAATTTATTGTTTGATAAGCCAGATGACATTACTACTTTGTATACTACTGAATGGATTATGCCTTCCATAAAGGCTAATATTTTATACTTCTAGTTGTATTAAAATAAGGATGGTGAACGGGATCAAATAAAATCCATGAGCACTATTTCGAATATCTTCAAGCATTATAATCGAGAGATTTTCTTAAACTAAATTATTATTTAACACCATACTTGAGACTTAGCAGGGGGGGTGGCAAATAAAGATTAAAAATATAGTTTTACCTATATAAATAATATAGGTAAATAAGGATTAAAAAATCATGAGGGAGGGGCTCATGACCGGGGGGGGGGGGGGTTGGCTTATGACCTACACCCAGCAACCTAATGGCTAGTGCATGGAGCGTATTTTCAGGATCCCCTCTCCTACGATGTCTTCTTATGAGACATCTTCTTCGTTGTGAATAGGGAAAACTTTGGAGTAATAATAGTAATCGGACAACCGTGTTGCAATGTCTTAGGATCTATCGTTAGCGTAACCGTCGATAGATAACATTATATGCAGTCTTATAAATAATTTTAAAATGATAGGTTAATGGCTCGTGTGGGTATATGGGAGAAAGCTTTATCCCCGTAATGTCAATAGTGACAAAAACTTTACTGTTTATAGTAAAGCAATCTAAGTAAATACACCAAACATTAAAACAGTAGAGTTTACATTTCATTATTATCAAAGATACCTTGAAGAGGTAGCTTCCTCTATAGGGAGAATTAGGAGATGGGGGAAATTTTCACCCGAAATTAGATATACAGACAACAATTGATTATTTTTGTAGATTTAATAACCTAATATTCAGTACAGATATCCAAATTGTCTTTGGCATGAACAATCATCATAATTTACAAAAATATATACTATTAGTATTTCTCAATTTTTGTATATCCCATTTGTGGACTCAGCAGTCTTAGCCCAAAAAAAAAAAGAAATATCTCCTATAAAAATAGTTTAATCTACTTCTCGCAATAGCTGAGTTCAATTTTTCTTTAAAGTCACTCACTTACTGGATAGATTAACTTCCATGGAATAATGAAAATTAAAGGAGATTGAATTATTAAAAATGGACAGTTTTCTCTTTTCTATACCATTAGTGCTTTGCAAACTAAGTTTCAAAAACTGAGTGTCCTCCGATAGCTTAGAGAGAGTTCAATTATTCGAGAATATAGACAATTATTGGACAATACCTACTATATTATCAATGAAATATTGTAATTTGGAGAGGATTGTGATATTTATAATATAATCACCTCTCTAAAGCATTTATTTAATAAGCTTAGTTCATAAACAAAGCCTACACACTGGTTTGCAAATAAACAACACTATCGCAATTACTTAATTATAATTAAATAAGCCATGACATCACCGATAATAAATGTTACTAAGCATATGGTTGGTATAACACAATATGCGCTAATTTATTAAAATCGCACGAAAATTAAATTTTTAAACAATTATCAAACAAAGAAATTTGTCAAGAAACATCAGAAGTTCAGCGTATGTTTTTACCAGCAACGGTAGTATTAAGTTCCTAATTTATAGATAGACTCGTAGAAATCATTTTCTGTAACCTCTTCATTTCCCTCTACCTATGTTTAAGAGCAGTCACCATTGTTCGCGTTACTATTACTAGGTGATTGTATTTTCACGGAGTAGCTTTCTTGCGTCCTTCAACTTGGTGATAGGTGAATTAGAAATCCCTTCTGTAATAATACTTTCTTCAAAGTCCTTTATAAAATAGCAAACTGATCGATGACTGTATACTTGTATAGGTGGAACTACAGTTTTATCAAATTTTAAAGAAGTGTAAATCAGTTTAAAAAATGCTACGGTTGATGACTATTCTCATGGATGCAGAAAAGCTACTCTGTGAATGCAGTCACTTAACAAGGAATGTGATGAAACTGACAAAAGCACCGGTAGCTGGACTCGCGGATGGAAGAGGAAAATGAAGAGTTGATAGTAAATGAAGCATACGAGTCTACCTAACACATTATCTAAGACCTCGTAGTTGAAGAGCATAACCCTAGTGCTATCCTCCAAAACTGCAAGTAACGTTAAAAAATGATAAAGAAAAGATAAAAAAAAACAATCCAAATAACAACAGTTCTGGGCCCAAGGGTCGCCATCTCCCTTCTCTTCCATTCACCACAAACAGCATCAAAATAGAGCTTCTGCGGGCTAATAAACATGCGTATGATTAAAATGTTCAATTGCAAGGTGTAACGTCTCATCATCTATATTACATTAACTATTTTTCTTTCTGACTGCTTCTATGAAGTCCCTTGTATCTTTTTTACTTCATCAATATGAGTTAGAGTAGAATGCAGAATCTTTGAACCCCTAGTCCGATTAAAAACTAATGTGGAAATTGCTTTTGGGTTGGAAGTAAATGACGGGCTAACAATTTAATGTGTAATTACTAATAAAAATAATTACGGGTTTGTTAAGTATTTTGAATACGAAATATTGCTTGATTTTATTTTTTACATAATTATTTAGAGAAAAAAAGTCCATATATTAAAAAAATATCTTTACAGTACTTGTGTTATGTGTACAAATAAATTTATGGAGGTATTAAAGTCAACTCTTTCTCGTTCATCAACAATAAGAACAAAGAGGCGTCTCCTCTGTAAAAAATAAATGGAAATCCTAACGAAATCTCTCGATTTTCAATCATTAAAGTAAAATTTCGTATTAGTTTCCTTATTGGGCTACAATTTGAAGTTTGTTTCAGAGTCCAGACGAATGTGATGAAAATTTAAAAGATTACTAACGTTTTTTTACGGAATCCCTAAGAAACTACAGGAGATGTGTTTAGGCTGTTCTGGTAGCTGGTCTCAACAATAATTGAATTTAACTTTATTCCAGATTTTTTATGTTGCTCTTAGAGTGTATTAAATGTAAAATCTTTAAACTACGCTTTAATTAATTTTAGTTTTGACCTTCCTAACTGATCGTACAGTGCCGAAGGTTAATATATGGAAAGGTTGATAAATATTAAATTTAAGAATAACAAACGATTTGTTGTGTTATGCAGAAGCTATTTTTTTTACTTATATAGATGAAAGAATGAAGATGAATTGAAAATTAATTCAAAGACAATAAATGAATGAAAACATAGATTCATTTATTTCCATCATAATTAGATACATTATTTAATGTGTTGCTACACAGGTCTAGATCAGGGTAACCAAATGTTTACCAGATTATGAAGTCCCTGTTAATGTAGTTACACACATGTTCAAAATGTATGAGAAATAGATGCCTCAAGTATTATGATTCAGCGACACATTAATAAATATCGACATTTCGTCAAAAGATTAATAGTTTTAATTACTTAAATCGAAATGTTAAGTTTGTATATTACTATGACATAATGTAATTGACACCATCTTTGGATATTCAATTAAAATTCACTAATTGGTATCTATATGGTCATTTACTATTAACTTATTGGCATCTTCTCTAGTTACTACAAAAAGGCGGGGCTTATCCAAAGCAACAATGCCAAATTTCAAAATATTGACTGAAAAATCCACGGTTTTCGTAATTAATATTCTAACTGTAGTCATAATTTGTTTCCCTGATAATACATGCGGAAATACCTATTAAAGTAAATATTTAACAGTTTATAACACTACAGCTAAAAATTACATTAGAAAACACAATATAGTGCGAAAATAATAGCTCTCAACGACGCTATCCATGTTATTTAGCGATGTTTATTATGTTTGTTTGGGAGTAGTTGATCCGCTGATAGTCTCAGGTGTACGGCCTGATCTAAAGATGGCCTTGCTACTATTCATGTTTTTTTATCATAAAACCCGAAAAAATTTGTAGATTTATTAAAACTCTGCCATAACTTTGAGTTATTTCACCTATTGAGGTACCACATACAGATAGGCTAGTAATAAATAAGTTTTCGGGTCTTATGATAAAAAAACATGAATAGTAGTGATTCACCACATGATTCCAATTCACATGTTACATACGAGATGACACAAACGGTCTAAAAAAAAGATTATGCAGAATGAGTAATAATTAAAATCTTTTATAGAATGATTAATGATCAATTACTAAAACGAAACAAGGATTGTTAGGTGCAGCTCCACTTCATGAATAACTGACTTTTATAAAATCGAAAACTGTGCAATTTTATAATGCGAGCAATTTTGTTCATTCGAGCAATTTGATAATTCGAGCAATTGTTCATTCGAGCAATTGTTCGTTCGAGCAATTGTTTTTCGAACAATTGTTTTTCGAGCAATTGTCTTTCTAGCAATTGTTCATTCGAGCAATTGTTTTTCGAGCAATTGTCTTTCGAGCAATTGTTTTCGAGCAGTTTACCGGCTACCAATGAATTTAGGTATCAAACGTCTGCTTTGGAACCGAAGGCCGTATCGCTGACGTTAAAAAGGAAATTAAATACAAGGGACAGAAGAGGCTCAATGAACAAAGTCACCTACCACCAGTCTGTGATAATGCTCATGGATGCAGAAAAGCTACTCCGTGAATGTCACTTACCAAGGAAATTGACTCACAGATGGAAGAGGAAAATGAAGAGGTGATAGTAAATGAAACCTGCGAGTCTACCTAACAAAAAAATTTAAGACCTCGTAGTTGAAGAGCAGGATCTTTTCCATTTGACGACCACACTAAATTTGATTTCAATTTATTTTTTCTTGTGTACTTTTGTACATAGAATCCGAAAATCGAAACTGTTTTTTTGTAGAAACTACTAGATTTTGAGACAAGAGGGTTTGAAAATATGTATTCCCTATTTATGACTGAAAGATTGAAAACTTTTCAAAAACTAGTTTTCACGCTTTTTGGCCAATTTTGGTTGAAGATAGCCGTAGTGTAGTTTGTTGTATCCACTAGTTTGTTGTACTGTACACATATCACATACCAAAATGGAAGTAATAAATGGAAAATTTAACAGAAACTGGAAATATTTAATATTTATTTCGGGTGCGTGTAGCCCCAACGAGCCAGGTCATTAAACAATCATGAAGTGTGCAGTACATCAAACTACATTACAGTTTCATGTAAAAAATCTATAATGTCGGGAATAATTTCAATAAAACACGAATTTTTTAAAGTTCTCAATCCTTCAGTAATACATAGGAAGTAAATAACTTTAAACGTTCATATATCAAAAAGAATTAGTTTCTACAAAAAAGGTTTGGATTTTCAGAATCTATGGACAAAATTTGGTGGGGTCGTTAAATGGGAAAGATGCGAAGAGCAAAACCCTATAGCGCCATCCTCTAAAACTGCTAGTAGAGTTAAAAAGTGATACTCTTCGAGTGAAACTAAGTTAGGATATTATATAACCTAATTATAATCTTAACATTGTACGTGGAACTGAATCCATTTTATTTTAAATTATATTAAACTCAATATACTTCAGTTTGTGTCAATATACTTCAGTTTGTATAAGCGTGGCAAAATTGATGCTGCAACTTACAAACGGATAAGAAAGGATTTTGACTCGAGATTAAGAACATTCAAGAAAAACTATTATCTCGAGTATTTTGATTGTAATAGGAATAATATGAAAAAATCTTGGGCGGGAATCCGTGAATTGTCAGGCATTGAGAAGTCAAACAAAAAAGACATAAAAAAAGTAATTGTTAATGATGTTGAGTTGAAATCCTGTTTAGATATTTCCAACGCATTTTGTGAATATTTTTATAGCGTGGCAGATTCACTGGAACGGAACCTTTCGCCGAATGATGGAACTTCTCCATTAATTAATGTTCAACCAGTACAAAATTCATTTGTACTTTACCATGTCTCTATCGATGAATGCATCTCCATTATATCAAATTTGAAAAATACCTCGTATGGCTTAGAACACATATCTGCGAGCATGTTAAAAGAGATTAAGGAAACAATTGCTCAGCCTATAACCTTCCTCATTAATAAATCATTTGATAATGGTATTTTCCCCAGTAAATTTAAAGAAGCTACCATTACTCCTATATTAAAGAATGAAGATCCCCTTAATCTCTCTAATTATAGTCCTATTTCTGTGCTCCCACTCATCAGTAAAATTTTTGAAAGAGCAATGAGTAATAGAATATACAGTTTCTTTTATAGGTATTCTGTACTAAGTACAAATCAGTTCGAATTTCAAAAGAAAAAGAGTACCTGCAATGCTGTTGAGTGTCTTATCGAGAGCATTTATACTAGTCTCAATGACAAAATGCATAATATCCGTCTCTTTATTGATCTGAGAAAAGCTTACGACACTGTTCAGCACGATATACTGCTCTCCAAATTATCACAGTACGGAATTCGTGGATTACCCCTTGAGTGGCTGAAAAGTTATCTATTTGGTAGAACACAACGAGTGAAGATCGGAAACTGTGTATCTGAATATCGTCCTATCCGCACAGGGATTCCTCAAGGATCTGTCCTTGGCGGTCTTCTTTTCCTAGATTACGTGAACGATCTTCCAATGGTGAGCGGAGTCCTGTCGTCAGGTTGTTTGCGGATGATACTTGCTTCTCTTTGTCTGATTCTAGCTATCCAAGATTAGTAGATAAGTTTAACATTGAACTAGTTAAGATATATAATTGGTTAACTAGAAACAAATTGTCCTTAAATTTCGATAAAACGTTTGCAATGCACTTTACAAATAGACATGATGACATTGATCCTGCAACTAAAATTTTAATTAATAATAACATTATCAATTTCTCAAACGAAATTAAGTATTTAGGTATCATAATAGATCATAAGTTAACTTTTGCAAGCCACATATCATATATATGTGGTAAAATTTCAAAATCTATCGGAATTTTATATAGACTATCAAATTATGCTGGTTCAGATATTCTGCTTAAAACTTATTATAGCGTCATTTATCCCTATCTCAATTATTGTAATATTATGTGGAGGAGCTGCAGCGACCCATATAAATAAATTGTCTTTACTCCAAATGAAAGCAGTTCGAGTGATCTGCAAATCTGATTACCTAGCTCATACTAAGGAACTTTTCAATAGAACTGGAATGTTACCCATTGATTTGTTATATAAGTACTTCTTATCAATCCACAGTTTTGAAAATAAAGACAATTACAGAACCGCTCCTCACCATCATAATACTAGGCATGCTAATAACTTTGTACCATCTTTTGAAAGACTATCTGTAACGCAGCGATCGCTAAAAATTTTAGGCCCTAAGATTCTCAACGAATTGCCACCTCAAATATTAAACTGTCAAAGTTTAAATTCTTCTAAAAAGAAAATTAAGAAACACCTTCTTACCTACTGATTAACTTAATATTGTAATTTCCTTCTGAACCATTTATTTTATAAATTTGTGTCTTTACTGTGAAGCTGAATTGTCGATAAATTATATAAGAATGTTTTGCACGTCTTAATGTAGGAAATTGAATGCAATAAAATGTGTTATTCTCTGACATCCTTAGGTTATGTACAAACAATTGTGTGGTTAATTAACCACACAAAACTAAAACTGAGATGAATTTGTGCATAACTAAGGGGGTGTAATACTGAGTTACCGTTTGTCTATTGTTTATGTGTTTGTAGAATGTATAGGCATTCATATGCGTTTTCACTCTATTGGATTAAAAAAATTATTAATACTGCCCAAAAAACAAATTGGTTTGAAATGGGTTTGAAAAAAGAAAAATATAGTAAATTCATTAATTGTTTAACATATTAGAAATTTAGTAAAATATAACTATTGTGTCATTGTTAATGTGCATCATGTAACAATTTTTATATATATATTTTTTTTCAATAAAGTTTATTTATTTATTTATAAATATGCTCAAGACAACCCAAGTCTCCTATCACAAAACACTAATTACGAAACACAGAAGTACTGATAACCACACCTTAACAGTAGCAGATAGCAACAGACTTCCTTCAGGTTAATCATACTAATTGTAAAATTTACTAATTGGCAACTTTAACAGTTTTCAATTCAGGATTTGGTTTCGGACTCATGTTTCCTGACTTCCGAACTCCAGCCCACAAAAAAATAATCATTTGCAGATATCTTTTTATTTAGCATGGAAATCGAAAAAATGGATTGTTTCATTCGATTCACAGCCTACCATTCCTTAAGAGGAATGTCTAACCTACCTTAAAATACGCCTTTTGAACATATAAAATGAATTTTTAATTTTGGCCTATACTTAGTATTACTCCAACGCCAGCACAGCTCGAAGCCCGACCTAATCAAAATTGGTCAACCTCTTACTATCTGTTGTGCCAAATATTCAATGTATAATGTAAGGTGATGATTTTCAATGACCTTTCCAAGCTGCATATATGATACGTTCATGAGACAGTTTATATTTTAATCGAGTTGTGGTTCATTAAGAGAATTATTTGACACATAATATTATTGTTATATATATATATATATATATATATATAATTATATATACTTGGTAATACTGAGGAAAAGAGAATTCAGTATAAATAATAGTAATATTTATCATGATAATAATATGTAGGTTTCAGTATCCTACAATTATTGTTAAAGGTATAATAACACAATGCTTTTTAAATTTTATTTGTCAGACTAAACTTTCGCTATTTAGAAACAGATATAGGTACAGGTTTCTTGCAAACTTAGGATGATACTTAATTTCATTCAAATCATTAAAATTTGTATCACATTATGGATGTTCACGATTTTTAAGATTCCCATTGCATTGCATTCATGCTACGAACTGAGATAAGTTAAGATTCTAATAGTTATTGACCAGGCTTCCGTCATACATGAATAACCAATATTCCTTTTACAAATGAATGTAACATTCAGGCTTCAGACTTTAGCAAAGATATATAAAGCTATGCATTGTCACATAGCAGGCTTCAGAAACTCTCTTTAAATTATGATTGTAGCACACGAGCCCAGCACAAATGTTTAGGGGACAGTAAATTTATAAATGGAGTAAAGATGGAAAAAGCTTTGAATTGTCACATACTAGGGTTGCTTCTTTTATGAATAATCAAGATTCCAATTGCATTGCGAATGTAGCATTCAGGTTTCAGTTTTCAACTGAGATAAATTAAACTTCAAATTGTTATTGACCAGGTTTCGGTCGCATATGAAGAAGCAAGATTCCTTTTACATAAGAATGTAGGTAATAGGTAGGCTTCGCTCTTTTACAGAAATAAATTAGGATTCTAATTGTTATCGATGAGGCTTCCGTCTTATATGAATAACCAAGATTCCTTTTACATACGAATGTATTTTGCAGCTCAGTATAAAGATTAGGGGAGTAGACCAATCTCGTATGGGAGACATCTTTTTTAAACTGACCAATAGCATTGCAGAAGAGACCGGTGGTGCGTGACGTCATGAGCGGGAAAATTTACTACTGTTTACAATGTAGTATTGGTATTTTAACTAAATAAATATATTACATTTATTTACAATTTTATGAAAGTATAATTCAAATTGAATAATTTGATAAGATAATTACTAGGGTTGTGTTAATATGCGTTTTATATATATCAATCAGTCTATAATATTATCAGGATCAATGATTTCAAACGCATATTGTCACAACCCAAATAAATCTAAGTTTAAGAGAAACCTCGGTCAACTTAGATTTAATTGGATTCGAAATCTTGGTGAATTGCCATTTTGATTCTTAAGAAATCGTCTCCACAGACATAGCAATTTTTGATAAATGGTTGTTGATTCAGCCATATTAGAGAGTTGCTGATTACAACAAATTTCTGTTCAATCTTTGTAATCATGTCTCCTAAAATTGTTTTTTATTTAAATCGATTTATTTTCTTCTGTATTTACTCCCCTTGGTTTGTCTATACTTTTCACAATCATGTGACTTTGGGAGTCGCTGATTGGTCCAAGATTGCTGATGTCACGCACCATCCACTTTTATTTATTTAATTATTTATTCAATCTTATAGCATCTTTACATCTAGAACAGGGCCGAGGCCTCCCTGATCTCACAAATTTATTACATACAAAAGACTATAAGGCCCGAGAAAGCGTAAAGCTTTTAGGGCCTTCTAATTAAAAAAAAAGTGATACAATAATCCACAATTTACATATTAGACATCACAAGAAAACAAAACATTCAATCCTGCTTAACACACCAAATAATCAGAGCACATGTTACACAAAAATATTAGTAGAAAAAAGCCACTGCTTTAACTCCCTCTTGAACACTCCTAATGATTCACTATTCTTTACAGTCATAGGTAACACATTCCAAAGTCGAGAAGCAACATAAATAATGTTAGATTTTGTCGCTTCACGCTTATAGCGGGGTAATTTAATAGCTAGAGTATTTCTAACTGAATAAGAATGACGATTTGTATTTTCGGTAACAAAGGATCTAAGATCGTTATCATAACCCTCAACATTCAAACATCTGTACATGTAAAGTCCAATATTACATTTAAACAAATCACATAATTTTAAGAGTTTCATTTCACTAAATAACTGATCCGTATGATGTAAGAGAAAAATAAAGCATTTTCAAAACAAATGTTGGCACCAGTTCTTTAATCTTACTCAAAACACCCACAGACCGTGCAACTTTAGAAGAAACCCTACTAAGATGTTCATCAAATTTGAGATTTTTATCTAGATAAACACCAAGGTACTTGACATACTTTACACACTCAACCTCCGACTGATCAATACAAATCGAATTTAACTCGAATTCACCTCTTTAAGAAAAAACAAGATATTTAGTTTTATCTACATTAAGTTTTATTTTATTTACACATAGCCATTGATGAATTCTAGTCAAATTATAATTAATAGTAGAATGAATATCATGGACAAATTTGCGAGGGAAGCTGCAGGTAACTACGGAGTCATCAGCAAAAAGATTGAAAGTGAAAAAAGTAGTACTATTTAGAAGATCATTAATAAATATCAAAAATAACAAAGGTCCTAATGTACTACCTTGTGGAACTCCGCAGTTAACATCAGCCAAACTCGATTTGCAGCCATTAACAACAGTAAACTGTTTACGTTCCTTTAGTTAAGAATTGAACAATTCAAGTGGGATACCTCTTACTCCATAAAAATACATCTTATCTAATAGTATGTTAAATAAATAATAACACACAACTAGGCTACTCGCCTAATCTTTATACTGTGTATGCAGTCTTCGTTCTTTTACAGAGGTACTATCAAAGAAAAGTGTCTCAGCATAATGTTTATTTCACTAATCACCATATCCTTAATTTCCAATTATTTTGTAATTATATAAATTTTCCATCGTGTACCCAGACCAATTTTAAAATATCTCAAGAATTGCAGTTAGTAAAGTTTCTTTTTGTAAATGTGAAATTAGTAAACAGTCAAAATACAATTTCGGATACACTTTTCTTTGACTGTACATTAGGCTTCCACTTGTTACATACCAAGGTTCCAATATTCCCTTTTAATTTATGAAGGTAGTCCACAAGCCCAGCACAAACCAGAATCAATCCAGATTATCTGAATGCTATATGTATTATCATGTAGCATTCAGGATTCAAGCTTTTTATTTCAAATCTTTAACACATACAACCTTAATTTAGTAAGTTTAATTTATAATACTAAATACCCAAAGTTATATAGTATACTGAAATATTTTTAAAGCGATGTAACGACATTTACTGCTTAGTCGTTTTATAACGACAAAGTAAAATCGGCAAAACTGAAGGGTTTTTCAAGACCGACCTTGTTAAAATTAAATTCAACAGTGTTAAAGTTGTTAGTGCAGTGAATGATAGCAGCGAATAAACAGCAATGAATGTTCAACGAAAACGTTGGGGTTTCACCTATAACAATTATCCTCGTGACTTTGATTTTAAGTTGCTTTTTTTTAAAGGAGTACAATATTGAGCAAGCCGTTTGGGGATATGAAAGGAGTAGCAAGGGTACTCCTCATTTGCAGGGGTATCTGGAGCTGTCAAGATCCTTCCGTCTAACCTTTCTCAAGATAATTCTTCAATCGGCGCATTGGTACGCTGTTAATGGTAATGCTAAAATCAATTACGAGTATTGTACAAAGTCTGGGAACTTTGATACCTATGGTGATTTCTCTAGAGAAACGTCAGCAGAAGCACCTACTAAGCCACTTGGACCGGCTTTAATAGTAAAGCTTTTCTAAATCCAAAATCATCAATCTAAATAAAACTATCCAAAGAATATTGTGATAGATAAAACTAATTTGATAAAATGGCTTCACTAATCAAAGACCTCTCTGAAAGAAATAGAATTTTCAACAGTTAGAAATCTAAGAAGCTGATGCATTGGCAATATGTTTGCCTTCAATTGTTAATGAATCAAAACTCTCGGCAGGTATTGTGGGTTGTAGATCCAATTGGCAACAGAGGAAAGAGCTACTTCGGATTGTACTTGGCATCGCTGTACCATTTTCAATTAACCGACGGATCTATTTCAGTGAAAGACATTTGTTTTCTCATTAAAGGTGACGTGAAGCCTGAAAAACGGCTATCTCTCATCAGGAAAGAATGCTGGCAAGGTATCAAGGTCTCAACAAATTTAAAATGTAATTTTCAAATATTATGTGTACTTACGACTATCAGAAATAGCAAAGCTGAATGTACTAATTTTATATATTCAATAACATTTCGTTAGTTGTGAAGAAATATAATTTTAAATAATGCTCATATTAAAACTTTTCATCCGATAATCTGTGAAGTATGAAAATTTTGTAACTATTATATATATATTTAAAGTAAGTAGAAATTTACGAATTTAAGTTAAGAATAATTATTATTGGATTGAAATATTATATTTATTTAGAAATCTAAAGGCTAATAATTTCATTATTTCTTCCTCCGTTTAGATTTGAACAATCAAGAGCTTGAAGACAACATCGAACCGAGTACAGGTATTGCAGGTGCAACAGTTCATCTTGTAGAGAGCACTCAGAGCTTGGAGACTAGTGAGTGAATAATTATTAATTATATGGGGTATAGTAGTTAATACATCGTATTTAATTTATGATTACTTCCTCTTTATAGACTTGAATAATCAAGTGCATGATGGCATCAGCGAAGGGTCATCGAATGTTGCTTCTCAACCCACATCGATAGATGGATCTCCATTTGAAGGGCTGAGGACAGTCATTGAAGGTGTTACAGTTCATCGTGCTCAGAGCACTGAAGGCTCACAGCTAGGTGAATGAATAATTAATAATATTGACTAAGTTCTAATAAAATCAATATAAATATCCTGACGGTTATGATATTTCTTGATATTTTCCAGAAGTAGCACGCAGTAGTGGATCATCGGCAGAACCTTCTATATCTCCATTTTTATTCTCTCCAATTGTTAACCCTGGTGAGTGAAATGATAACATGAATTCTATAATTAATATCCATGTTCTTGTTCGTTTTAACAATAAGCTCAATCTTTCAAACAAGTTGTTCTCAGATTCAAATGATGAAGAATTACCATCTGCTCAACCATGCAAGTGCCTTGGCAACATCACCAGTCGTTGTAGAGCTACGATTTTCATCTGAATCAGAACAGTCACCTAGGTGTACAAGTAGTAAGTATCAGCACCCATCATATTCTCTGTCTTCCGTACTATATCAAATTGTCATTCATCAATCATTTTTTAGAGGATTATTGATAGATCGTGTCTTTTTTTCACTGTGATTCTAGTGTAGTGAGGTTGTGGTGTGTCTGTGCCGCTCCTCGCTTGTGAATAACTTAAGTAAATAGGAAGTTTTCCAATTCAGTGTTCACTCCTAGAAATGGCCGCCACTCGTGCTACCGCTGTGCCTTCTAAGACCAGTAATAAACAGCTATCTGAAGATGGAAAGATTATCCTGGAAAAGATGGAGAAGCAGTTTGGAACTATGAAGAAGTTTTTTACCGGTTGTTTAGAAAAGTCTAATAAATCGGTAAGTGAGATGGGAACCCGTCTAGATGATCTCATGGAACAATTCTCTTCATTCAAGCATGATATCCTGGTAGACATAGAGAGAAAACTGAATGATCTAGCAGAAGTTAAAAGTAATTTTGAGAAACTGCAGAACAAGGTTTCAAAGCTGGAAGAAAAAGTGGACGATGGCGATGCCTATGAGAGAAGAGACTGCCTAATATTTTCAGGAGATTCACTTCCACTTTACGAACAGGGAGAAGACTGTTCTGGAATTGTGATCATGTTGTTGAAAAAGGTCAACCTTGATATCAGTAAGAGTGACATACCTACAGCGCACAGATTGGGCAAGAAACAGAAGCAGCAGGGACCAGACAGGAGACCGATAATTGTGAATCTGTGCCGTCGTGACCTGAAGAGAGATATTAGCTACGCTTGTAAGCAAACCAAACCTAACTATTTCGTGAATGAGGATTTAACACCTACTCGGAGTACGATTATGTGGGCACTGAGAAGGATGAAGAAAAAGCACGCAAATATTATATCGGGTTGTAACTCAGAGGATGGTAGGGTCTGTGTATGGGTCAAGTCTACTTCACCATCATCTCGAGATGTTAAACGTTTCCTAAATACCTTCGAACAACTAGCAGATTTCTCGGTAAGCATTCTGAAAGAGAGAATATCTGAGTTCATAGATGTTTGGAGGCATTGACTCTTGTCTGACTTGATTTCTACCTGTTTGATATATCGCTTGACCCAACTTATGTCTTCTTTTGCTCAGCCGATGTTTATCTCTGCTCTCCTGATGTGCCTCTCTACTTACCTGATGTGCCTTTCTACTTGCCTGATGTTCTTCTCTTCTTACCTGATGTTTATATCTGTTCTCCTGATGTTTATCTATGCTCTCCTGATGTGCCTCTCTACTTACTTGATGTGCCTCTCTACTTACTTGATGTGCCTCTCTACTTACTTGATGTGCCTCTCTACTTACTTGATGTGCCTCTCTACTTACTTGATGTGCCTCTCTACTTACCTGATGTGCCTCTCTACTTACCTGATGTTCCTCTCTTCTTACCTGATGTTTATATCTGTTCTCCTGATGTTTATCTCTGCTCTCCTGATGTGCCTTTCTACTTGCCTGATGTGACTCTCTACTTACTTGATGTGCCTCTCTACTTACTTGATGTGCCTCTCTACTTACCTGATGTGCCTCTCTACTTACATGATGTGCCTCTCTACTTACCTGATGTGCCTCTCTACTTACCTGATGTGCCTCTCTACTTACCTGATGTGCCTCTCTACTTACCTGATGTGCCTCTCTACTTACCTGATGTGCCTCTCTTCTTACCTGATGTTTATCTCTGTTCTCCTGATGTTTATCTCTGCTCTCCTGATGTGCCTTTCTACTTACCTGATGTGCCTTTCTACTTGCCTGATGTGACTCTCTACTTACTTGATGTGCCTCTCTACTTACCTGATGTGCCTCTCTACTTGCCTGATGTGCCTCTCTACTTGCCTGATGTGCCTCTCTACTTGCCTGATGTGCCTCTCTACTTGCCTGATGTGCCTCTCTACTTGCCTGATGTGCCTCTCTACTTGCCTGATGTGCCTCTCTACTTGCCTGATGTGCCTCTCTACTTGCCTGATGTGCCTCTCTACTTGCCTGATGTGCCTCTCTACTTGCCTGATGTGCCTCTCTACTTGCCTGATGTGCCTCTCTACTTGCCTGATGTGCCTCTCTACTTGCCTGATGTGCCTCTCTACTTGCCTGATGTGCCTCTCTACTTGCCTGATGTGCCTCTCTACTTGCCTGATGTGCCTCTCTACTTGCCTGATGTGCCTCTCTACTTGCCTGATGTGCCTCTCTACTTACCTGATGTACCTCTCTACTTACTTGATGTGCCTCTCTACTTACTTGATGTGCCTCTCTACTTACTTGATGTGCCTCTCTACTTGCCTGATGTGCCTCTCTACTTGCCTGATGTGACTCTCTACTTGCCTGATGTGACTCTCTTCTTGCCTGATGTGACTCTCTTCTTGCCTGATGTGACTCTCTTCTTGCCTGATGTGCCTCTCTACTTACTTGATGTGCCTCTCTACTTACTTGATGTGCCTCTCTACTTACTTGATGTGCCTCTCTACTTACTTGATGTGCCTCTCTACTTACTTGATGTGCCTCTCTACTTACTTGATGTGCCTCTCTACTTACTTGATGTGCCTCTCTACTTACCTGATGTGCCTCTCTACTTATCTGATGTGTCTCTCTACTTATCTGATGTGCCTCTCTACTTACCTGATGTGCCTCTCTACTTACCTGATGTGCCTCTCTACTTACCTGATGTGACTCTCTACTTACCTGATGTGACTCTCTACTTACCTGATGTGCCTCTCTACTTACCTGATGTGCCTTTCTACTTGCCTGATGTTCTTCAATAATTATCCTGTCTGACCTGTTTCCTGACACATGGTGTTCTCTGTTTTGACTGGTGATTATGTATTCATTTATACTTATTCTACTTTGACATTGTCTATGATATCTAGTTTTCTACGTCCTGTGACTATTTTGATAGAGCTATTTATGTCTCACCTTTCTGACTATTGTTGATTTTTAGGGCATGAATAATGACGAATTTGATTCTCTTGATATTTCTATTTATGAAAACTGCCTAAATTGTTCAATTGATCAATTCAAAACTTTGGAAACAGATAATAAGCTGAAAGTATTTTGTCAGAATATTTTGTCATTTGAGAGTAATTATGATTCATTTTCAATTTTACTTCAACAATTACAATGTGATATAGATGAAATCATTCTAACAGAGACATGGTTTTCTGTTACACATTATAAAGAAATAGGTGGTTATACTGGTTATCATTCATTTAGGTCTGATAGACGAGGAGGTGGTTGCTCGGTTTACGTTAGAGTAGGACTACTTTCATCCTCGTTACCTAATTTTACCGTTAATAATTCTGATATTGAAAGTGTAGGGGTCCTAGTAAAAGGAGTTGGATTTGAACTTAATGTAGTAGGAATATATAGGCCACCCCAAAGTTCTCTAATAGAATTTAATACCAATCTAAGCGAATTTTTAAATACTTTGTCTCCATCAAAAAATGTAATCGTTGGCGGCGATTTGGATGTAGATTTGATTGTTCCTGCTGCGCAGGGACTAGAAACTGTAAATTTATTTAGTAATTTTAGTTATTTGCCTTATATAGTCAAACCTACCAGAGTTACAAATACCTCCGCTACATGTATCAATCATTTTTGGTACAACAAGTACAATGTTTATAAGTCAGGTATTTTACATGGATATGGTATTTCCGATCACTCTACTATTTTCGTTATCTTGGAGTTTGAGCCAAAGGAAGCTCCAATAACTAAGAAATTTAGAGATCATAGTAAGAATAATTTATCCAAACTCTCCAATATATTGCCTCATTTGTTAGTGGATGATGAACTTAATTTGGTTGATGTCAACGAAATGTGTAACCTGTTTTTAGTTAGATTTTATAGAGCTTATGATCATTTTTGTCCTATTCGTTGTAAGCAAATCTCTGTTAAATCTTTAAAGAACCCATGGATTACTTGTGAATTATCAAACGAGATAAAATATAAATTCCAATTATTTAAAAATTATAAATCAGGGCTTGTTGATTTCGATATTTATAATCAGTATAAAAATAATTTACAAACTAAGATTAAGAACGCAAAGAAAAACTATTTTAAGATGAAATTTAATGAAGCTTTTGGTGATGTCAGACTAACTTGGAAATATTTAAATACCTATCTTTTGAATGGAAAAACGAGATCTATCGTGATTCAGGGTGAGGACGGTAATTTGTTAGGATCTGATAAGGTGACTGCTAATGTTTTCTCTTCTTACTTTTCTTCCATTTACTAATGAGAGTCCTCTAAAATATATGAATGATCCTCTTCTTATGTCATTTTTTGGAGCCCCTGCAACACCGCACGAGGTCACTCTAATATTATCACGAATGAAAAATAAAAATTGTAATCTATATGAAATTCCTGTATACATTTATAAATTGATGTCTGAAATTGTTTCTCCCTATGTTGCTAAAATATTCAATACTTCAGTGGCTAGTGGATGTTTTCCGGATATATTGAAATATTCAACCATAGTTCCTGTATTCAAGTCTAAAAACCCCAAACTGAAGAAAAATTATAGACCGATACCTACTATTTGTGTATTATCCAAGATTATTGAAAAGTTGATGTGTAATAGGATTGAGTTATTTGTGTAAATTTGATATTATTTGTGATAATCAGTTTGGTTTTCGCCCTGGTTTCTCCACTTCTGATGCAGTATTGCAGTTTGTTGACGAGTGTTCGGAAGCTTTCAATCGTAAAGAATATCTTTTGGCTACATTACTTTATTTTAGTAAAGCTTTCGACACTGTCAATCACGCGATACTGTTGAAGAAGTTGGAATGTTTTGGATTTAGGGGCAAAATGCTGGATTGGTTTACATCATATTTGTCAAATAGATATTTTCAATGCCGCATTGTTTACTGGGTCGTTCTTCGCTTCCTAGCAAACATAGTCGTGTCAACTATATTTTCTAAACGATACCACGTGCTCTACACTTTCGATGTAGAAAAAAGAAACAAATCGATCCCTCTGCATCGTTCAGATATATTTTTAGATTAGTGATGCAACACGCAAATAAATAAAAAAGATATATAAACGAAATCGTTTTAGTAATGGAAAAGACACCAAATGCGATATAAAAACATATCTAAATTGATTATATTTGGAAACTGTTTCGATGGATTGTTGATACCATTATATACTGTATTATACTTTTTCAAAATGATGCATAGAAACGAAAGCGTTTTAGTAACGAAATAGACAGCAAATTCGATGTCAAATATATATCTATATTGGAGATATATTTTCAGAGGAAAGTTAAAATATCGAACTGTATACTCGTTACATAGAGTGCAATTTACGTTTGGGGGCATATCAATTTTATTAATGTTATACATACTAATAAATGGGGGAGAAATGAAGTGATGTGTCTGGGTATCGAACGTGGGCCATGCAGTTATGGGCTCTGGAACGCCACCACTCTGCCAATCTGGATGAATTTGAATAAAAAAAAATTGATATACACTCAGGCCTAGCTTTAATAAAAGCGGTAATTATTTTGAGATATGTATATCTCGAAATGATTACTGTTCGTAGACATAGAAAATGGAGACAAGTTTTTCGTGATTATTTCACGGCAACTAAAAGAAATCAAACTTATAATTCAGAAGAGGTTATTAGAAGCAATTGGTTCAGAAATTTAACATGTCCCATCTTATGGTAAGTTCAGTGTTATCGCACAGTTCCATATTTTCGAACACATAAAATTCTGTATATAATAATCATTATTTATCTTTTATTTTCAATTGGTATCCATGATACCAATTAGAATAGAAGTTAAATAATAATTATAAATTTTTCTTTTCTAACGTGTCCGAAATTGTAGAAACAACCAATAACTTGGAACTTAGTACCCTACTTCCTAAAATATTTCTTTGAGCTTAAAATGTTTGTTTGTTCAATGTAACACAATAATTATAGAAATCTAAGTATCTATTTTTTACTAACCTATACTGAGTTAGAGTTATCTATGGATGGATTTTAAAAGATTTCATTAATTCACAACTTTAAACTTTCATCACTGTAACAAACACTGAAACACGTGTTCATTGCATACTTACAGAGGTGGGCGCAGCGCTGCTACTTGTGGCGCGCGCTACAAGCGGCGCTTCTTTTTCTGTAGCGGTAGCGGCAGCGCCGCTACTTCTGTGCTAATGTAACGGCAGCGACAGCGCCGCTACTTTTTTCCGAAGCGCTAGTGGTGTTTTGCGCTACAGCGCTGCCGCTTCTTTTAAAATAAAAAAATGTTAAAATTATCTGAGGAGTCTTGATACAAGTCGAAACAAGTGCGCGACCCTATAGTTTATCAGTTGCAAGTGATATTCAGACAAATCCGGGCAGTGCGACCAACTGATATTCAAACAATGATTCACAGTACGACCAACTGTTGGTAAAATAATACTACGCAATGGACCATTTGATATTAAGAAGAGCTGTATAATACTATAAATTTACACGCTTTAATGCAGATGTGTTTTTTTTTGTGGTAAAATGGTTTTGACTTACAGCTTACCTTGCCTTTAAAATTTCAGAGACTATTATTCATATACATTGCTTGTAACCTTTAAAAAAGTGAAAGAAAATTCAAAAGTTATTTCGGATATTACAACCGTTTTACTAAACTTTACCCAATTTCAGTGTATTAAGGTCTTGTGCAACACTCTAATAATGCATACACAAACTAGATTACGTGCAATCGGTAGAGCGCATGTGGTGTGCAACACCATCCTCTGTATTTTATATATTATAGGTAGTTCGATTCCCTCATATGTTACAACAATAAATTTTATCTAGTCTTTTATTCCACTGTTCATGTCACTTATAGAATTAATTTGCCGGTGTCACCTAATGACGCATCAGTTTGTTAGGCTATTTTCATTTCAAAGTTGGAAGCGGCACAGTAAACGTAAGCCCGCAGTAGAATTTCATGGTGCCTTTTTTAGTGATCTCTTACCCTGGTTCTCCCCTTAAACTACATCCAGTAAGTTTATTATGTAGAATTAGTAATTGTCTTAATTACCTATGGATGCTATGTTCAGTCGCCATTTTGAATCTTTTTAATTTGAAGCTGTGTTTTTAAACCTCTAGCCTAAAGAAAACTTAGTCAACATTTCCTAGAGTTATAATCCCTTTTTAAATCAATCATTATACCAGCTTTCATTTGTGCTCAAATATTTTCACCTACTTTTATTACTAATGCCTTATAGTTCTAAATTTTAACTTTGTGTGCCAGGTTTTATTTCGTGTCATAGTCTGTCCCAAACTTGCTGTCTGGTGCAATTTTCAGCTTCCCTATTTTAGTCATAAATTTACATTTGTTCAAACCTTGTTGTAGCTTCTTTTTTTTAACTATATTTTTGCATTATTTCTTAAATGTGAGCCTTATGCTAGTTTCTTTTGACCCGCAGGCACGTGGTCATGTAGAAAACCCAACTTCTCATGTCATTATATTTGGAGACTTGGAAATAATAGGATAATAAAACAAGCAAAAGTTTTTTATTTTTCCCTGTCGCTACAGTGCTGGATCGGGGACCAGTGCTAAGACGGTTACTGGTACTGGTGGGAGATCACAAGAAGAATTTTTTCAATTATCCCATGTTTCAAAACATGGATAAGAGACCTTCAAGATTAGCGCTGCCTTCTTTGAAGCTGCTAATTGAGAATGAGGACAGACGTAAAGATGCTTTACTTGCTGAACTTGCTGCAACCAGCTCAGCAGAGGTGTCTGATGATCCTCTTGAAATCAGAAAAGTGATATCTAGCTTGAAGGAAGCTATCAGACCTTATGAGGCTGCCAGTAGAGAGTTGTCTGCTTGGTATAGTAAAAGTGGTTCTGGCTCTAGTGCTTCTGAAGTCAGAAATACTAGACTGCAACTCATCCATATGGACTGTAGAGAGGTTGTGAGAGACCTAAATGCACAACTTTTCAGTTTGGGAGAAGAAGAAGGCTCAAGTATATGGGCGGCGAGTGTTGTTGGGGAGCAAATTTCGGTCGTGGCTGATGATGGAGGAGGTGATAGGCAGCTTGCTGCTAGTGAAAACTCTGATCCGCCATTTCCCTCTGACCTGGAAAATTCATTGATACTTTTGAATTTGGGTCAGACTCCTGTTGTGCAGCCCCCTCCTGTTGTGCAGCCCCCTCCTGTTGTGCAGCCCCCTCCTGTTGTGCAGCCCCCTCCTGTTGTGCAGCCCCCTCCTGTTGTGCAGCCCCCTCCTGTTGTGCAGCCCCCTCCTGTTGTGCAGCCCCCTCCTGTTGTGCAGCCCCCTCCTGTTGTGCAGCCCCCTCCTGTTGTGCAGCCCCCTCCTGTTGTGCAGCCCCCTCCTGTTGTGCAGCCCCCTCCTGTTGTGCAGCCCCCTCCTGTTGTGCAGCCCCCTCCTGTTGTGCAGCCCCCTCCTGTTGTGCAGCCCCCTCCTGTTGTGCAGCCCCCTCCTGTTGTGCAGCCCACTCCTGTTGTTAGTGAACAACCTTCTCTTCTATCATTCTCAAATGCTTATATTACTGAGAGCAGAGAGCATATTGGTATCTTGGACCCGATATCCAGAAGACAGCTTAGGGTGGACCTTCTTAAAGGTCAAGGCGAACCATTCAGTGGTGACCCACAGAACTTTTGGTGTTGGAGACAGAGGCTATCAAGAAGGTTGCTGGAGGCCGAAGCCACAGCTATGGATTCTCTCGAAATCCTCCAGGCAAACACCATTGGTAGACCTAGAAAATTAGTCTCTGACAACATTGATGCAGGTGCTCATGATCCTGGAGGTACCTTGATGAGAGTTTGGTCTTCACTGACCAAGAGATTTGGGAACAGTGCTGCAGTGTCCGAGGCACTGCTGTTCAAGCTGGAGAAGTTTCCTTTCATTAGATCTACACATGACGTGTTGGCCATGGAGGATCTTCTGGACTTGTGTCGAGTCATCAATTCAAACCTGGGCATATGTGCAGATCTCAGAACCTTGGATCTGCCCAGAGGTATGCGCTCTGTCTGGCAGAAGCTTCCTGATAGTTTCCAGAACAAATGGAGAACTCAATGTTACTTGTTGGAGAGGAGAGGTGGAGGTACCCCAAGCTTCCAGCAGTTCTTGGATTATTTGGAGTCCTTTATAGAGGAAGTTTCTTCTCCACATTTTCTTCTGGAGGCTAAACCAGCTTCTAGAGCTCCTGCAAGAGGTATAAGGACCTACAATACCAACGTGGAGGTTACATGCTCGTATCATGAGGCTCCAGGGCACTCAATTGAAGATTGTAAGGCTTTCAACAAGCTCAAATTTTATGACAAGAAGCAGTTCGCAATTAAGAAGAAATTGTGCTTTGCCTGCCTTGGAGACCATGTAGTCTCGAGCTGCACTAGGGAAGCAACCTGCAGCATATGTAAGGGTGGACATCTTGATGTGATGCACTGGCACCGAGGTCCGCGAGAAATGCGGGAGTCTCAGCGAGAAGCAAACAGTAGGTTTGGCCCGAGGCAAGTGACCTCAAACTGTGTTAAGGTATGTGATAGCCAATATGATAGGGTGTGTTCTCGAATTTTGCCGGTTGAAGTGAAATATGAAAATTGTGATGCCACAGTGAAGTGTTTAGCTATAATTGATGAACAATCTGACAGTACCTTTTGTGATGAGAAACTTTTAGAACATTTTAATATTGGACCAGTGCCTAGTCAATCTTTCAGCTTATCCACCATGTCTAGTTTCTTGTGTAGCAGTTCTAAAATTGAAGCAAAGGTGGTCAGAGGTTTTTCCGTGAGTGGTTTAAATAAGAGAAAGAGGATAAATTTACCAACTATTCTTACTCACCCAGGCATTCCACAGTCCAAGCGAGGAGTGGCGACGCCAGGGATTGTGGCAGCTCATCCTCACATCAAAAGCTTTGCCAGATTCTTCCCGAGAATAGACCCAAAGTTGGACATCCTGTTGTTAATTGGAGGTAACTGTGGTGAGGCCATGGCAACCAAAACTCACGGTAAGCACTATCCTTTTGTTCATGAAACACCTCTAGGGTGGGCTTTAGTAGGCCCTGCCTGTATGCGTGAGTGTCCACCTGTCGAAGCTAGATGTTTCAGAACTTCTGTAGAGCCCTTTTGTGAGCATTTTACATTGAAAACTTCATTGAATTCAGTTAATTCTAGAGATATGACCTCAAATAGATGTTTCAATATTTTTGAGGAGTATTCTGATGACGATGTGATGGATATATCACGTAGTGATAAGAAATTTCTCAATATAATTGGTGACGGCATAAGAATAAACGATGAAGGGAAGCTAGAAATGCCTTTGCCTCTCAAAGAGGGAACTTTGCCTTATAACCGCTTACAGGTTTACATGAGATCCCTGAGTACCTTGAAGAGCATCAAGAGAAATGATGTTAAGACGATTAAAGCTGTGGAGGTTATGCAATCGTACCTGTCGAGACGTCATGTAGAGCAGATCCCGAAGGCGGAACTGAAGTCATCTGATAGCACCTACTATGTGCCTGTGTTTCCTGTCCTACACCCCCTAAAGAAGAAGCTTCGGATAGTATTTGATAGCAGCGCCTCTTACCAGGGATGCAGTCTTAACGATAGATTGTTGCAGGGTCCAGACGAGGGAAACAAAATCGTTGGAGTTCTTTCTCGATTTCGACACGGGAAGATTGGTTATAGTGGCGATTTGGAAATGATGTTCCACTGCTTTAGCCTTGCTCCAGAGCACAGGAACCTCGTTAGATTTTTTTGGTGGGCTAACAACGATCCCGAGAGAGAGGTGGTGGAGTATAGAAGTAGGGTGCACAATTTCGGCAACAAATCTTCTCCTGCTGTTGCTAATTTTGGACTCAGATATACCACTCTATCACCAGAGGCCCAGAAGTACCCAAACGCCGTCAGTCTGATCAAGAATAATTTCTATGTGGACGATTGTTTGGGATCTGCTGATTCGGTTGAAGAAGCGGCTGACACCCTCAAGTCTGCTGTTCTCATCCTTAAGAAGTACAAGATAAGACTGCATAAAATAGTCTCTAGCTGTGCGAGGGTCGCGGATCACTTCCCGCCATCGGAGCGTGCTTCTGATGCGCACTCCATCGACTTGCAGGGCAGTGACGTTCAAAAGACTCTGGGTCTTTCGTGGGATACGGTTACGGACGAGTTCGTGATGTCTTGCAAGTTTCCTGATAGACCTATGACAAAGAGGGGCGTCTTAAGCACTTTGCACACCTTGTACGACCCTCTAGGGTTTATTTGTCCCGTAATTCTAGCTGGAAAGATCATACAAAGAGAGATGATACCTTCTAAGGGGAATCCCATCAAGAGCCCACTTCAGGATCTGGGCTGGGACGATGAGATCCCCGCTGCCGTCTCGCATACTTGGGTCAAGTGGAAATCTTCCTTGCGGGGCTTGGAGGAAATAAGAATACCTCGTAGCTACCAGACTCTCAATTTCGGAAACATAAAATACAGAGAGTTTCACGTGTTTACTGATGCTAGTGATGTGGCCATAGGTTTTGTAGTGTATTTAAAAGTAGTCGATGTCAATGATAAAATTAATGTTTCTTTTGTGTTTGCCAATTCCAAGGTTGCCCCCAGAGCTGCTACTTCGATGCCTCGATTGGAATTGTGTGCTGCCTTGGAGGGTTCTCGTTCGGCATCCTACTTGGTTAAAGAGCTGCTCGTCCCTATCCGAAGAACTACTTTCTATACAGATAGCCAGGTCGTCCTCGGCTACATCAACAACGTAGAAAAGAGGTTCGCAAAGTATGTGTCTGGGCGCGTTGCTTCCATTCTGAAGGTCTCTGAGCCAGATCAGTGGAAGTACGTCTCTACAAAGGGGAACGTTGCTGACCTAGCCTCCAGACCTCAAAATCCTGGTGTACTGATGAGCAGTCCATGGTTCACCGGTCCGAAGTTCCTGTGGACAAGCAGTGGTGCTTCCCATGACTTGCCGAACTCTCCTGTGGAGCTTCCTGAAGTAGTGAGGCAGGTACAGACCTTTAAAACATGTTTGAGAGGTCAGAGTATCACAGAGGTGATCTGCGAGAAAACTAACTGTCTGATGACAGCCGTAAATATCATGAATAATGTGAAGAGGCTCTCTCTCGCTTGGTTGACTGCGGCTGGTGTCAGAGATACATCAAAGGATGTTACATTCAATGCACTTAACTTCATGGTCGAGCAGATGCAGAGGTCCGAGCATCCGGAGGTCTGTGATATGTTGACAAAGGGTAGAGATTTGCCGGACACTCATGAATTGTCTAGTCTCTGTCCCTTCATGGACGGTGGAGTTATCAGAGTAGGTGGTAGGTTGCGTCATAGTGATCTGCCTTATGATGGAAAACATCCTATTCTTCTGCCTGCGAAGTGCAAGCTCACGACTATGATCATCTGTCATCATCACGAAAAGGTTCATCATCAGGGACGACTGTTGACTGTGGCATCGGTACATCAAGCTGGATATCACGTGCATCGTTGCAGTGGAGTAATAAGGAGCTTTCTAAAGTCTTGTGTGACTTGTCGTTAGCTCAGGGGTGCCTTTATGCGACAACAGATGGCAGATCTCCCTGCAGATAGGCTGGAAGTTGCCCCACCATTCACATCTACAGGTATAGATACCTTTGGTCCCTATGAAATTCACGATGGTAGGGCAACTCGACGATCTTCCTCCTCTAAGAAGATCTGGGTGTTGCTGCTCACCTGTTTGAGCAGTAGGGCCGTGCATCTGGAGCCACTGTATTCGATGGATGCCTTGTCTCTGGACCTCGCCCTCCGTCGCTTTATTGCCATTAGAGGCGAATGCAAGCGTTTTCGCAGCGATAATGGTACGAACTTCATCCCAGTGCGCTCAAGGATGATGAAGGAGGCTCCAGATCTGACATGGGAACTAACCCCGCCTGGAGCTAGTCATCAGGCTGGTGTATGGGAGCGTAAGGTGGGTTGCATAAAGAACATATTCTCAGGAGCCATGAGGCAGCTAGGACAACGAACGTTGTCTCGAGAGGAGTTCATAACAGTAATTCAGGAATGTGCATCCATAGTGAACCATACCCCACTCTATGAAGTCGGCTCAGACCCTAATGACCCTCAGCCTATTTATCCTGCCATGCTATTAAATTTGAAAAGCAACAGAAACTCTCACGCCATTTCAGATTTCCATGAGCCGGACTTGCTGTGTTATGGAAAGTCACGCTGGAGAAGGGTTCAATACCTGGCGCAGCAGTTTTGGGTCAAGTGGAGGGACACGTTCATACATCGGTTGACAGAGAGACATAAATGGAAGAAGAAGACTCCATGCGTTGCTGTCGGAGATGTGGTTTTACTTCGAGAACGTGGTGCTTCACGCAACGTCTGGCCCATGGCGAGGGTTCGAGAGGTTCTCCTTGGAAGAGATTCCCTTGTGCGCAGTGTTGTGCTTCAGGTTTCTTCTGCGGGGGGCAATGGTTCGGTGCTCAGGAGATGTATCAGCGATTTGGTTCTTCTCTTGCCTTCGGAGGATCACCATTGCTGAGTCACGTGCTGTGACTCGGGTGGGAGTGTGGTGTGCAACACCATCCTCTGTATTTTATATATTATAGGTAGTTCGATTCCCTCATATGTTACAACAATAAATTTTATCTAGTCTTTTATTCCACTGTTCATGTCACTTATAGAATTAATTTGCCGGTGTCACCTAATGACGCATCAGTTTGTTAGGCTATTTTCATTTCAAAGTTGGAAGCGGCACAGTAAACGTAAGCCCGCAGTAGAATTTCATGGTGCCTTTTTTAGTGATCTCTTACCCTGGTTCTCCCCTTAAACTACATCCAGTAAGTTTATTATGTAGAATTAGTAATTGTCTTAATTACCTATGGATGCTATGTTCAGTCGCCATTTTGAATCTTTTTAATTTGAAGCTGTGTTTTTAAACCTCTAGCCTAAAGAAAACTTAGTCAACATTTCCTAGAGTTATAATCCCTTTTTAAATCAATCATTATACCAGCTTTCATTTGTGCTCAAATATTTTCACCTACTTTTATTACTAATGCCTTATAGTTCTAAATTTTAACTTTGTGTGCCAGGTTTTATTTCGTGTCATAGTCTGTCCCAAACTTGCTGTCTGGTGCAATTTTCAGCTTCCCTATTTTAGTCATAAATTTACATTTGTTCAAACCTTGTTGTAGCTTCTTTTTTTTAACTATATTTTTGCATTATTTCTTAAATGTGAGCCTTATGCTAGTTTCTTTTGACCCGCAGGCACGTGGTCATGTAGAAAACCCAACTTCTCATGTCATTATATTTGGAGACTTGGAAATAATAGGATAATAAAACAAGCAAAAGTTTTTTATTTTTCCCTGTCGCTACAGCGCATACCTTCGCCGCTGCTTTGACCCGTTCTCTCCCAGAATCTAATGTTCTGGTAACTGGATAATGACCAATCGGCCTACCAAGTTTCATGCAACGTAGTTCAATACTTTTTGAGTTATAAATGACCTTGACCTTTGTCCGGATCGCTCCCAAAATTCGGCCAGATGATTCCAGGACATTGTCCAAACGTCCCATCAAATTTCAAGATTTCAGACAATTCGTTGGAATACTTTTTGAGTTATAAATGGCCGTGACATTGATCTTTGACATTTAACCCGGTCGTTACCAAAATCGGACAAAATGGTTCATGTATATTGACCAATCGTCCCACCAAATTTCATGCAATATGGTTAAATAGTTTTCGAATTATGAATAACCATGACCTTGACCTTTGACCAGGTCTCCACCAAAATTCTATCAGAAGGTCACTGGACATTGACAAATCATTTCAGTAAATTTCAGGCAATTTGGTTGAACACTTTTTCTGTTAAGCGAATAACAAGATGATAAATATATAAATAAATTAAGAAATGATTGCCGGGTAAAATATGATCTTCCGCAAATTTGAGAATGTATTAAATGTTTCAAATATTTCAGTTGAAAATTATATTTAACAGTAGAATTCATGGGTAGTTTACAGTAAAATATTATTTTGATCAAAGATGACGAATCGTGTTTAAAACAGATAATTTCAAGTTCACAGTCGTTTTGATTTCAATTGTTTTCCACCATTTTTAAAAGACGCTTGTCAACCAAATTGATAAATTTCTGAATTGTATCAGACGTCATCGTCTCACAAGAGGGTGACGAGTGATTAGTGTGACGCCTCGTTATTCAGACAGCTACATCTTTCTGTGTTATTTCTCGTTATATTTTTTATTCAATAATTATTATTAAGTAGATATACTCTGTAGATATATTAATTTAAATAATTATTTTTTTCATTTTTCCAAATTTTGTATTCCTCTCTCATCTTACTTTATTTCTAATATTAATTTGTATGATGCAATCACTCATTCGATTTCATCATTTATTGCAGTTTGTGGTATCCACTAGTTTATTGTGCTGGACACTTCATCCATGCTTCTAATGGCACTAGGACTTTTCCCCGTCTGGACTATTCCCCGCCGGACTTTTCCCCGCCGGACTATTCCCCGCCGAATAAAATAATAGTATTTTGGGCTATCAAAGTACAATTTCGATGAAAACAAACCATTTATTAATCGAAGACACATTTTATTAACAGACTTACACAATAATATAGTCTTATATTTAGCTTTGATTTCCGTATGTGTCCATATTGGTTGTTTATATTTTAAGACTGTACCTTCGTACATTTGCATATAATTAAGATATATATACTACAAAGTTCGAACATTATGGCAATTCTATAATGAATTGCCAAATCTAGCAATTTAGACTAAGAAGCTACGATTAATTCAGTTTATTTCTGCTCTAAAGTTATACATATCGCGAATTTTTTATTTTCTTTGCTAGTTATTATTAAAAATGTTCTAGTTCAAATATATACTTTTCCAGAACTATATATTTAATTGTAATTTATTAATTTGACAATTAATATAATAGACTACAGAATTAATAATCCTACTATATTTTATTTATTACACTTAATATTGGTTGTCTTCTTTTCTATTATGCATATTTAATATTTATTCCTTAAAGAACTTACAATTGATTAACCATTATTATGAAAATACATAAGTTAGAGTGTAGAAATCCTTAAATCAAGACTTTTCAAGTAGTCAGATTTGAGGACAATTTAGATATAAAGTTGTACATTGTACAAGTGACCAATTTCCATGCAACAATGTTTAAAAATAAATCCAAAATATTGGCTAGTTAGATAGATAGATTTATTGGTTAAAACGATTTTCTTTTCAAAAAAACTAATTAAAAAATCTTAATATTAAATTTTCTTCCAAGGTTTAAATTTATAGAAAAATAGGCGGGGAAAAGTCCAGGCGGGGAAAAGTCCGGCGGGGAATAGTCCGTTTCCCGCTTCTAAAAGTTAATATAATTAGCGGAATTTATTTTCAGCCCTTCTGGAATCCTGGAAAATACAACAAGTTCATTTCCAATGGACCAAAAATTAGTACACCTCCATCTCCTTATAGACATCAAATTCGTTGGCTGGCGATGTGGTTTGCCATGAGGGACCCAAATTTTAACCCAACCGTCAGCTCCATCGAGAGTGACACGCATTTTATCAGTGAAGAGTACTGTTTGGAAATCATTCTTTGAGATAAATCTCAGCCCACAGTAACATTGATTTCATGTGTGTATCCTTCAAAAGAGGTCTGGTAATAGATGAAACATAAGAGGCGATTAGTTTTAGTGTTATACAGGTAGTGGTTTTTAAGAAGTTTTCCATACCGACACACTTATAAAAACTTCATCACTGGTTTCCAATGGGTTCCTCTTGAGTTCTCTCTTGATCAAGGACTTGTTATGTCTTGTATAGTTTCATTTTAATTGCCCGTATTCTTGCGAGTAATCTTCTTCAAGAGATCAGCAAGAAATTTCTTCACTGTCTGTACGTGACCGTAAATATAATAAATTCAATTTTACTCCATATATGATAATTTTTTTTGAAAAGTAGCGCTGTAGCTACACTTTGCTGTCGCTGTAGCGGCAGCGCCGCTGTTGTTTTGAAAACGTAGCGGAAGCGGCAATGCCGCTACATCTACAGCATGTAGCGGCAGCGGTAGCGCCGCTGATTTTCAAAGTAGCGCTGCCCACCTCAGCATAGTTAAGGCTCGCTTCACAGTTGCATTTTTAGCTCTTCCTAAAATGTGTTCACATAAGCGTTTTTTTTTATCGTTGAAGTAAAAATTTAATGTGATTTTTCCATCATCGATAAAATAAACGCAAGTGTATACACATTTTAAGAAGAACTTTTTTCCGCAGTGTTAAAAATGCAAGTGTGAAGCGGGCCTTAACCATGTAATAAACAAGCGAAGAACGAATATTCAGAGTGAAAGCTTCGATGAGATCAAAATGTAACTGAAGTAATTGTTCTATTTCCAAATAGTTTCTAAGGAAGAAGTGTAAGCACCCTTTATTAAAATGTCTACCATTATAATTTTTTTTTTCTTTTATTCACTGCCTTTTAGTAAGTAAAATTACAGAGTTAGCTCTAAGAATGATCTTCGCGCAATGACAAAAATAGTCCCCCTCACTATTTGCTTACCTGTTCTGAAACTATGTCCATCAGTTGAAAATTGTTTTTACTTGTTAATAGTACAATAAGAGGCGGAGAAAGAGAGACCAAGATACAGTATTTTCGTCCATTAGTTACCGATTTATAAGTATTTGAAAAAGCGGAAACATTTTTGTGGCCCATACTGTATGTATAAAAACCTTCACTCATTTAACTTGCCAGCCCATTCTTATGAAACCAAACAGATAGGTGACCCTATAAACAACGGTCTATCGATTCGATATTTTCTTATGTCGAATTCAAAGCTGGGACAGCGGATATCTAAATTTATTAATTAATTTTAATCAAATCGATACATGAAAAAATCATGAAATCGACATCATAAATCTCCTTCTATTTTAGATGTCGAATCAATATATGATTTAATACATCGAAAATTTGTAACGAAATCGCTAGATAGATATTTTTCTAAGAAAACGATGCATAAATCTAGATATACAGGGTGATCAGACCAGGTGTAGACAAATATTTATTGAAATATCTCCTTATAAATAACAGAAAAAAGAAAACTAACTTAACAGAAAAAATCATTATACATCTAAGAAATAAATTCCATAGTTAGTTTTCAATATATCCTCCCTTAGCCTTCACCAAACGCCTCAACCTATCAGGAACTTGACAACACGCGGCACGGATGTTTTCTTCTGGAATTTCGTCCCAACAAGTCGTCAAATTTTGCTTCAGAGCGTTCACATTTGAGTGATTAGAAGAGCAGGCTTTACTCTCCAAAATACTCCAGATGGAAAAGTCCATAGGGTTCAGATCAGGAGAGGAAGGAGGAGATAACTCCTTCGACCAGAACCAAGCCATATTCTTCTTGCACCATTCTTGAACGCGATTAGCCGTGTGGGACGTGGCTCCGTCGTGCTGGAGGGTAACACCTGTTTTACCGAACGTTGTGTTCACCCAAGGCATCAACTGATCCTCCAACAACTTCAAATAAACGTGCTGGTTCACCTTTACACCCTCTTCAATGAAGAAAAGTGGACTCTTCTTTCCAGATGTGTTTACCCCGGCCTAGACCATGACAGAAGCTGGTTTTTGTCTCCTAAACATCAGCCTGTCGTTCAGAGGAATATCGCGCTTATTCACTGCATAAATCCGGTCGTTCTGATGATTGTGGATGGCTTGGATCGTGAATAACTTCTCATCAGTCCACAAGACCAGAGGTTGCGTGCCGTCTCTCAGCTTTTCCAGAAGAAGCTTTGCTCTTTGCAGCAGTTTGGTTTTTGTGGCCTCTGGCAGTAGCTGAGCTTTTGTCTTTTTGAATGGGGAAAGGTTCAGATCACTTGTGAGTTTTTTTTGCATCGTTCCATAGCTCACAGGCTGATGCCAATTTCCTGACGCTTCTTTCAGGATTCCTCCTGATTTTCTCCCGGGTGTTTTTGATGAGCTTAGAGTTCCTAACCTTGCGATCTGGAGTAGTCCTAACCTTTGGTAGGGTCGAACATGTCTCTCTGAAACGCTTCAGAGCCTTGTAAACACCAGATCTACTCGCACGACCCTTTAAAAGCTTTCATATTTGACCCGGGGACTGTCCTGATTCAAACAGTTCCTGAATTGTCGACGCTACAGAGCTCATAACTAAATTAATATTTAGAAATACCTCTGAAAGTTAAATATAACAGTTAGTGCATATAATGAGCTATCCAATAGTGTAAATAGATGGATAATTTTTACGTTTTAAAGGTTTTAAAATTAAACATTAAAATTTGTCTACACCTGGTCTGATCACCCTGTAAAAACGATGTGTATTCGATGCGTGTAAAAAGTTATAGAAAATCTGTTATGAGTCTCGTATTTTCTGTCGTCTGTTTTAGTCTTATAAAATACAATGAAACTCTTGAATTATTAAATTTTTATTTCTTCATAACTCAGAGCCACTTCATAGCTCATGGACACTGAATGTTTTCTATGATTAAAATCTTGGAGAAAATTATGGTCTTTGAGTGAGAACTAGGACGAATTTCATGACGTATATTGTTATAAATAACTCAGGTCCTTCGATCATTATTCGAGTGAACTAATTACTCACCTATATATACTGAGTGAGAGTTAATCTATGGTCAAATTTTAAATAATACATTGAAATTTCATCACAGAGCTTTCATCTTTTTTAGCTAAGTCGTGGCCTTAAAACATTTTCTTTAATTTGAACTCATAGAAAATGAAATTTTTAAGGAGTTACAATTTTATAAAAAAATTGACCATCTTATTATGTACAATTTGTAATAAGAATAAGTTGTGATTTTGGTTATAAAAGCGGTGTTTGTCTGTATAGTTATATTCACTTAAAAATATCTCAAAGTATTTCCAAGTCACTTAAAATCAATTTTTTTTGATAAAATGCATCCACGGTGGCACAGTGCCAAGGTGCATGTACCTGACCGCAGGATATATGCATGCAGCAGGTTCGATACCTGGAGACATCGCTTCATTTCTTCCCATTTAATTTGTATGTAACATTTATTATATTGATATGTACTTAATCTAAGTAAATTATATGCAATAAAGTAAAAGATTCAATTTTAATTTTTGAATTTATTTGCTTATTGGATATCGAGTGGATATCGTTTCGAAGTATATTAGATATATAATCGGGCGTCGGTTCGATACAGATTCCCTAGGGTAGGAGCAAATATTTGCTTCTTTTTGTTAACGTCTATTCGACGCATAATTTATGACTTTTCATCTCGGAATACACGTATTGTCGATGCCGTCTGGTGGTGAACGGCATCTTCGAATCGAAGCCAAAACGATATCAGATAGCGGATTCTAGCTCTATTTTCGAATTCATTTCGAGAAAAGCCTTGTATCCAGATGACGTCATTTCGATGCCGCATTGTTTACTGGGGATCTGTTGGTTAACTTCCCACGAATTACGTTATCCAGGCAAAATATTATGTTTGCTTGTCTTCGATTGTGCAATTCTCTGCCTACTGATGTAAAGAATAACAAATCTCTTTCTATATTCGAGAGGTCTCTTAAAACATTACCTAAATTCATATAAGGCTAAAAACTAGCACAGTCATACAATTAACTGTTGAAATTGTAATAGTTACCCTACAAACAATGGTCTGTCGATTCGATGGAATAATCTATCGATTCGATATCCATGGCAATCGAAATAAATCGAATCGATATACGTTGCTTATAGGGTAGCTGCCCAACAAACATATGTTTGTTGGGCATATGTCGATGCCGTTTGCTGTCGAATTCGTAGCGCTAACGGTGGGTATCGACTTAAGCCCGTATTACACTGTGGCGCTCGCTAAGGCGGTCGCCACAGTTTTGTTATTTTTCTCTCTAACTCCGCCCCTTTTCTCTCTAATAGCGAAAAATATCTTGGCGAGCACCACTAAATTGTGATCGCTCACTGCGCGATAGAACCAACACCGCCACCGTTTTAGAGGTGATGAAATTGTCACTGAAGCCTGCTAAAGAGATTCGAAGTAGTGGAAAAAGTATTTTGTTTCATTTTAAAAGTTATTTAAGACTTTGTACGGCTACTGCGCGATACAAAAAAAGAATGAACGCTTCTGTGTAGTATCCAGTGTTGCCATACAATCAATGGAATTAAACTTTTTAATATATACGCATGGAATTGTTTCACACAACTATTAAAAAGATAATTAACTGAATATATATTCGTGATGACATCGAATTTTATTGGTACGATTCATTTCATAGTAAATCTTTCAATTTTCCCTAAATTTCAATGCACGATCACCGCCATATCGACTCTTCTAGTGTAATAGCAATTTTGAGAATGGTGAGCGCCATATCTGTAGAGAGAGAGACAACACCGCTATGGCGAGCGCTACAGTGTAATACGGGCTTTAGCAACCACTTCGATTCATAGTAGATATCGGAATGTCTGTTTCTAAATGATATCTGAATTTACACTTCGGGTAGAAACACGAAAACCGATACATGGTTTTAACAGCATCCTCTTGACGTCGGCATTTCTGTTTCCAAATGTTGTTGAGTTATATGCAGTGGCCATATTTGGATAAATGTGGGAGAAATAGATCGGAACACTTTAAAGTAAATTAAACCTTTTATTTAAGTACTCACGGTACAGAGTCGCAGTGAGAGCAAACGATTATGAGCACCTCACTCGACGTTATCTACTAATCTACTGACAAGCACTGAGTGTATATAAAGATCGAGGTAGCATAGCGCAGGCAAAAGTGATGCCAAAAAGTGGCGCCATGGGCGTTTTTTTACCCCAGTATATAGAATATGTAGTGACAATCGAGACGTTTAGTGTACGTGACGTCATCACAGCAACACTATAAAAGGAAAATTGTCACTACTTATCACGCTATTGTCATTACTATGTATATTTTTTCTACTGTGGTCTAAACCAAGGGTGCCCCTCCCACTCACATCAGTTTAACAGAATGCACGGAAAGGAGATGATGTGCGTGTTAGATTCGCTCTACCTCATGCACTTCTCGAAACCCTATTTTTTAAAGATTCAACAGTTACTTACGAATACAGATAATTTCTATGATAAAAAAGTGTACGATTTGATTACTAACTTTGCTTTGACATCTCACTAAAACTATAATTTTATTACAGTAATAACGAGATGAACAGAGAGAATGTATGCTCAAATCATAATAAATTCACAACAAAAAGTATTAATAAACCATAAAAATATAAGAATTTATCCATTGGTCAAAGCATATACTTCTCAAAAAGAAAGACAATGCTACTGACTATTTTCGACTAATTTATTGCACGAAAGTTTGAGATTAAATTACATTCTAAGAAAAAAGAAACAATGGCCCATACACGTATATCCAGAAACTTAGTGTGACGTCACGACTTGATCATTCTATTAGATTGAATGTAAAATTTAAATATACTTATAACTCTTGTTGACATCTGATAAGCATGGAGAAAATATACGTATTAATTACCATACAACGGAAGTAAATGAAAAATAAAAGTATTTTATTTACAGATGCAATCAATATATCGCTTGTTTGCGAGAACAGTGTCATAACTTCAAAAAATCTGTTTTTCAGGAGAGGCATATTAGTACTTGTAATGTACGTACATTTGATGGTATATCATTAGGATATTTAGCCTCTCTAGCGGTATATTTTAAAGTTTCAATGATGATTTTTTTGCTAAAATAATCAGCATTTTATGATTAATATATCTATATGGATAACTCTAAAATATATGTTTTTGTACTTATGACGTTGTTGCTGCAAACAAGCGATATACTTGGTGTTACATGGTGGGATAATACGTAAACAACCATAAAAATATCATTCATGAACATAAGTTGCATGGTGTGATTAAATATCTCCCACCTTATAAGTGCATCATATTATTTTCATTTACATTCAGTACTATTGAGTTTAATAATATATAATGATAAAAACCACCTATGCAACTTGGTACTTTTTATTCTCAAAACTTAGGACTCAAAGAATTGAAGTCTGTTTCGGAACCAAAAACTATATCGCTAACATCAGAAGGAAGTTAGATACAAGGGACTCGAAGAGTCAGTCAGAAAGGAAAGTGGCTCCGTGAACAAATTTATCTACCACGATTCGTGGTCCAAGCTCAGATATGAAGAAAATCAGTTACTTAATTAAAAAGAATATGGTTGCGAAAGATGGAACTGACAGATGGAAGAGGAAAATGATGAGCTGATGTTAAGTTAATGAAACCTAAATTCCTACCTAGCAAAAAACTCTAAGAGGAAAATGAGAAGAGATAGTAAATGAAGCATGCAAGCCTACATTAGCATTATCCTCTAAACCTGAAAGTAGTGTTAAAAATGAGTTGTGATTAAAACAATTATGATAGTTTAACCTTTTAATTTAACTTTTAATATAAATATAATAAAATTGAATGAGAAAACAACTATAAAAAATAATGTTTTCATAAATCTCACCAACTGCGACAGTTAGTAAACAATATGTTTTCAGAAATAAAATATCATCACAATTGGTAAATAATTTGTTATCAAAATTGTGATAGCTACAAACAGTACAGAACAGCATAACCTCCCTCGACTGTTACTCGATTAGCACTGAGCATTGGAGGAGGGGCATACAACCCCATTGAACCAAGCGGCAGGGGTGCATTGGGGGAAGACACGCCCATGGCGCCACTTTTTGGCATCACTTTTCCTTGCAAGACATGCTGCCTCCATACCTATATATACTCAGTGTTGACAAGTTGGCAACAAAGAAACTGACAGATACGTGACCTATTTGACCTTGAAGATGATCTTCATCTTTCCTTTTAATAACATATAAAACAATATATTAATAGAGGAGATTATAACATAATATATGAATATAGCTGTATGAGCTTACTCTAACACCAAATGATATCTGAATTTATACTTCGACCAGATGTACGAAAACAGATACGTAGTTTTAAAAGAATCGTTTCGAATTTGGAAATTCATTCTCCTATCTCCCTGTTTTATAATATGTATAGAAATGTAGGAATTATTTCTATTCAATTGGATTGTACCTTTCTATATAACGTACGTAGTGCTCCCTTTAAACAACAGTTGTAAAGTTTCGATGGGACATTGGCACACTAGTGCGATTGTACACTGGATCAACGAAAGGTAAGCGATGCTGGAACAATGGTTGTACAACAGGGTTCCTCAAGTACCGTGAAAATGAAATGGGTAACCAATCAAGTGATTTTTCTATGGTCAGTGCATTTATTGTTATGAATCTATATTCTAAACTGCTTATTGTAAATAAGTCCCAAGGGGTTCCTGAAGCTGTCTTAGGTGAATGGAAGAGAAGGGGTGGCGTGCCTTTGGTCCCAAACTGTTGTAATTTGGATCACGTGTCGTCTATTTTATGTTTATCATGTTTTTAACTCTCCATGCAGTTTTAGAGGATAGCGCTAGGGTTATGCTCTACAATTACGAGGTCTTAGATTTTGTGTTAGGTAGGCTCGTTATCTTCATTTACTATCACCTCTTCATTTCCCTCTTCCAT
Organism: Caprella mutica; assembly: GCA_947561585.1. Taxonomy (NCBI): domain Eukaryota; kingdom Metazoa; phylum Arthropoda; class Malacostraca; order Amphipoda; family Caprellidae; genus Caprella; species Caprella mutica. The sequence goes on along the minus strand of CANNZV010000056.1, from coordinate 290,192 downwards.
CCTTGAGTGCAGCTATTAACAATATTTATATTGTTAATACGCTGAACTTGTATCTTTACTTAATCTTTCAATTTCTATAATTTGATAATCATTTAATCTGGCATAATCTTTTTAATCTTGTACACTGTTCATTAGGAGAAGGAAATGCTATTTAAATTTATGGTCATGTTATTCTCGCTAGGAGCTCGAATATAATGATAAACGAATAGCTTTGATGTAAGCCGCTAATATAACATGTAACTTCAGAACATAACTTTATAACTTGTAACCCAGAGCTATAACTTGTAACTCAGAATATAACTTTATAATTTGTACCAAGTTATATAACTCCATGAACTTTGTAAATCAGTTATACAACTTAGAAATATTGAGTTCTTTTTCTATAGGTAGAATTGAAATTATTACTTAATTAATTTAAAAGGAATTAAGTAAGAATTTCAATTATTCTAATTGAAATACTTAACTAATAGTTAGGAACTTGTAACATTTCTGATCATGTATTAGATTAAACAGGACTCTGAAATAGTATGCTTAAATTTGGATGTTTATTAGCAAATCAGGTTTTACTAAAATGAGCTATTAGTAATTCTGTTCGATCTATATGTTATTCGTATAGAAAGCCATTAGCACTAGCGTGTTAAATTTGAATAATGCATTGTGTGTTATTTCTATCTGCAGTGAGTAGAAAAACATCTTTGAAAAGTACTATCAGTACCTTAACAGAAGTTTATTCACTCACTGGAAGGTTGGACCCTCCAGTTCACCCTTTAAATACCATTGGCACCTAACTAAAGTGTTCATAGTTCGCGATAGTCTCTTGAAGACTGGTTGGTCGGACAAAGTCCGGTCGGACTTGTCCATCGACGCGTTTCGTGAGTTGGCTACTCAAACCCTTGTTTATTTAAACCCTTAGTTTACTCAACCCCTAGTTTATTCAAAACTTATGTTGTGTTTATTTGAAGACTTGTGCGTAAGTCTTAGAACTCTGTACTATTCGAACTTTAATATAAGTACACTTATGTAACTTTTCCTTGTGTTTAATTTACTTCCTAAAAACTTTTACCGTTTAGTCATTTGTCAGTTTAATAGAATTCAATCAATTACCTCCAAGTCTCTTCAAGTTAAGATAATACAAATAATTGTTAACGAACCGGAGACTTATTTTGCTCTATGGGATAAGTTTATTAACAAGCCTCACCTACCTAGAAAATAGGTGATAATTAACTATCAGTCCCATATGAAAAGGGCAATTTAATATTGGCATCTTCAAACGGTCTTGAGGAAAAGAGGGAGGAAAAAACGAGGTTAGAATCTATTAACGGTAAAAAATGACTTAATATAAATGGTTTGAAGATTTTTTAGAAGTGAAAGGAAAGTTGGAAAGATAGTGTATTCAGTGATAAAGAGGGTAAAAAGCAGAACTATCAAACCCCTAGTGTTATATCACTAGGACAGCATTCAATGAAATGCGAGTGAACTAGCCAATCACACTCCTTCCGATAAAAAGGACATTCCGGGAGCAACTCGACAATGCCGATGGGAGAACACACTCTTCCAACACATATGGGAGACATACAACTCACCTACGGGAGTCCTGCAGCAACTCTATTAAAAAGGAAGGAAGAGAGGGAAGGAGAAAGCAGCTTTTATTATAATCTATAATCAATTACAGTGGGAAACATAATTAACAATTAAAAAGTGAAGTGCTCGATAAGGGTAGAACATTGTTCCCCGTATGAAAGTTTCCGTATGAAACACTAATGCGGTTATAGTGTGGTTAATTAGAATATCACGTGACATGTGAAAAGTATTCTAATAACTAATAACAATATCAAGAAATACCGGTGTAAAGTATTTCAGTGTAATACCAGTGTGAAAGGTATTGTAAAATAACACTAGTGTTAAAGTGTTACAAGTACTCCTTGTGCTAAAGAAGAAAGAGAGAGCGTGAAATCTCTTTCGTTACGCTAGTTAACGCGCTGTTACCTGCGTACTATCAGCTCTTCGGGTACTAGTGGCAAGAAAAACTGGTACGGCGACAAAGCTACTTTGGTCGTGATAAAGTTGATAAACTCACTCTTAAATAGGTGACGAGTTTATTTTTCTTCTTCATCAAATAAAGTTGGGAGCCGTACTTCATATACTAATAGAATAGTATAAAAACAGCGAATCGCAGCAGATCCAAAGCTGAGAAGAGGACAAGAAACACTGGCAGGAAAACGGCAAATCTACATGAAATCTACAATCTACAACGAAGAGCTTACGTGCTGGGAGCACAGAAGAAATCGAATGACTCCAGCAAAAAAAGGAATTACGAAGGAACGGAAGTAAAACGAAAGCAAGAGAGAACTATAATCTACACTACCATCTGGTAAACAGGCAGCTAAACAACGAGAGGCAAACTAGGTGATGCTATTTAACTATTTAACCTAAAGTTAATACATTGTAATGAATTTTTTGTCTGGAATATAATAATGTCTACTTATATTTTGTATTGTTTATTTTTAAATTTTTATATTGTCTTTATTAATCTTTACTAATTATTAATTTTTACAGTGAATATTGAAAGGTTTTGTTAGATAAGGTAGTATGTAATAAATAATGGCTTCACCAAAATACGACACAAATAGTTACAGCTTGCCGCGAATGTTCCTAGTAATTTAAAGTATAGTTCTGACACTACATTCCTGGGGGAATGATAGATTTATATCGTAGTCTCAAATAGTGGAGTAAAAAGTAGTGTCAAAGACCAGTAGCCTCAAATAGTGCAAGTAGTAAAAAGTAAGATGATAGGACAATTTTAGTCAATGTGTATCATTTAAAGGTAATAAACTTTTAACAGATATAATTGAATCTGGGAATATATTAATTGCACAGAATATTTTAGATGTGTCGGGATAGTGAAAACTATTTACATTTTGATAGGCTAAAAATACCATGTATTTCAGTACTTTTATAATTATCTGACTGAGAACGACATTTAAATCTAATTTATTTTGCATAATTATTCTATAAGTAAAATCATAAAAAACTAATGGAACGTATGTTTCAGAAAGTGAAAGTTGTATAAATGAGTGAAGATGGCAAATGCTCGTGGAAAGCACGTTATATAACAAAATAACTGTTGTTGGCCTATAAAAGGCGAAGTATAATTATAATAAATAATTATAAAAGAATTCCGAGAGAAAGTTCAAATGATGAGAACGATCTTGAAAATACTATTTTGAGAGTATTAAGTAAAAACAGAACAATGTTTAAATGAGCTAATATAGTTGCAAATATATTAGTAGTAACCTGTATGCTCATAAATAGAGATACAGATGGAATATGTAACTGTATATTCACAGATAAGGAGAATAAAAATATTCTAAGTTGATGATAAATTAAATGGGTCTTATAACCTGTGAATTTGTCATGTAAATAACCAAAGGTGAATTTGGTAAAGTAACGATAAAGTAACGACCTATTTATATGAACTAAGTATTTTCCATATTTTTAGTACTGGAATGGAAGAAATTAACCCATTCTAGTATTTCATTGATTTTGCATATTTTAATGAAATGATATTTATTGTGTAGAAAGCAATAACGTCAATAAAAATCTTTGGAAATTATAAATTACGCTGTTATATTTAGTAGGTCATATCAAGAGAAAGTGATATCGAGAGAAGCTGATATCATAAAAACGGTTATATCATATAGAAATATACCGAAAGTACAGTCACAGATGTGAATATCTAACTATAGGGTCAAAACATCCTTTAAGTCAGTGAAAGTAAAATGAGTTGTCATATTATAAAATATAGATGAGGTTTCAGGTAAAACCGTAAATACCTAAGATACATACAACATTGAGTTGTGATATTATAAAATATAAAAAGGGTTTCAGGTAAAACCGCAAATACCAAAGATGTGCACGTATTGTACATATATGACGAAATCATACCTAATTTTCAGGGATGAAGTCAATTGATAATTATGATGTATACCTATTCAAATATTAATAATCGCAGTGTTTGAAAAAGAACCTGTCAATCTTTTCAGTGATTAAAGATAATCGAGTCAGATAAAAGATGTAACGTAAATATGATGTAACGTAAATATGATGTAACGTAAATATGATGTAACGTAAATATTAAACTCAGAGGTATGACTCAGTATAAAAAGAGTGAAACATTTTGAATGGTTGACAAGGAACGATATAGATATATATATCTTGAATATTCTAAATGACCATTTTGATATTAATATTGTATATTAAATATTTTTGAAGAGATTTAAAGTTACCTAGAGGTTAATACTGCTTAACCATAGTTAATGTAATATCGGATAATATGTGGTAACTAGAGGGGAAAAGTAGGTTTGATACTAAATAATCAATATGTGATCTAGTTTCAAACTATATTCCTGTAATAATTAAAAGTAAGAAATAATCGATTTGATTGAAGGTTACTGTTTAACGTAATTAAATAATTATATTCTTTAACGTAAAATCTCAAGTAACTCAATAATGAAAAGAAACAATGATATAAGAAAGATTCAATGCAGTTTACGTATATTGAGTATAAATAATTATCCGTTAAATAAGAAGTTGTTGTAGTTATTCCAGTGACGAATAATAACTTATAATAATCGCCATTGGTGATTAGTTCATATGAACGAAATAATCGTATAAAAAACGATGTGAATTCAGACAATTGTATTTGTCAGACGATAATTCTGAGAAGTAAAATACTAACAATTATCTTAAAACTATTTTCCTATTAATAAAGTATAAAATATAACAAACGTTATATATATATAAAAATATAACTTAACGTAAAAATATAACGCAACTTGATTTTATAATAGTTGACTAGTAAAAAGTCAAGACTAAACGTAATCTTGAAGGAAGCGATGTAAATTCTCAAGTGGGAAGTTATTGTCAACAGAGCTATTAAAATTAGTCACGCATTGAGGCGGTACAGTCAGTAACACTACAGTTGACGATAGCAAGGATATAATATGAAAAAAATAATGAGTATTATATGGAGAATAAAAGATCTAGGAATTAATGTGATTATTCCAGTAGGTTACTCAGAAGTAATAATTAATTATTTGATAAATAAATGAGTTTGAAAGAGAGCTCTTTATGATTTCTTTTAATGATAACTGTAATGTTTGATAAATAAATTAATTAATAATAATGAATCATGGAATTAATGGCATGAAATAAGTGTAATGTCATAATTTAATAATATGATAAATTTGAGGAAGGAAACCAGTGAACTGGAACTGAAGGAATATAAGTTATTACTTGTGTGGGAATTAGAACCTGTATAAATAAGGTTAATAGTTATTTATAATTAAATGACATGCAGTAATTCAATTTACTGTTCTCTATGAACTGTAATGTTATACAATCCAAGATGTAGCGGGAACTAATATTTGGAACACCATAACAAATGGAGGGTTTAACGAATGATTTGAATGATAACAAGATATGAAGCAAATATTGTAATTATTGTTATTTCACATTAAACTTGAATTCTTGAATTTATAATAGAAGTGTAATATTTTAGGCTGAACTTTGGTCTTAAACATGATAAATAAAAATGTTTGTACTTGTTAATTAAAATAAAGATACTGTATTCTTGATATGTAAATTTAGAAATGAATTCTAAATAAATAGTCGAATATTATTGAATGTATTATGAATAATGAAAACATGCAATATAATATACATGTACTTAAATTCTTAATGTTTATGTACAATGATATATAAAATAACTGCTGAAAAAGATAGTTCGTTAAAACTTTTATATATGATAATATATAAATATATAACCATTCTGTTATGAAGGAAATGTTTGAATCAATCTTAAGGGGAACATTCTATTTATTCCTCTCAGAACGAAGAATAAAATAGACCCTAAAGAATTTCCAAACATAAGTTAGGGGAACATTCTATTTATTCCTCTCAGAACGAAGAATAAAATAGACCCTAAAGAATTTCAGAATAATCTCAGGGGAACATTCTATTTATTCCTCTCAGAATGAAGAATAAAATTAGTCCCCAAAAAGATTACAATAATGGATTGAAGTGTAATTAAGTGTGATTATACATGGAATTGTGAGATAAATAATATTAGAAAGTTATAAATCAAGATGTATAATAATTTATATGTTGATATTTGAAGAAAAAAAAGGGGAGTATTCCTAATGTATCAAAATATTAATTCTAAACTGATGGTAATACTACTAAGAGAGATCAGTAATTCCAGGTTCAAGGGACAGCATGTACACTGTACAGTGGATACCTCAAAAGAAAATCTTCTTCTAAAGAAAACTTTTAAGGGGAACTATAATAATCCCATGATGATTGGAAGGTGGAATAATAGTATGTGTGCTGTACAAATGTACAGCAAAGAATAAATTTCTGTTTGTTTATAGTTTATAAGTATATTTCCTCATTAAAGTTAAAAGGTTTATTATGTGATTAACTTTGTAATGTTTCATTTTACTTTTAGCTCTTATCATTTTCAATATTTGTTCTAAATTTGTAATATCTAGTTATTTATTTGGAAATGTGTACTTGCAAAGTTCGTTACGCAGTTCTGTTCTGAAGTTCTGAACCCCCATGGTTCTGGCTAGTCAGTGTGAAATTAGACTTCGGGGTGAGCGCACGTGCCTTTTCTTCTTTCGCACTCCAGTTGTGGAATGGATTAAAATAAACTTATGTAAATCAGGAGATAGTAAAATGTAAGTTCTGTGTTTATTATTTAACATTTATTTGTTCTGTTTCTTTTGCTATATAGTGAATATTGCTTATTGTATAGTAAGAAGATTTATATTTTTATGTAGCTAATCTGTAAACTTTTCTCTGATTGCACCTTGTCTATGCCATTTCTCTAAATGTTCATGTATTTACGGTAGTTTTTTGTTCTCTTTCTCAGGATTTAATATCATTCAAAAGTTTGTACTTGATGTGGAAGAATTACAATAAAGTACGGACTGAATTACTGACTGTTTCTATTGAGAGTCTCCTTTAAATATGAAAAGCCAGTACATTAAATCATTGTTCGACTGATGGAAGATCGTCTGGTGATGTGTGGCAACTTCCCTATTGCGCACACTCAGAGTTGAAGATTATCTGGTGACTCGTGGCAACCCTACTGTGCATCAGCTCACTGCTCAGGTATATCTAGTCACCCCCTAGCGTGTCTCTCACCACCTACTCAACATATACCTCACCATCTTCAGTACGTATAGCATACGGAACGATATATGTAGCGGTGTACCTTTGTTCACGCACACACCACAGCTAGCGCTCTACTGCATTCCGTGTAAGTGTTTGCTTGACGTACACAGCCATGGGAGAGAACGTGAAGCGTGGAGCAAAGCCATCTTTAAACGTCCTTATAAAGGAATTAGACTCTGTTACAGATAAATTTAGAGAGTTATTACAAGAAGATTTAGACGGTTCAAGCGAAGAAGAACTAAAAGCGAAATCTGATGAAATAACAGCTGTTAAGAAACACTTTGATAATCAAAGTAGAGCATTGGAAGTACGCCTTCGGGATAACGGTGCACGAAATGAATCTCGCACTGCTAAGAGGTTACGCTTCGAACTTATGCGTGAAGCTTACGACTCTGTTCGTGAAATTAATTCTCTCAGACGACGATTTGATTTAGACGACATATCGAATGATAACCCTGAAGATCGACAGTCACTTTTTTCTGTTATGACTACTCCTCCTCAGCGCGAGGATGTCATTAACGAACAACAGAATGAAGAAAGTCAAACTCAGAGTAACTATGAAGATGGGCCAGTTCCTAAAAATGAAAATCAATCTACCAACGAAGATTTTAATAATGCCCATTCTTCTAATAACGAAGACCCACCTGTAATTGAATCCTCAAATGCAGCTACGTTTCTGCTCAAGGCAGATCTTCTGAAATCTCCAGCAGAACCTTTCAACGGCAAACCCGGTACCTATAATATGTGGGCTAACATATTGAATAGTAGGATGAGTTGTGTTGCTCTCACTAACATAGAGAAACTACAGATATTATGTGCCAATACAACTGGTCGTCCTCAAGATCTTGTGAAAGACTACCTTACTAACGTCACAGTAGAGTCATCAGGGTCAGCCCTCGATACCATATGGAGTACATTTGAAGAACGATATGGTAATAAAATGGCAGGCTCACAGTTACTTATTGATCGCCTTAAGAAACTTCCACCTATCTATTCTATTGATGATGAGGATTCTATCACCAGCATGTTGGATGCATGCAGGAATGCTGTTTGTTCAATGGAGTCCTGCCCTCAGCTACAGTGGCTCAATACTTATGAAGGAATCCAAATGCTGTCTGGAAAACTCTCAGACTCACTTCGTGGCAGATGGAGAACATTTGGAGTCAAGAGCAAGGCTTCAAGTGGACAGAACCCTACACTTTCTGTCTTCGTCAGCTTCATTCAACTCCTCTACAAGGAATCAGTAGATGATTTCTTTAAGAAGGCACCAACCACTGTGAGAGACCAGCGAAGCTCTCGAACTACTAAGGTATTTCGTACGGAAAGTACATTAGATGAAAAGTCAACAGGTATGAAAGCTTATTGTTATGTCCATAAAAGCGATAAGCACAGTTTGAAAGATTGCTATTCATTTAGGAATTTTAACAGAGATGATAAACTTGCTGTAGTCAGAGAAAATAAGTTATGTTTTCGTTGTCTAGGTGATCATTTTGTTGTTAACTGTAAATCTGAAAATCCAAAGTGTAGCGTATGTCAAAAGAGTCACTTAACTGTAATGCATTATGACAATGTAGCTAACGTAAATGAAAACGAAAACACATCTATATATGTGTCTAAACATAATAACGGTAAATTTCAGAGCAGTAGTAAACCTTTTGCTAGAGTTACTATGACTAATGTAAGCGAACATAATTCTCCATGTGTATTTTCTAAGACATTTCTTGTAGAAGTTGGTCACTCGAATTCAGAGAAAACTGTTAAGTGTTTATTAATCCTAGATGATCAGAGTACCAGATGTTTTGCAGATCCCAAGCTGTTAGATTTACTTTCTGTCGAAGCTCCTAAATATTCTTATTCACTTAAAACTCTTAGCGGATTAAAAACTAATGTTGATGGTCAATTGATAAGTGGTTTAAAAGTTAAAGGTGTTTCTGATTCTAAATGGTATAAACTGCCTGATACTTTGTCTAGTAGCATGATTCCTGACACTCATGATGAGATGGCTTCTCCAAAGATCATAAACAGTTTTCCGCACATAAGACATCTTGCTAATAAATTCACAGAGTTAGATTATGAAGTAGATACAATGCTATTAGTAGGAGCAGATGCAGGTGAATTAATGAACTATAAAACTTTCGGTTATAAAGCTCCTTATGTCCATCAGACACCTCTTGGTTATGCTCTAGTTGGTCCAGTTTCTAAAAGAATTGTGAAGGCTTGTAATTATGTGGTACCTTCTCCATCTGTTCGTGCGTTTCGTATATGTGCTAAACAAGCGGGACAGAAGAGTTTTCGATGCATCTGATGTTTTTCCTCTCAAAACTAACCTTCTAGAGTCGACAGACAACGTGTTTGAGCGAGACAGCGATGACGATTTAAAAGGATTCTCCGTCGATGACTCGAAGTTTATAGAGAAACTAAATTCGGAGGTAAATATCGACAAAGATGGTAGGGTGATACTCCCTCTTCCTTTCAAGGATAGCGATGTGTCATTGCCAAACAATAAAGATGCGGTCTATTTCCGAACAGTTTCGACGTTGAACAAATTAAAAACAACTAATGCTAAGCTAGCACAATGTCGAGAAGCGATCGATAAAAATGTACGAATGGGACATGTCGAACAAATCAGAAGCGAATACGTAACTCCAAAACAAGGTAAGGCTTGGTGGCTACCCGTCTTCCCGGTCACCCATCCGCTAAAAGATAAAGCTCGTTTAGTGTTTGATGCTTCAGCATCCTTTAAGAAAGTTTCTCTGAACGACGCGTTATTACAGGGACCTGATCTGAACAATGATTTGCGAGCGGTATTACTAAGGTTTCGATTATTTCCTGTGGCTTTCACATGCGATATCAAACATATGTTTCAAAACTTTCTTGTTCCTGACGATCAAAAGGATTTTCTACGATTCTTTTGGTGGCAAAACAATGATACTTCGAAGCCAATCGTGCAATATAGATCTAACGTACATCTTTTTGGAGCACGAAGTTCCCCTTCCGTCGCGGAATATGGTTTGAAATATATAGTAAAGCGTGAACGTAGTAAGAACGAATTAAGTGATGCCGCCGCTCGTTTTGTAGATAAAGATTTCTATGTTGACGACGGCTTGCATAGTTGCAATTCCTCTGAAGAGGCTATTTCGATAGTCAATGCAACGAAAAGTGTGTTTGGAAAGTATCAGTTGGAACTGCATAAGATACGATCCAACTCTAAACCTGTTCAGGAGCACTTTTCTCATAGCCGTGATGAACAGCTTCATCAGTCAGTGTCTATCACTCCATCAGAGTCGTCCAGGACACTCGGTGTAGTTTGGGAAACTGAATCGGATCATATGACAATAAACATCAATATTCCTGATCGTCCCTTCACAAGAAGAGGTATATTATCGTCTGTAAATGGCTTGTTTGACCCGATCGGCATGGTTGCTCCAATCGTGCTTGGAGGAAGGATTATTCAGCGAGAAGCTATGCACTGTGAATCGAGCGAACACCTAGACTGGGATACGCCATTGTCTGAAGACAAATTGTCCGCTTGGACGAAGTGGAAAAATGAGGTTAACGGAGCTCGTATATCGATACCTCGATGCATATTTGTTACTAATCCAACTGATGTTCATCTTCATGTATTCGCTGATGCATCTTCTGTGGCTATTGGTTACGTAATCTACGCCACAAGTTCTAACTCGGAAGGTGAGCGCCGTGTACCCTTCGTAACGGCCGGTTCAAAAGTGGCTCCTAGGGATGCAACTACAATCCCACGCTTGGAATTGTGCGCTGCTCTGGAAGCTTCTTTTGCTCTATCCAACGTCTTGCGTGAGTTAAATGTCAGAATCACAGCCATATCTTGCTACACTGATTCTAAGATAGTGTTAGGATATCTTCAGAATTGTCGTAAATCGTTCTCGCGCTACGTATCTCGTCGTATTGATAGTATTAGAAGATTATGTCATTGCGTAACTGGATGGAAATATGTTCCTACAGATCAGAATCCAGCTGATCACGCATCTAGATCAATGAGTCCAGAATCTCTCGTTAACAGCTTGTGGTTTACGGGACCTGAATTCATTTATGATGACGAACCTGTAATCAGTGAGACTTCAGGAACTCCTTATAGTAACCTACCCGAAGCTACTCCTCATCACAAAATCTTACGCTGTGCAGAAACCTCAACACCGAATTCCCCTCTAACCGAACTAGTCGAACGAGTCAGTAGTTGGCCCAAGTGTATAAGAATCGTACAGCGTGTTCTTTCCCTTGTCAGACGATGGTCTGACAAAGCTCGTCAATCCAAGGGAAAGCCTTTAGCTCCGCGCAACAATGACATATATGTTCAGGAGGCTGTCGAAGCTCTGGTGTCAGCAGCTCAGCGTGATTCTTTCCAAGGAATAGGCGGTGATATGCAGATACCACTGGAGTTAACTGATGGACACACTCTAAGTGGAGTGGCACCCTTCAAGGATAGCACCGGACTTATAAGGGCTGGAGGTAGACTCCGCAATTCTCTTGGTTCGTATAAAGTCAAACACCCAGTTGTGCTGCCTCTCGAACATCCCATATCCAGGAGAATTGTCGAGCATTGTCATGAGATCTGTGCCCATCAAGGACGCCTGATCTCTTATTCGGAAGTGCGAAATCGTGGATTTTTCATCATCAAAGGTAAGATGTTGGTGAAGAAAGTTATAGCTGAATGTACCATGTGCAAGCGATTGCGAGGATCAACGGCTGGCCAAATGATGGCTGATTTGCCCTCAGAAAGGGTGAACGAATCAGCTCCATTTGATCACATCGGTATAGATGTATTTGGTCCGTTCTTAGTACATGATGGTAAATGTACGCGTCAAAGTAAAGCAACGAAGAAAATGTATGGTCTTATCATAACGTGCTTAGCATCTAGAGCCATACATATCGAACCTTTGGTCGGCCTAGATACTGTTTCATTCATAAACGGTATGCGTAGATTCATTGCCATTCGTGGACCTTGCAAGTCAATAGTAAGCGACCAAGGGTCTAATTTTGTAGGTGCACTCAACTACAATATTGATTTCAAACGTATTGAACAAGACGCTCTCACACGCGGTTGCGCTTGGAAAATGAACCCTGCCGAGGCAAGCCACTTCGGAGGAGTTTATGAGAGAAAGATTGGCTCTGTTCGACGCATTTTACAAATCTTTCTTCAAAAGGTGTCAACCACTAACCTAAGTAGGGATGAAATGTGTACATTTCTACAAGAAGCGGCAAGCATAGTCAATTCAACTCCACTTTATGGCATATGCGATGATCCAAACGAACCCTATCCGATCACCCCCTCAATGATATTAACACTCAAGGTCGAACCTTCATCTATCCCTAATGACGAAATCGTAAAAACGGACATACACGCTTACGGACTTAACAGATGGAAGAAGGTACAACGTATAGCTGACGAATTCTGGCATTATTGGAAGAAACTGTACCTAGTTGATATGATAGAACGTAGAAAGTGGAAGGCTCCTCAGAAGTCAATCACTAAGGGAACTGTAGTAATTATTAAGTCAAAGAATCTCCCACGAAATCAGCGGATTTTAGGTTTGGTAGTTGAAACTTTCAAGAGTTCTGACGGCCTCGTCCGAAAAGTTCTGTTGAGGGTTTGTCCCAGTAAGGGAAGAAGTCGTACAGTTATCAAAGCCATTCATGATCTCGTTCCCCTGTGCCAAAACGAAAATCTGGGCACAGTCGGGCGGGAGTGTGCTGTACATATGTACAGCAAAGAATAAATTTCTGTTTGTTTATAGTTTATAAGTATATTTCCTCATTAAAGTTAAAAGGTTTATTATGTGATTAACTTTGTAATGTTTCATTTTACTTTTAGCTCTTATCATTTTCAATATTTGTTCTAAATTTGTAATATCTAGTTATTTATTTGGAAATGTGTACGTGCAAAGTTCGTTACGCAGTTCTGTTCTGAAGTTCTGAACCCCCATGGTTCTGGCTAGTCAGTGTGAAATTAGACTTCGGGGTGAGCGCACGTGCCTTTTCTTCTTTCGCACTCCAGTTGTGGAATGGATTAAAATAAACTTATGTAAATCAGGAGATAGTAAAATGTAAGTTCTGTGTTTATTATTTAACATTTATTTGTTCTGTTTCTTTTGCTATATAGTGAATATTGCTTATTGTATAGTAAGAAGATTTATATTTTTATGTAGCTAATCTGTAAACTTTTCTCTGATTGCACCTTGTGTTGCTATGCCATTTCTCTAAATGTTCATGTATTTACGGTAGTTTTTTGTTCTCTTTCTCAGGATTTAATATCATTCAAAAGTTTGTACTTGATGTGGAAGAATTACAATAAAGTACGGACTGAATTACTGACTGTTTCTATTGAGAGTCTCCTTTAAATATGAAAAGCCAGTACAGTATGGAATAATCTCTTCCAGATTTATAAAAGAATATATATTGTTGATTTCACATGAGTATAAAAGAGGATTAAAATGAAAGCTTAAATAATAAAAGTGATTGAATAAAACGGATTTATTTCATAAAAATAAATGAAACAAATATAACGAGAATTGTAAAATACGTTCATGTTACGTAAATGAAATTATTAATTAAACTCAGTATAGCAGTTTAAATGTAATTAAAAAGTTTGAGTTTAAAAGGGACAGTTAAATAATTTAATAAATAATGTATGGATTCAATATAAAGAAAACTGTTTAAAAGTTTAATGATACTGAAATAAGAGTAAAAGGCTCTTTAGTGATAAATGGGAATTACGAAAATATTTTTGAGTATTGAGTTTAATGATAACAAGAATCTTGATGATATTTAAATTATTACTTGAAAAAAGTAAATGAATATATTAAACCTGAGTTAAAACAATTGAAAAATTAATGAGATGTAATTCTGTACGAGAATTTATGATTATAAAAGGAACATAACGATATATAATGAATAGCTAAAAAACGACATAGTTTATGTTCAATTAATTTCTTTCAATGGTTAGATCAATAACATTAACTCTTAAGGGTATTTACAATATACACTGATGTTTAAAGAAATGTAAATTATATATAATGCATTGATGTTTAGTGAAACATAAAATATGTATAACTATGTGTTTGTAAGTTAAGAGTAATTAAGAAAATTATGTTGACTAACACTTATAATTATTGATGAAATGTAATGTAATGGTAGATAAATATTCTATGTAAGATGTAAGTTTCTTGTATAAGCTAGTAAAGTTCACCTATAATTGCAGAAAACGAGTGGGCGGGCATCTATACACACGTAAAAGAGGCTCTAAAAGCATTGAACCCCATCCATCTGACGATCTGACGTTATGGGCAAGACATCGGTTGAAGGTGAATTACTTAATTTTACTATGAATTTATCACTATAAGTGAAAATCTTGTAAAGTAACGTAACAATAAAAAGAAACATAACAGTTTTGATTGAGTCCAAGATTTTCATGAACCTAGTTTTAAGTGAAAAATATGTTATATATATATAACTAACCCCTTCTTTACAGTTTTATAATAATAGGAATATGTATTGTAAACTGAATGAGGTATGTTTTGAAATAAATGTTATGTGAGATACATATTTTATCAAACTATAATATTACTTGAAGGATTATAACAATACTATAATATTAAAGAATTTTGTAGAATCATTGTACAAAATTTTGGAACTAATTAAAACAATCATGTTTTAGCTAATAGTAAAATTAGTAAAAAAAATCCTTCAACTGTAAGTCTAAAAGTAATAGTTAGGTAAAAATATAATCCTAATTAATGGTGTAATTAATGTATATTTCTTATTTTCAAAACTTGAAAACCATCTCTCGAGAAACTGGAGCAGAGCAATAACAAACCAGATGCTGGAACAACCCAAACACCAGTAACTTGTTGATCCGAAAAGGATGATAAGCCGAGCTACGCCTGGTGACGAGAAGGCTGAGCAGTGGTGCACACTTGGTGACGACTTCACAGTCATATTTGGTGACGACATCACAGTCATACTTGATGACGACTTCACAGTCATATTTGGTGACGACTTCACAGTCATACTTGATGATGACTTCAGTCATACATGGTGACGACTTCGCAGTCATACTTGGTGACGTCACAAACCAATGCCCGGTAACCTGAGGGAACCATTCATTCTGAAGGATGAGAATGAACATGGGGGCTTCAACTCTCATGTACCTACTTTGAGAAATCTTCTCTGATGGTACCGACACATTTAGATCATTTCACCTTGATCTTATTATTCTAAATTTCGGTAACGCTGTCGGATAATCAATAATGATTCCAATTAACTTAGATTTCTATACTTTGAATTTACTTTAAAGAAAGTTTAAATATTAATTGCTTATTGAAACATTCAGGTTATGAGCATTTAATCATTGATGTTTATTTGAAAATTAATTCTTTAAAGGATTACTTAGATTTCATTTGATATAATTTCTATTTTCGAATTTTGAAATTAGTTTACAGATTTCGAAGTTGAACATTTGATTTAAAGTAACTTTTAATTTCATTGGATATTTTAAAAGAAATCTGAATATGTTTATTCAATACTAATAAAAATAGGTTATGTAAGGCTAACAATAGTATAGATGAATACTAACCAATAATATAGCTCGTATAATATTACATAACATATATATAACCATAGTTTAAGAAGAGAGAAGTTTAAGATAAGTAATAACGAATTTAGTTATTCTCATATATTTTGAAATGAATATTTTGGAATTAAAATAACAATAATGAAGTTTCTATTTTGATGTATGATTATATTCATTTGAGATATAAAAGTTAACTAAGTTCTATTGTCTATAGCTTATATTCATTTGAGATATAAAAGTTAACTAAGTTCTATTGACTATAGATTATATTCATTTGAGATACAAAAAGTCAACTAAGTTCTATTGACTATAGATTATATTCATTGGAAATATAAAAAGTAATTAATCTCTATTGATTTTAAAATTAATTTCATTTGAAAATTACTTCACTTTATTTCCGACGTTTCAAATTACGATGCTTGAAGTAGAAGATATAATAATAGTAGATATATTATAATCGTATGCTTAGATTTTATTGATAATCTTATTTGTAAGCATTATAATTTTGGTTCTTGAATGTAAGTAATATGTTTATAGTTGAATTATATTGCAGTAAAGTATTAAACGAACTTTAGATTTTGAAGAAAAACTTTAATAGTTGATTTCAGTCAAGAAAATAATTTAGAAAAATTAAGAATGAATTTACAATGGATTAGAATTGAATCACATAAATTAAGTGTAACAATAAAATTATGTTTTCAATGACTAGACATTCACCTGGATACTATTTCCATTTAAGTGTTTAAGAAATGAGAACATAAATATTTAATTTTTAGAAAAGTAATGGTTACTTTTATTTTAAAAATTTAAAAAATAAATTTAGCAGTTATAGATTGAAGTTTTATGATTGTTCAACTTGAATTTTGAGATTCATAATTTGATATTTCATGTTTTGAATTTTAGAACTGAATGAAATGGGATTTAAGGTTCAATTTTGAATAATTATAAACAAGGTTAGATATTTGAATATCTCTATTAGTTAAATAAATTCCATAAAATGATAATTTTTGATGTATGCTTCTGAATATGAGTAGAATAACTTATATAAATTTTCACTCTATTTTGATTTCATATCGTGACCAGAGGTAGAATTCATGATTACATATATGATTAGAATTGTCTTGTCAACATACTTTTGTACACACAATTTTTATGATGAAAAGACTGATCTATTTAGCAAATCAAATTTTAAACTGAAATTCATAATACATGAATCGAGTGATTAAATTTATTTTGTTTTAATAGATATAATTTATGCTTCGGACTTAGAAATTTTAAGAAATTTCATAGGATGTTTTCCGAGTGTTGTTCGAAATTTCTTAGGATATTTATCGATTGGATTTCGATAATAAGGGTTTAGAAATTGAAATTCAACCGACAAGTCGGTTGAAACATGAGGGTAGGAGTGATACTAACAATATTTCTATTGTTAATACGCTGAACTTGTATCTTTACTTAAGCTTTCAATTTCTATAATTTGATAATCATTTAATCTGGCATAATCTTTTTAATCTTGTACACTGTTCATTAGGAGAAGGAAATGCTATTTAAATTTATGGTCATGTTATTCTCGCTAGGAGCTCGAATATAATTATAAACGAATAGCTTTGATGTAAGCCGCTAATATAACTTGTAACTTCAGAACATAACTTTATAACTTGTAACCCAGAGCTATAACTTGTAACTCAGAATATAACTTTATAATTTGTACCAAGTTATATAACTTCATGAACTTTGTAAATCAGTTATACAACTTAGAAATATTGAGTACTTTTTCTATAGGTAGAATTGAAATTAATACTTAATTAATCTAAAAGGAATTAAGTAAGTATTTCAATTATTCTAATTGAAATTCTTAACTAATAGTTAGGAACTTGTAACATTTCTGATCATGTATTAGCTTAAACAGGACTCTGAAATAGTATGCTTAAATTTGGATGTTTATTAGCAAATCAGGTTTTACTAAAATGAGCTATTAGTAATTCTGTTCGATCTATATGTTATTCGTATAGAAAGCCAATAGCACTAGCGTGTTAAATTTGAATAATGCATTGTGTGTTATTTCTATCTGCAGTGAGTAGAAAAACATCTTTGAAAAGTACTATCAGTACCTTAACAGAAGTTTATTCACTCACTGGAAGGTTGGACCCTCCAGTTCACCCTTTAAATACCATTGGCACCTAACTAAAGTGTTCATAGTTCGCGATAGTCTCTTGAAGACTGGTTGGTCGGACAAAGTCCGGTCGGACTTGTCCATCGACGGGTTTCGTGAGTTGGCTACTCAAACCCTTGTTTATTTAAACCCTTAGTTTACTCAACCCCTAGTTTATTCAAAACTTGTGTTGTGTTTATTTGAAGACTTGTGCGTAAGTCTTAGAACTCTGTACTATTCGAACTTTAATATAAGTACACTTATGTAACTTTTCCTTGTGTTTAATTTACTTCCTAAAAACTTTTACCGTTTAGTCATTTGTCAGTTTAATAGAATTCAATCAATTACCTCCAAGTCTCTTCAAGTTAAGATAATACAAATAATTGTTAACGAACCGGAGACTTATTTTGCTCTATGGGATAAGTTTATTAACAAGCCTCACCTACCTAGAAAATAGGTGATAATTAACTATCAGTCCCATATGAAAAGGGCAATTTAATAGCAGCCACCGGTGCTTGTGACCATTTTTGTCACATTCCTCGGTAAGTGACAGCATTCACGGAGTAGCTTTTCAGCATCCATGAGCGTCGTAACTTTGTCCATGGAGCCACTTTCCTTTCTGAATGCTTCTTCCAGTCCCTTGTATTTCATTTCCTTTTGACGTCAGCGACATGGACTCTGGTTCCAAAACAGACGTTAAACCTCTACTTAAAGGTCCCCTCCAAGCAAATATTTTTATTGCTTTATTCAACGAGGCTAATGTTTCTTATCATTTTGCTGCAAACCGCATCGAATTTGGTAGCATATTTTTAATTTTATATGCTTTTAAAGATTTTTATATTCAAAACTCTAAAAAACCTATTTTACATCCGACTTATTAATTTAGGAAATTTTCCTCCTGAAGAAAAAGAATGTACACCATTTGTTTTGATTGTCAACTAGGTATTAGATTTAATAAATCCATTTAATATCCGAGTAAAGGTATAAAATTGAATGAATTTATAATATAAACTTTTATATACCTTAGAAAACAATTAATATCTAGAATAAAGGCCGAAAACGCATGGTTTGTTTATAAAATTTAAATATGTAATCAAAACAAAGAGTGTACAATCTTCTTCTTGAGCATCAGATTAGTGATTCGCTCAATTATTGCTCACAGAGTATTAAAAAACTTTAAAAACAAATAATAAAATATTTACTGAACAGAATTGTATGCGGTTTGCAGAATAATGATCGTAGACCTTAGTTATATAATATTATGTAATAAACTCATTTTTTTCCCGGAGCCTGGAGAGGACCTTTAACGTAAATAATTAAAAGTTGATGGGCTATTTAACATGTTCCATTTTAGAGTAGATTCAGTGTTATCGGACGTTTCCACATTTTCGGATACATAAGAAATAAATATAATAATTATCATTATTTTATTCCTACTTAAATTGGTATCCATGATACCAGTACGTAAAATACAAGTTTAGAAATAAAAATCAATACATAAATAATTTTTCTACGTAAAATGCGGAACCCCATATCTGATAACTTGAGCTTTCACCTAGTGCCAAAAGCTGCAAATGAGACGATTAAAATTCAGTGATTCACATTATAGATAATTAAACTTAAAGTGGTAATCGGACTCAATAAATCTATATATAATAATCATTATTTAACTTTTATTTCAATTGGTATCATACCTTTAGTCCTTATGTTACGAATTAAATAGTAGTTAAATAATAATTATTATATTTTCCTTCATCACGTGTTCGAAAATATAGACCCTAATAATAACTTGGAATATATACCGTACGTCTAAAAATATTTCACAGAGCACAAAATTCCTGTTCGTTCAATGTAACACAATTATATAAGTCAAAATATCAAACTAATTACTCAACTATTATGACCTATATTTACTGAGTGAGGGTTAATCTATGGTCAAATTTTAATTACGTAATGCATTCATTACTTTGAACTTTCATCACAGAGCTTTCATCTAGCTGTATTCTAAGCCGTGGCCTCAAAACATTTTCTTTAATTTGAATTTTGAACTCATAGAGAACGAAATTTTTAGGGAGTTACAACTATATAAAAATTTGATTTACTATTTGTAATAAGAATAAGTTGTGATTTATTCATTTAGGTTATAAAAGCGGTGCTTGCCTGTACTGTTCTATTCACTTTAAAATATCTTTGAGTATCTTCGGGTCATTTAATACCAAAATTTTTTTTAGTAAAATTCATCCACGGTGGCAAAGTGGCAGAGCTGCTGGCACGAGGACGGATGGACCCACGATCGTAACCCGGACACTTCGCTTCATTTCTTCCCATTAAATTTATATATAACATAATGTAACATTAATCAAATTGACATGCATCTAAACGTACAGTACGTTATATCAATAAAAGTAGGAGTTTTCAATTTAAATTAATTTATTTATTGGATGCAAGTGGATATCATTTCGAAGCATATCAGATATATAATTAGGCGTCTGTTCGATGCAGAATCCCTGTATATGTTGTATATCGTAATTTATCTTTCTATTCAACGTTGTTATAACGTGGTATCGCTTCGATGCCAAATATACTTGATATGATGCGGTTTAGCGGTGCAAACGGATATCGAATTGATGTCTACTTGATGTCACCATGTCTAATTTGTTACTGGAATTCGATGTCGGAAGAGAAGTTATACAGAGTCGTTTAGACATCGAATTGATACATTCATGTTTGCTGGGTAGTTTGTTGTACCTACTGCACACTTCATGATTGTCTGATGACCTGGCAGGGGGGTTCGGGGGGCGGCATGCCCCCGATATACATAAGTTTTATGTTAAATCAGTAATAAACGACAAAAGTATCGGACTGATGGGGCGTCGGACTAATGAATAGTAACCGTTATTGGACGTTTCCACATTTTCGGATATATAAGAAATAAATATAATAATTATCATTATTTAATTCCTACTTAAATTAGTATCCATGATACCAGTACGTAAAATACAAATTTAGAAATAAAAATCAATACCTAAATAATTTTTCTACGTAAAATGCGGAACCCATTATCCGATAACTTGAGCTTTCACCTAGTGCCAAAAGCTGCAAATGAGACGATTAAAATTCAGTGATTCACATTATAGATAATTAAACTTAAAGTGGTAATCGGACTCAATAAATCTATATATAATAATCATTATTTAACTTTTACTTCAATTGGTATCATACCTTCAGTTATTATGTTACGAATCAAATAGAAGTTAAATAATAATTATTATATCTTCCTTTATCACGTGTTCGAAAATATAGACCCTGATAATAGCTTGGAAGATATACCCTACTGATAAAAATATTTCACAGAGCACAAATTTCCTTTTTGTTCAATGTAACACATCTAAATAAGTCAAAATATCAAACTAATTACTCAACTATTATGACCGAAAAGTATGTTCTAATACTTATATAAGGGCTTGAACCTAATTTTAAACCATGTTTTAATTGTATATTTGTATTATGTAATTTTTTTAGTTCAATAGAGATGTTTCAATGTTTCTATATTTACTGAGTTAGAGTTAATCTAAGGTCAAATTTTAATAAATGTATTCATTACTTTGAACCTTCATCACAGAGCTTTCATCTGTATTCTAAGTCGTGGCCTCAAAACATTTTCTTTAATTTGAATTCATAGAGAACGAAAATTTTAAGGAGTTACAATTATATAAAAATTTGACCAACTCATTTACTATTTGTAATAAAAACAAGTTGTGATTTAGGTTATAAAAGCGGTGCTTGTCTGTATTGTTCTATTCACTTTAAAATATCCTTTTAAGTTTCTCCAAGTCGTTTAATATCAATTTTTTTTAGTAAAATGGTACTGGCATGAGGACGGATGGACCCACGATCGATCCTCGGACACATCACTTCATTTCTTCCCATTTAATTTATACATAACATAATGTAACATTAATCAAATCGACATGCATCTAAACGTACAGTACGTTATATCAATGAAAGTAAGAGTTTTCAATTTTAATTAATTTATTTATTGGATGCAAGTGGACATCGTTTCGAAGCATATTAGATATATAATTAGGCGTCTGTTCGATGCAGAATCCCTACGTATGTTGTAATTTATCTTACTATTCAACGCTGTTATAACGTTATCGCTTCGATGCCAAATATACTTGATATGATGCGGTTTAGCAGTGCAAACGGATATCGGATTGATGTCTACTTGATGTCACCATGTCTAATTTGTTTCTGGAATTCTATCCCAACAAACATATGAATGTCGATTCGATGCCGTTTGCTGTCGAATTCGTAGCGCTAACGGTGGGTAACGACTTAGCAACCATTTCGATTCTTAGTAGATATCGGAATGTCTGTTTCTAAATGATATCTGAATTTACACTTCGAGTATAAACACGAAAACCGATACATGGTTTTAACAGCATCATCTTGACGTCGGCATGTCTGTTTCCAAACGATATCTGAATTTATACTTCGACCAGAAGTACGAAAACAGATACGTATTTTTTAAAGAATCGTTTTCAATTTGGAAATTCATTCTCTTATCTCCCTTTTTTATATGTATAGAAATGTAGGAATTATATCTATTCAATTGGATTGTACCTTTCTATATAACGTACGTAGTGCTCCCTTTAAACGACAGTTGTAAAGGTACGATTGGACATTGGCACACTAGTGCGATTGTTCACTGGATCAACGTAAACCCAACAAACATATGAATGTCGATTCGATGCCGTTTGCTGTCGAATTCGTAGCGCTAACGGTGGGTATCGACTTAGCAACCATTTCGATTCATAGTAGATATCGGAATGTCTGTTTCTAAATGATATCTGAATTTACACTTCGGATAGAAACACGAAAACCGATACATGGGTTTAACATCATCATCTTGGCGTTGGCATGTCTGTTTCCAAGCGATATCTGAATTTATACTTCGACCAGAAGTACGAAAACAGATACGTATTTTTAAAGAATCGTTTTCAATTTGGAAATTCATTCTCTTATCTCCCTTTTTTATATGTATAGAAATGTAGGAATTATATCTATTCAATTGGATTGTACCTTTCTATATAACGTACGTAGTGCTCCCTTTAAACGACAGTTGTAAAGGTACGATTGGACATTGGCACACTAGTGCGATTGTTCACTGGATCAACGTAAACCCAACAAACATATGAATGTCGATTCGATGCCGTTTGCTGTCGAATTCGTAGCGCTAACGGTGGGTATCGACTTAGCAACCATTTCGATTCATAGTAGATATCGGAATGTCTGTTTCTAAATGATATCTGAATTTACACTTCGGATAGAAACACGAAAACCGATACATGGGTTTAACATCATCATCTTGGCGTTGGCATGTCTGTTTCCAAACGATATCTGAATTTATACTTCGATCAGAAGTACGAAAACAGATACGTAGTTTTAAAAGAATCGTTTCGAATTTGGAAATTCATTCTCTTATCTCCCTTTTTCTAATATTTATAGAAATGTAGGAATTATTTCTATTCAATTGGATTGTACCTTTCTATATAACGTACGTAATGCTCCCTTTAAACGACAGTTGAAAAGGTACGATGGGACATTGGCACACTAGTGCTATTGTTCACTGGATCAACGTAAAGTAAGCGATACTGGAACATTGGTTGTTGAACAGTGTTCCTCAAGTACCGTGAAAATGAGATGGGTAATCAATCAAGTGATTTTTCGATGGTCAGTGGTCACTGGTCAGTGCATTTATTGTTATGAATCTCTTCTAAACTGCTTATTGTAAATAATCACCGAGGGGTTCCTGAAGCTGTCTTTGGTGAATGGAAGAGAAGGGGTGGCGTGCCTTGGGTCCCAAACTGTTGTAATTTGGATCACGTGTCGTTTATTTTATTTTTGTCATGTTTTAACTCTCCATGCAATTTTAGAGGATAGCGCTAGGATTATGCTCTACAATTACGAGGTCTTAGATTTTGTGTTAGGTAGGCTCGTAGGCTTCATTTACTATCGCCTCTTCATTTCCCTCTTCCATCCTTGAGTGCAGCCACCGGTGCTTGTGACCATTTTTGTCACATTCCTCGGTAAGTGACAGCATTCACGGAGTAGCTTTTCAGCATATATGAGCGTCGTAACTTTGTCCATGGAGCCACTTTCCTTTCTGACTGCTTCTTCCAGTACCTTGTATTTCATTTCCTTTTGACGTCAGCGACATGGACTTTGGTTCCGAAGCAGACGTTAAGCCTCTACTAAACGTAAATAATTAAAAGTTGATGGGCTATTTAACATGTTCCATTTTAGAGTAGATTCAGTGTTATCAGATGTTTCCACATTTTCGGATACATAAGAAATAAATATATTAATTATCATTATTTAATTCTTACTTAAATTGGTATCCATGATACCAGTACGTAAAATACAAGTTTAGAAATAAAAATCAATTCCTAAATAATTTTTCTACGTAAAATGCGGAACCCCATATCTGATAACTTGAGCTTTCACCTAGTGCCAAAAGCTGTGCAAATGAGACGATTAAAATTCAGTGATTCACATTATAGATAATCAAACTTAAAGTGGTAATCGGACTCAATAAATCTATACTTAATCATTATTTAACTTTTATTTCAATTGGTATCATACCTTCAGTTATTATGTTACGAATTAAATAGTAGTTAAATAATAATTATTATATTTTCCTTTATCACGTGTTCGAAAATATAGACCCTATTAATAACTTGGAACATATACCTTACTGCTAAAAATATTTCACAGAGCACAAAATTCCTGTTTGTTCAATGAAACACAATAATTATAAAAATCTAATTATATATTAATTTCTTCTAAGTCGTGGCTTCAAAACATTTTCTTTAATTTGAACTCAGAAGGAACGAAAATTTTAAGTAGTTACAATTATATAAAAATTTAACCAACTCTTTACTATTTGTAATAAGAATAAGTTGTGATTTTGGTTAAAAAAGCGGTGCTTGCCTGTATTGTTCTATTCACTTTAAAATATCTTTAAGTATCTCCGGGTCGTTTATTATCAAATTTTTTTTTTAGTCTAATACATCCACGGTGGCAATGTGACAGAGTTTCAGGCACGAAGACGGAGGGTCCCACGATCGATACCAGGACACATCACTTCATTTCTTCCCATTTAATTTGCACATAACAATATGTAACAAAAATAAAATTGAAATGCATCTAAATGTACAGTACGTTTCAATGAAGTAAGAGTTTTCAATTTTAATTTATTTATTTATTGGATGCAAGTGGATTTCGTTTCGAAACATATTAGATATATAATTAGGCGTCTGTTCGATGGAGAATCCCTATGTATGTTGGATGTCGTAATTTATCTTTCTATTCAACGCTGTTAAAACGGTATCGCTTCGATGCCAAATATACTTGATATATATACCTTTTCAACTGTCGTTTAAAGGGAGCATTACGTACGTTATATAGAAAGGTACAATCCAATTGAATAGAAATAATTCCTACATTTCTATAAATATTAGAAAAAAGGGAGATAAGATAATGAATTTCCAAATTCGAAACGATTCATTTAAAACTACGTATCTGTTTTCGTACTTCTGGTCGAAGTATAAATTCAGATATCGTTTGGAAACAGACATGCCAACGCCAAGATGATGATATTAAACCCATGTATCGGTTTTCGTGTTTCTATCCGAAGTGTAAATTCAGATATCATTTAGAAACAGACATTCCGATATCTACTATGAATCGAAATGGTTGCTAAGTCGATACCCACCGTTAGCGCTACGAATTCGACAGCAAACGGCATCGAATCGAGATTCATATGTTTGTTGGGAACATAGGGTATGGTAATCAGCTGATAGAATCTATAGTTTGACGTGACCACCGGATGACTGGAAATGGCGACTCTGGCCACAATTTGAAACATCCCAACAAACATATGAATGTCGATTCGATGCCGTTTGCTGTCGAATTCGTAGCGCTAACGGCGGGTATCGACTTAGCAACCATTTCGACTCATAGTAGATATCGGAATGTCTGTTTCTAAATGAAATCTGAATTTACACTTCGGGTAGAAACACGAAATCCGATACATGGTTTTAACAGCATCATCTTGACGTCGGCATGTCTGTTTCCAAACGATATCTGAATTTATACTTCGACCAGATGTACGAAAACAGATACGTAGTTTTAAAAGAATCGTTTCGAATTTGGAAATTCATTCTCCTATCTCCCTGTTTTATAATATGTATAGAAATGTAGAAATTATTTCTATTCAATTGGATTGTACCTTTCTATATAACGTACGTAATGCTCCCTTTAAACGACAGTTGAAAAGGTACGATGGGACATTAGCACACTAGTGCTATTGTACACTGAATCAACGTAAAGTAAGCGATACTGGAACATTGGTTATTGAACAGTGTTCCTCCAGTACCGTGAAAATGAAATGGGTAACCAATCAAGTGATTTTTCGATGGTCAGTGCATTTATTGTTATGAATCTATTCTAAACTGCTTATTGTGAATAAGCACCGAGGGGTTCCTGAAGCTGTCTTTGGTGAATGGAAGAGAAGGGGTGGCGTGCCTTGGGTCCCAAACTGTTGTAATTTGGATCACGGTCGTCTATTTTATGTTTATCATGTTTTTAACTCTCCATGCAGTTTTAGAGGATAGCGCTAGGGTTATGCTCTTCTACTACGAGGTCTTAGATTTTGTGTTAGGTAGACTCGTAGGCTTCATTTACTATTACCTCTTCACTTCTCCCTTCCATCCTTGAGTGCAGCCACCGGTGCTTGTGATTATTTTTGTCACATTCTTAGGTAAGTGAAAGCATTCACGGAGTAGCTTTTTAGCATCCATGAGCGTCGTGACTTTGTCCATGTGGCCACTTTCCTTTCTGACTGCTTCTTCCAGTCCCTTGTATTTCATTTCCTTTTGACGTCAGCGACATGGATTTTGGTTCCGAAGCAGACATTAAACCTCTACTAAACGTCAATACTTAAAAGTTGATGGGCTATTTAACATGTTCCATTTTAGAGTAAATTCTGTGTTATCGGACGGTTCCACATTTTCGAATATGTAAGAAATAAATATAATAATTATCATTATTAAACTCTTACTTAAATTGGTATCCATGATACCAGTACGTAAAATACAAGTTTAGAAATAAAAATCAATACATAAATAATTTTTCTACGTAAAATGCGGAAACCCATATCCGATAACTTGAGCTTTCACCTAGTGCCTAAAGCTGCAAATGAGACTATTAAAATTCAGTGATTCACATTATAGATAATAAACTTAAAGTGGTAATCGGACTCAATAAATCTATATAATAATCATTATTTAACTTTTATTTCAATTGATATCATACCTTCAGCTATTATGTTACTAATTAAATAGTAGTTAAATAATGATTATTATATTTTCCTTTGTCACGTGTTCGAAAATATAGACCCTATTAATAACTTGGAACATATATCCTATTGCTAAAAATATTTCACAGAGCACAAAATTCATGATTGTTCAATGAAACACAATTATATAAGTCAAAATATCAGACTAATTACTCAACTATTATGACCTATATTTACTGAGTGAGAGTTAATCTATGGTCAAATTTTAATTAATGCATTCATTACTTTGAACTTTCATCACAGAGCTTTCATCTTTATTATAAGTCGTGGCCTCAAAACATTTTCTTTAATTTGAACTCATAGAGAACGAAATATTTAAGGAGTTACAATTATATAAAAATTAAACCAACTCTTTACTATTTGTAGTAAGAATAAGTTGTGATTTTGGTTATAAAAGCGGTGCTTGCCTGTATTGTTTTATTCACTTTAAAATTTCTTTAAGTATCTCCGGGTCATTTAATATGAAATTTTTTTTTTAATCAAATGCATCCTCGGTGGCAAAGTGACAGAGCTACAGGCACAGCGACGGTTTGACCCACGAACGATTCCCGGAGACACGTCACTTCATATCTTCCCATTTAATTTATATATAACATTATGTAACATGAATCTAATTGATATGCGCCTAAACGTACAGTACGTTATATCAATGAAATAAGAGTTTTCAATTTTTATTTATTTATTTATTGAATGCAAGTGGATATCGTTTCGAAGCATATTAGATATATAATTAGGCGTCTGTTCGATGCAGAATCCCTATGTATGTTGTATGTCGTAATTCCTCTCTCTATTCAACGCTGTTATAACGGTATCGCTTCGATGCCAAATATACTTGATATGATGCGGTTTAGCGGTGCAAACGGATATCGGATTGATATCTACTTGATGTCACCATGTCTAATCTGTTACTAGTATTCGATGTCGGAAGAGAGGTTTTACAGAGTCGTTTAGACATCGAATAGATACATTCATAGTAAATAGATAGACAAGTATACTAAGTACAATATTGGAACATCCGAAAATACTACATAGACGTGAGTCACGTGACCGAATGACGTCACATCATGGTGTTTCCGTTATTTTCAAATAAGAACTTTGCTGTTATCCAGTTAAATGTGCGTTTTCATGGAAATTAACTTAAATAAAATTGTGTTTTTATGACGTTTTACACTCTATTCACTAATAATATTCTACTTAATAGCCTTCAAATCCTTCAGTAGAGCAAAGGTGACTGAAGGATTTAAGACAATTTTGCATTTATCTGATTAAATAAGAATTTTAATGGAAAATTTCATTCTTCAAAATGTGCTCAAAATAACCTTTTACACTAGACTATCAGGTTTTTTTTTTGTTAGATAAGGGTCATTTGAGTGTTTCATTGTAAGTTAGGTACAAACGTACAATAGGTTAAGTGCCAAACTGCCATCTTACACTTTTCAACTTTAAGTTTGCCAATAAGCCATCTTATACCTAAGTACCAAGCAGCCAAGTTGCCAACCTGGTACCTAGGTATTTCAAAAAATAGATTTTAACAAATTACATTCAAACTAGGTACCTTTGAAGAGAAAAATATTTTTTGTACATATCCTAGCCTGCTACAAAAATCTAATAGGGTTCAGGCTAGATGGCTGGAGACTATTCTCTTTTCTGCCAGTCTTAAGGATAGGTACTCAGTATCCCCCTATAGGAGAAGAAGAAGAAGCTAGCTATAAAGAGTGAAATTATTCTCTTTGTTTTTTATACTAATATATTACCTGTGTAAATTTTTCCTAGATTACAAATTCTGATATTTTATAAGTCTAGGCTCTAGACTGTTATGCCAAGGCTAAGCCTTGTGTTATACTATTTGCCCACTTCATTAGGTGACAATGCCCAAAATAAATAATAAATCTTGTGCTGTATTTGGATGCAAAGAAATTGATAAAGAGAATGTTGATTATTATTCATTTCCAAAAAATAAAAAGTTATCAAGAATTTGGACTGAAAAGTGCAATAGAAAAGATAAAATTAATACACAATATGCTAAGATATGTAGTAGACACTTCAGTAATTTGCAACTGAAAAGAATGCTGAAATTTGAATTGCTTAATATTAAGCCTCCTAAAAACTTCAGGAAAATCACTGATGATGCAGTTCCTGATCAAAATTTAAAGCTTTTTCTTAGTGATGCTGCTCCCACTGTGAACCAATACTCTAAGTTCTTTGCTTCAGAGTCTAGTAAAGGTTCAATATCCTCAGGTTAGTTTGTTAATTAAACATATTTTGATACATATCTAAAAGCTGAGGCTGCTGAGCTGCTCACCACAGTACGGCGCATCACTCTGCGTTCTATCAAATAGGTAATTTGAATGAAGATTTATGATATAGCTATGGAGTGAATTAGATAATTATTGTATCAAATTAATGACTGATGATACCTGAATTCAATGTTCATAATACCCAGTTTAATTCTTTGAGATGTTTAATTTGGAATAGAAAATAAAAATGATCATAGAAAACTGTAATAGTTTTATGGGGTAAAAATTATAAACTTTCGGTCTGAGGTGATAGTAAAAACTATGAGTTGGAAGTATCCCCCAAACTCCCCTACCAGATCATCAAACAATCATGAATTGTGCAGTACAACAAACTAGCGGATACAACAAAATAGATAACAGCCATTTATGTTGAGACCATTTGATAGAACGTACTGTGGCCAGCCGTACATTGGTACGCCGTACTGTGGTGGGCGGCTCAGCTTTTAGATACTGTTGGATATTTCCAAAAACTCTATTTGAATGATGTTTAACATAGCCAAATGGCAAATGCCACTCTATAAATTAATTAACTGTTTAAAATATTTTTGAGTACTACCTAGGCTATATGTGTTTATATCTGTCTCTCAAAGATGAATATTTTTAGTTCAATATCCTATATTATCTACAATAAATAATTATCATCATTATCACTTTACGTGAAGTTTTTTCAACAAACTGTTAGGAGAAATAATAATGTTCTATGTTTTGTATTTTTCATACTTGCTCACCATTCACAGGGTCTCATCATTCAAGAGAAGGAAGGACTCTACGGCGTAACATCAGAAAAAATTTAGATATGAACAACAATACAATTGTATGTAAGTAGATATATCAATTCAAAAAGAAGCCATTCTTATATTTATAAATCTTTATAGAAATATACAAAATTTCTTGAGTAGCTATTTATAGCTATGTAGCTAATTTTATTTTTCATTTGTCAATTTTATGATCATTTGGAGGCTAAGCTGTTATTGATTTATTCCACATACTTAACCATTTTATTTTAGGTGAAGTTGATGAAAACCTTCAATATTCGAAATCACAGGCACCACTCCCAGGCACATCGTTTGCACCCATTTCTCGTGAGCCAATGCAAGATATTGGTAATGTCTCTTGTAAGATTTTGAACAGAGTGTGTATTTTTGTGACATATCTTATTTAAAGTGCGTCTCTTTTAAGTACTGGACTGTGAAATTTTCTAATAATTCATAACATTTATTTGGAACAACTATCAGATATTTCAAGATAGTCTCAGTATTTAATAACTAATTTTTATTCTCCTTCAGTTCCTAATAAGATGAAAAGCCCTGGTGATAGAATAGGTGAAGTTGATGAAAACCTTCAATATTCGAAATCACAGGCACCACTCCCAGGCACATCGTTTGCACCCATTTCTCGTGAGCCAATGCAAGATATTGGTAATGTCTCTTGTAAGATTTTGAACAGAGTGTGTATTTTTGTGACATATCTTATTTAAAGTGCGTCTCTTTTAAGTACTGGACTGTGAAATTTTCTAATAATTCATAACATTTATTTGGAACAACTATCAGATATTTCAAGATAGTCTCAGTATTTAATAACTAATTTTTATTCTCCTTCAGTTCCTAATAAGATGAAAAGCCCTGGTGATAGAATAGGTGAAGTTGATGAAAACCTTCAATATTCGAAATCACAGGCACCACTCCCAGGCACATCGTTTGCACCCATTTCTCGTGAGCCAATGCAAGATATTGGTAATGTCTCTTGTAAGATTTTGAACAGAGTGTGTATTTTTGTGACATATCTTATTTAAAGTGCGTCTCTTTTAAGTACTGGACTGTGAAATTTTCTAATAATTCATAACATTTATTTGGAACAACTATCAGATATTTCAAGATAGTCTCAGTATTTAATAACTAATTTTTATTCTCCTTCAGTTCCTAATAAGATGAAAAGCCCTGGTGATAGAATAGGTGAAGTTGATGAAAACCTTCAATATTCGAAATCACAGGCACCACTCCCAGGCACATCGTTTGCACCCATTTCTCGTGAGCCAATGCAAGATATTGGTAATGTCTCTTGTAAGATTTTGAACAGAGTGTGTATTTTTGTGACATATCTTATTTAAAGTGCGTCTCTTTTAAGTACTGGACTGTGAAATTTTCTAATAATTCATAACATTTATTTGGAACAACTATCAGATATTTCAAGATAGTCTCAGTATTTAATAACTAATTTTTATTCTCCTTCAGTTCCTAATAAGATGAAAAGCCCTGGTGATAGAATAGGTGAAGTTGATGAAAACCTTCAATATTCGAAATCACAGGCACCACTCCCAGGCACATCGTTTGCACCCATTTCTTGTGAGCCAATGCAAGATATTGGTAATGTCAATGGTAAGATTTTGAACAGAGTGTGTATTTTTGTGAAGTTTAGAGGTCTTCATTAAATAATTAGCTATTTCTACTTATCATATGGTAAATAAATTAAAGGGGCAGTAAACTTTATAAAAAAATGCAATTTTTTCGTAATAAAAATGTTGTTTATTAATTAGTTGTTCACATACAAGAATTCATTCGTCTTAAATATAACTAATATTGGTTAAAAAAATTAATAATTCGAATTTAAGTCCAGTGTTCAACGAAGGGGTGCTACATACATTTTGTTACTGTTTAATGTTTACATTTCTCAATCCTCATCAGCTGTTAAAATGAGATGCAATCCAATAATAGTTCTTTAGCATATTCACTAAAATACACCGAATTCAAGATTATTTATATCTAAGGTACATAAGTAGGTATAAAACTATAATAACTAGGTATCTCTTAGCTAGTCCAGTCAGTAGAGTGTGTGGTAGCTAGGAGCCTAGTAACGCAGTAAAGGTTTAGAAATTACCAACATAACAGGCTAACGTTAGTAACTCAACTAGGCACATAATTTTAAATTTTTGACTGTCAAGAGAAGTAAGAGTGCTGAGTGCCAATGAGAATGTGTTACTCCTGAAGAGAGAAAATAGAAGCTTATTTAGAATTCTTTAATATAAAATGAGGCAAAAGCTGGACTTGAAACAGTAGTGTAAATGTCTAATAATTGGCCCTTTATTTGATGGACAATTTGAAATTACACATTTTCAATTTTTATAACCAGTACTCATTTTTAATTACATTCCCAGCTACAAGTTTGTTAAAAATCGAGTAAAAACAATGCAAGTGTAGTATGACGATTGCGTGCTTGTGTGCGTCCATAGTAAATAAATAGTTATCTATTTACTATGTGTGCATCATTGTTTTGGTCAATCTTTTGTTTTCCATTGACATTTGTAACTTGTAAGTCCAGTGTTGATCAGTAGGTGGCGCTGCATTTACGAATTAATTAAATTAATTTTTTTAAATAGGAATTTAAAAAATATAATAACAACATTATATTCTATTATTAATGTCCCTCTATCGATTTATCAACAAGAGAGAATAAGTTTGTCCAAAGGTTTACCACCCCTTTAATATCCTAATAAGGTAGTTGGTTATTTGAACTTTTCTCAACTTTTTCCCCCTCAATTTTATTAACTGCAAATTTTAGTTATCAGACATTTCATGACACCACTTTTTCTCCAATCCTTATCTATTTATAATTATAAGCTTGTTAGAGAATTATTTAATTTTTATAATTCTAAAACTGCATAAAAATATTTGAATCATGCATGCGCTTGGTTAATCTATATAAACACAATTTTTTGACATTTATTGATGCGTTTAATAACTAACAAATGTTAAAAATAATTTTTTTTTTCAGTTTCCCATCTAATTACTGAGCCCCAGGTTGATGGTATTTTGTTCACTTTGATTCCGGATAGTGAAATGGATGCTTTGCGGAACAAACTGTATGTTTTGACGCAAGAAAACTTACAACTTAAGTCTGAAATTGGAACACTTGAAACTAATTTTGAAATAGTGCAACGGAAATGTGGTCATTACGAAATGATACTGAAAAGATATTTTTCTGAAAGTCAAGTTCAATTGTTAATTTCTGGTGATAAACAACCTAGAAAATATGAAGAGAAGGATATAATTCAAGCACTCGCTCTTTACTGTTCTGGCAGTAAAAGTTACAGATACCTTCGTGCACATTTGAAATTTCCTCTTCCTTGTGTGGCCACCCTCAACAACTGGCTTGCTGGAATCAATGTTGAGCCAGGAATACTGAACTCAGTACTGAGAATGATGACCGTGAAGTTTGATCACTTTTCATCAGTGCAAAAAGCATGTATTTTATCCTTTGATGAAATGAAAATTGAGAGGAAGTACTCGTATGACAAAGGGTCGGACACTATATTTCAACCCCATAACTACGTCCAGGTAGTTATGGCGCGTGGAATAATTTCATGCTGGAAACAACCTGTATTCTACAATTACGATTGCAAAATGACCAAGAAATTGTTAAAGAGTCTGATATCTAAGGTGGAAGAAATAGGGTTTTGTGTTCATGCAGTTGTATGTGATCTTGGTGGCGCTAATCAAGGATTATTGAATTCTCTCGGCATAACTTCAGACACACCGTTTTTCACAAACCCTTATGTTCCAGCTAGGTCTGTGCATTTCTTCGCTGACGTTCCTCATCTTCTCAAATTGACCAGGAATAATCTGGTAGATCATGGTATCGAAACTCCTTACGGATACGTTTCACGTGCACCTATTGATGAAGTTTTAAATTACCAGAAGGGTGATTTTAAATTAGCTCACAATATTTGCACCAATTCCCTGAACGTAAAAGGTCCTGATAGACAGAAAGTGTCAATTGCAGCAAAGTTACTTTCAGGAACCACAGCAAAGGCTTTGCAACATTTAGGTAATAAGAACTGCCTTCGTGTTTCTAATTGGAAACCGACATACCTGTTCATAAAATTATTTGATGAATGGTTCGACATAATGAACAGTACTGGTTCGAGACCAGAAAAACCTATGTGTTCACATTTTGAGGGATCCGAGACACAAGTTGCTGTGCTAGTAGAAATTATTGAGCTATTCGGGTCATCTTTAGTTAATGGGAGAGTGAATCCGTTCATGAAAGGTATAGTCATGTCATCTAAGTCTCTACTACATTTGTTCCAAGATTTACAACATGAATACTCAATTGCTTACCTAATGACAAGGAGACTCAATCAGGATGTGCTTGAACAAGCATTTGGAATAATTCGCCAAATGGGTACTGGACATGAACATCCTGATACAGTTTCCTTCAAGTACAGAATGAGAAGGTACATTTTAACTCGCCAACATTCACTGCTTTCTGTCAACCCAAACACTAAAGTCAAAATGAATGATTCTTTGCTCGTGAATGGAATCCAGAGTTTTAAAGATAACAGTTCTCCTATTAAAAAACCATTAGACATGGAGCATGAACAGTTGGAAGAAAATGAACCGCCACTTGAAGAAAACCATGAATTGGACCAAACAGATGGTTCGCTGGAATTCACCATCCCAGATCACGAGATCGATGGCTTCAAATATGTCATGGGAGTAATAGTACATAAATTTAAATCAAAGTATGAATATCTTGGTTATATTAACATAGGTGAATTTGGTGATTGGACTAGCATGAAGAACTATGGAGGATGCAAAATGAACTCAATGAATGATGAATATGAAGCAAGTTTTGTGGTTGCAGAAGATATCTTCCGAAAACATCACAACTTAGAACTGATCGAAGAAAATAATGCTGTTGCAAATCTTTATCATAAATGTGCTATGAAAATTTCAAATATTCCTAGAGAGGTTTTAGAATATTACATCCGATGCAGAATATATTTTCGCATTCGAATCTTGAATAGAAATGCTAAAGAAGAAAACAGGAAGAAAAAATTTAAAATGAATAAAATTTCAAAATAAATCATTCAGTTTCAAAATTGTGACATTATTTCTATCCCCATTCAATCATGAGTAGCTATTAACTATAATAAAAAGTTATAAAACAGCTAAATCATTAATTAATAAATATATATTCGTTGAACTTATGTTTGGTGACTGAATAATATAGCTAGTTAAATGTTGACTGAGAAGCATGGGGTTGAGTGAACACACAATTTTTCTTTTACAGTTTGGCCACAAAAATGTTTCCGCTTTTTCAAATACTTATAAATAGTTACCCAATGGAGTAAAAACTGTATCTTGGTCTCTTTTTCTCTGCCTCTTATTGTACTATTAACAGGTAAAAACAATATTGAACTGATTTTATTTTTGTCATTGCGCGAAGGTTATTCTTAGAGCTAACTCTCTGATTTTATTTACTAAAAGGCAGTGAATAAAAGGAAAAAAATTATAATGGTATACATTATAATAAAGGGTGCTTACACTTCTTCATCGGAATCTATTTGGAAATAGAACAACTTCAGTGACATTTTGATCTCATTGAAGTTTTCACTCTGAATATTCGTTCTTCGCTTGTTCATTGCATGGTTAAGGACCGCTTCACACTTGCATTTTTAACAGAGCAGAGAAAAAGCTCTTCTTAAAATGTGTTCACTCATGCGTTTTATTTTATCGGTGAAGTAAAAAATTAATGTGTTTTAGTATCAGCTATAAAAAAACGCAAGTGTAACCACATTTTAAGAAGAGCTTTTTTAGGAAGAAGTGTAAGCACCCTGTATTATAAGTCTAAAATTATAATTTTTTATGCGCAATGACCAAAAAATCACACTCTATTTTTGCTTACCTGTTCTTAAAATATCTATATCATTTCAAAAATGTTTTTACCTGTTAATAGTACAATAGGAGGCAGAGAAGAAGAGACTAAGATGCAGTTTTCATGTCCATTAGAAACGATTTATAAGTATTTGAAAAAGCGGAAACATTTTTGTGGCCCATACTGTATTATATTTTCAAATATATATTCTGATATTGGATAACTACATATTCTGGAGGATGAAGAGTCCCAATTCTAAATATCAATTTCGTTGAGATTTTTTTTATTCACATTCCTAACATTTTGTTAATTCAAAATACGTTGCAGGTAATACAGTAAGCTAGCTTTCAAAACATCAAGATGGATGTAGAAAGGTGTCGACAACTACAATTTAATATCGTAGTATTCAGGATATAAATTAGAAATGATAATAAATGTGTAGGGTTTATAATTATCACTGAAATTTGTGGTTATTTTTCATGTACGTATTTGATTAGCGCATTATAAGGTATTTTAAACTGAAAGAATTTTGATAAGTAAATATTAAAAAATATCAATTTTATTAATACAGTGTGTACACAAAAAATGTATCCACAGCCATTGAATATAAGTACTACATATAATTCATTAATTAATCTACGCATCTATGGTATCGATACATTATGCATGTCATCGTAGAAAGATAACATGCATAATCAAGTCAGTGTATACATTTTTGTGGACACACTATATATATTTAAAGTAGACTAGCATTATTTTTTTAATTAAGTATAGATTTTCTCTCTTCATTGGTTGTAAAATAGTTAACGAATTATGTGATGTTTTTGAGCAGCTTTGAATTAACACTCACTTTTGGATAGTTATAAACAATATATTTCAAATATAATTTATTTGCAATGTAGCATACTTTTATTTGATAAACAAATCCACAGGGATGAGAAAATGTAATTATTTGGAACATTCAATTCTATATATTCACTGATGAAGTGTTTTTGAGATTCACTGATGAAGTTTTTTTGAGATTCACTGAATCTCAAAATAAAATAATCACGATTTTTCTACTACCTCCCTAGTGTTTTTATTTATGAGAATAAGATATACAACAAGTGATTCTATTAGGAATATAAAATTATTAATATAAATAAATAGTTATTCAATATAAGAAAAATAAGCTTCTTTCTATGCAATTGAAGTATATTTCGTCAACGCCAAGAGTATCATTTCCTTCAGCGCCATTCTAAATGGTGCAATACTCTGTGCTCCAGTTTCCAATAGCATGTAAAGTCTAGTCCCAAGAGTATTATGCTGCAGCTGAAAAATATTAATAAAATAAAGATTAATAAGATCATGTGAACTTATTCAAGGTTGAAATTTTGCAAATGCAATAATCAATCCAAATTTAAAAACTAAAAAGGCACTTGACACAAAAATATTATGATAAAGTAATACATATAACATATTATATTCAAATATTGTAGAAAGTAAATTAATAAATAAAACTGTACTAGGAATAAAAACAATTATAACTTTTTAATCCATTGGAAATCTGTGTCATCAACTATTCTAATATTAACAGACATTTTTTTAATTACCTTGAAAAATGGATATACCCATGAAAATATTGATCACCTTGTAGCTTGTAATCAGGATTATTTTATTGTGATAAAACAGTGGAAATTCCGTGCCACCAAAATTTTTAATTTCTGACAATCTTCAAAAATGAAAATCAATCTGAAAACATGATTAGAAAAATTAATGACCATTAACATACAAACTAATTTAGAAATCAACAAATTAACAATTAATGTACAATTTTTCAGCACAAATCTTTGCCAATGATTGAGGTCATTGTTGGAAAAGATTGTACCACTAATATACTGTGGAAATTTGTAGCTAATCAAAACTTAAAAAGACCTCTCCAAGGAAAAAATTAATTTCATTGAATAATTTTTCCTATTCTATACCATTAGGGTCAAGCAGGTAAATTACGACCCTCTCAAGAGTGTCTAAGACATTCTGAACCGAAATTACATTAAAATGGCATAGCTATCAAAATAAGCGCAGTGCATGCTATAATTTATTAATTAAGTTTTTAACATGTATTTTGAAGCTATGATGTTTCTGTTGTTAGAGGTCGCAGTTTGTTAGTGTGCAGCAATTTACCTGCTTGACCCTATACAAATATTTATTAGTGGATGGAATTTAACTAATTTGCTGAAATTCAGACAATCTCTATGACTCTCAGTACTGAGTCAATAGCAGATTCAGAATCTCCTGCAGCTAAATTAATGGTTACATAGGAATTAACTTTAAATCTCTTGCAGCTAAATTAATGGTAACATAGGAATTAATTAGAGATTTTCTGCAGTCTGCAGAGATCTACAATTTCTAAAATTGGGTTCATATTTGTGGCAGAGTCTTGGAAAAATATTCCATATTCTGCAGTTTGCATGTTTAGAATATTCATGAAGCCAGACAGCAGAATATGGAACATTTTTCCAAGACTCTCCTCTCCGCACAGTCTGCATGATATGTGACATTTTCAATATTTTCTGTGCGAACAATCCCTAATTTCCTCCTATATTTACATGTATTTTAATGAGAACAGACAGCAAAATAGTAGATTTCTTGGAGAACACTTTACCAGTTCCTACAGTCTGGGGCCGCCCCGGCCCAGAATATGGGACATTTTTAACATTTTCTGTGTGAACAATCCTTTATTTCCTCCTATATTTACTACATGTATTTTATTTTAACTGAGCAATAAATATGAGCCCAATTTTAGAAATTGTAGATCTCTGCAGAGTGCAGGAAATCTTGAATTAATTCCTATGTAACCATTGTTTTAGCTGCGGGTGATTTTGAAATAATTCTTATGTAACCATTAATTTAGCTGCAGGAGATTCTGAATCTGCTGCTAGTGCTGTCCTGCTGAGAGTTAAACTCTCTCTCTCTCAAATTAAAATCTCTGTGACACAGGAGACTGTGAGACACATTATGCAGAGTGGCCTGGGAAATGAAGTTATGGCAAGGAAGCTAGACTATTGGCTATGATGCTATCTATGCAGACTATGCTAGTACCTATAACCTACCTATCATCCTATGCTCAACAGTCAGCTCATACCTACATTGCCAGTCTGCAGCAGCAGAATGAGTCTCTACTTCTAGTTCTCCCACTGCCCGCAGAGATTTTATTTTGAGAGAGTTATTCTCAGTCTCTCAGCAGCAGAAAATCTACCGGCTCCCGCAGCTAAATTAATAGTAAATTAGTAACATAGGAATTAATTCAAATCTCACGCAGCTAAATTGATGGTAACATAGGAATTAATTCATGATATCCAGCAGAGATCTTCAATTTCTAAAATTCAATCTAAAACTCCTGCAGTGACGGTGCAGAGTCTTGGAAAAATGTTCCATATTCTGCAGTCTGTATTATTACATTGCAAAGCTAATTGTAATTTGAGAAAGTCTATTGTACTCAGCCTGACAGCCCACTATAATAATAATAATGTAGAATGTGTAGCCCGGAGCCATAGGTAAGGTAAACTGGTAAAGTAGCCTGCCACTAAGCCTGTTAGGCTGTTTACTGT
Source organism: Caprella mutica (assembly GCA_947561585.1). Lineage (NCBI taxonomy): Eukaryota > Metazoa > Arthropoda > Malacostraca > Amphipoda > Caprellidae > Caprella > Caprella mutica. Next base: position 250,234 of record CANNZV010000056.1, on the reverse strand, counting down.
TGATAGCGATAGGTTTCATAGGCAACTTTTCAAGCGAAATATTTAATATATATGAAGAAATATCCATAAAAACTTCATAAAATACATTCAATAGAGTATTATATTAAATATTACTATGGAATTTATTGCATTATACCATCCATAACCAGACACAGATGAAATATTTAAAGAAAATATTACATGGCACGCAAGTATTCCATGCACATTATAGAGTTAATAGTTGATTATAACTCAACTGTTTTAACATGGATGTATTTTGTACAACGTACTTAAATATATAAATGTTATCTAGGTACTTGAAGCAAATCAAACATATTGTTTATTGACATATTCTATCTATTATTTGCCGCACCCATACAATTCTCATTTTTTCAATTCCTTATGTGACGTCATTTGTTTATTTACATCGTTTCTGAAGACTGGAACAACTTGAAAACTTGAATTCGAAACTTAGTATACTTTTTAACTATTTATTTACTATGGATACATTCATGTTTGCTGGGATGGGAAAACCTACTTAAACTTAGTACTTCTAAATTTAATTTTTTTTGATCAATTATAACTAACTAGGCATTGGTTAAATTGTATTCCATTATTTTTTTCCTTATTTGTTATTCATAGGAACTACAATTTAGCAGTTAACTAGCACTACTCTACGCTCCTAGGTAGCATATTTTCAAGACCCTATTTTTTATAGATAAGTTAAAGAAATTAACAATAAAAACACACCCGAATTATATCTATATATTCAACTTTGAGGTTCAATCGCCATTTTCGATTTTCTTTTGCACGAAACCCTTATAAAATGACTTCAAACTTCTTGATATTAACATGCAAATACGAGGAATTATGAGCCACTCGGTCACAAGCAAGGACATTGTTGTTGTGGTGACGTCATATTTCTGTGTTGTCTGCTAGGTACTATACCCTATTATGTTCCTGTACCCTGGTCTCGCTATCTATTTCATTTTGGTATTTATTAATTAGGGTAAGTGTATCAAATTCCGGCCACTTAAGAGACCACGATCTCTAATGATTGGATTAATTTAATTTCACTGGCTTCTAATGCGAGCATTATTTACATAGTGATTGAAAAACTGTTAACGAACATTAATGAATCAAAATTTTATGATTTACATATACAATTAGTTATTTATTAATAAATATTGCTCGCTTATCCATTTCTCCCTTAATCCGGCCAGTACAGCCCCAAATTCCGGCCTTACAATGTTCCTAAAAACGGCCATGTACGTTTAGAGCTAGAAAATTGATTGCTAATTATAGCAATAGGTACTGTTTGCATAACTGATAACCGTGGTAAGTACATCAAAAATCAAAGTTTCACAAAATAAATATATGAGATTATTAATTTTCATTTGAAACCAATTAACACAATGTTAATCTATTTCTATTTCAGTATTTAACTTGATAAGCTCAAACAATTTTCAAAACGGGTTATACCTATATTTTAAGAAACAATTCAAGACAAATAAAGTTTTCATATAGAAAGAATATAATTTAATGAATTTAAATTGTATCTAGTTTTTCAGCATATGTAATGATTTATCATAAACATTTGTACCCTTTCGAACTTTTCAAGTAGAGAATCAATTATATCCCTATAAACGACGTACGTATTTCGATTCAAATGCTGGGGTATCGAATCGATGGATTGTTCCATCGAATCGACAGACCATTGTTTGTAGAGATAGCTATCTATTTAAACTATTTTGGTTTATGAAATAAATGTGATCAATGAAATTATGTTATGGGATATTATTTATTGTTGATCTTTATTAAACACAAACAAATACCTACTGATTAAACCATTCAAAAAATGTTAGAAAAAAACGGAAAACAAGAGACTTTTCAGAGATGATTTTATAAATAAATTTCTCTTATTTCCTTCCCTTTCCAAATCATAAACTATTCGACCTCTCCAAAAGCAAACAAGTCCGAATCGATTCGATATCGGGTTGTGTCCAATTCTTTGCGCTGGTAGCGTATGCCGGTAATAGATATGACTTAAATTAGATATCTAACTGAATGTATCTAAATATTTTGACTGTTTAGAAATCTAATTTATTTCTACCGTCAGTATCCAAAAATCATCACTCTAGTCCGCATCGTTTAATTTTTAATCAGAAATCGTTTAATGCATATCGGAGCAACAGCAGTAATAAGATATCTTTTATATTATTGAATTCCATTTTGGAATAGATTCCTAAAATTTCGTAACATTTATGATCTATTCCGATATCTACCTAAAATCTAAATGTATCGAAACAACACCAGTAATTAGATATATATTATATTATTGAATTACATTCAAAATGTATTCATAATGCACCGATGTGCGAGATAAAATTCGTAATTTATCGAAACCTTGCATACTCACTATAAAATATCAAACCTGAATCAACGATTCAATTTAATATGCATCCAGGATGGCAGAGTCCCAGAAACACAACTTCCCAGTAAACACAGTGGTGTCAATTATATTTCTAAACGGTACCACTTGCTCTGCGAGTCTCCATTTTCGATGTCGAAGAAAAGAAACAAAATAGACCCCTCTGTATCATTCAGATTCATTTTTAGATTAGCGATCGATGCAACACTCAAGGAAAGAAAACAAGAGTTATAAACGAATGCCACTTAGTAATGAAATAGACAGAAAATTCGATATAAAATACATATCTAAATTTAAGATATATTTCCGGAAGAAAGTTAAAATATCGAACTGTATATATTACCAACTGCTACTTTATTACTTATAGTGCAATGTACGTTTGGGGTGTAGTGTGTTACACATTGTTATATCCATATTAAATGGGAATAATTGAATTAATTTTATTCCCATTTAAATGTCCTCTCCAGGCTCCGGGGAAAAAATGAGTTTATCACATAATATTATAGAACTAAGGTCTACGATCATTATTCTGCAAACCCCATACAATTCGGATCAGTATATATTTTATAATTTGTTTTTAAAGTTTTTTAATACTCTGTGAGCTACAATTGAGCGAATCACTAATCTGATGCTCAAGAAGAAGATTGTACACTCTTTGTTTTGATTACAAATTTGAATTTTATAAACAAACCATGCGTTTTTGGCCATTATTTTAAATATTAATTGTTTCCCAAAGTATATAAACGTTTCTATTATAAGTTCATTCAATTTTATATCTTTACACGAATATTAAATGGATTTATTAAACTTAATACCTAGTTGACAATCAAAACAAATGGTGTACATTCTTTTTCTTCAGGCTGAAAATTTCTTAAATTAGCAAATCGGAAGTTAAATAGGTTTTGTCGAGTTTTGATTAAAAAAATCTTTAAAAGCATATAGAATTAAAAATATGCTATCAAATTCGATGCGGTTTGCAGCAAAATGATAAGAAACATTAGCCTCGTTGAATAAGGCAATAAAAATATTTGCTTGGAAGGGACCTTTAATATAATGTATATATATCAATGTGTAACATTAATCAAATTGATAAGCCCCCAAACGTACATTACACTATAAAGTAAAATCAAATAATAAATATAGTTCGATATTATAATTTATTAAATTCTTTTGGAGATACATATTCAATATACTAATATAGATATATATTTGACATCGTATTTGCCGTCTTTTGTCAATACTAAAAAAACTCTTTCGTTTATATTGTTTATTTATTTATTTGAGTGTTGCATCGCTACACTCAGAGAAATTCTGATGCACTCAGGTGTTTTGAGTTCTATTGCTTTGTCTAAAGTGAGACACTTTAGTGCACCAAACTCTAGTTTGGATGCACTTAGGCTCGAAAGTTCATCAGTTCGATGCACTTTAGTGTCTCAAATTTAACTTTGTCCTTTGCCAAAATGATGAGAATAATGTCCTAATCATTTTAACAAAATTATAGCTGAGACACTAAATGCATCGAACTGATGCACTTTAGTGCATCAATACTAGAGTTTGATGCACTAATTAAGTGTCTGGTTTTAGAGACAAAGCCATAGGGTGAAGTTAAGGTGAACTCGAAACACCTGAGTGCATCAATTGGAGTTGTTTATTTTTCTCAGTGTGATCTAAAGATGTATCTGAATGATACAGAATGATCTATTTTGTTTCTTTTTTTGTCATCGAAAATGTAGAGCACGTGGTACCGTTTAGAAATATAATTGACAGGACTGTGTTTGCTGGGAAGTGGTGTATCTGGGACTCGGCCATCCTGGATGCATATTACATTGATTCAGGTTTGATATTATAAGCCACTCTGAGACACTCGAATATTTTACAGTAAATGTGCAATGAAATTGATATCAGATTTTGATAAATTTTTGATTTTATGTCACAGGATTCGGAGCATTATGAATACATTTTGAACGTAATTCAGTAATATTATACATTTAGGTAGATATCGGAATTGACCATAAATCATACGAAATTTTAGGTATAATTCTGAAACGGAATTCAATAATATAAGTTATAACAGATATCTATTTAACTGGTGTTGTTTCGATACGCATTAAACGATTTCTGATTAGAAAATGAACGATACTAACTACATAGAGTGAAGATTTTTGGAAACTGACAGTAGAAATTTATTAGGTTTCTAAACAGTCAAATAATTTAGATACATTCAGTTAGATATGTAATTTAAGTGTATTTCATTTCTATTACCGACATGCGCTACCAGCCCAACGAATTAGACACAACCCAATTTCGAATCGACTAGGACATGTTGGCTGGGCCGGCCTGTCCGATATTTTGCCCCCCATAAACCGGCATGTTCATAATTTGGTCCCCCATAAACCAGCCTACTCATAATCCGGCCCCCCATAAAGCAGCCTGTTCATAATCCGGCCCCCCATAAAGCAGCCTGTTCATAATACGGCCCCCCATAAACCAGCCTATCCTAATATCCGGCCCCCCATAAACCAGCCTATCCTAATATCCGGCCTCCCATTTACCGTCCACTACATAAATTTGTTAGGTGAAGATATTTTGATATGCCGGATTTTGGTTTTATTAAAGATCATATGATGATTGATTGGAATAAGTTCACAATATTATTATTTTACCTACTGTAACTCTATGAAATGACATATGATCTAGTCGTTAATATTCCATAATCCGGCCTAGTGGCCGGAAATGAGTTATGAGTTCCATAATCCAACAATTCGTGTATATATGGAATATAATGATTCAATCAACTATAAAATATGTGAAATATTATTTAACACATTGGAACATTTCATTTATACGTTTTCAATATTTCTTTTATGTTTTTGCTAAAAAAACAATTAAACTAACGAAGTATCCTTCAACCTTGACTCTTACGTTTTGTCATAGTAAATTAAGACGAATTTCTCATTATCCCCAATATGCTTTTTAAATGATAAATAAATAATTTTGATTAACCAATTAAGCCAAATGATCATCCAATCAAGGTGGACGAAATTGGATCCCTCTCAAATTCTCTTATACGATTCTTCCAACTTTATTCTGTTCCTTATTTCAATTGTTTATGTAATTACCAGGCCGGAATACGGCAATGGCCGGGATTTGATACCTTCGCCCTAGTTCCATTTCGGTATTTAGTCATTCTATCTGTCCAATTTTGGTTTTAAGTCACTCTATCTATCCCATTTTGGTATTTAGTCACTCAATCTTTTTCATTTATTCTTAATTACACTCGTTGATTTCATTAAATTCATTACCTAAAATTCCATTTCGCGATTTCCTTCCATTTCGTGAATTAGTAAATCCGATCACTGCCACTCAAATATAAATTTAGTCTTCCGTGAATTAGCTAATTATGAAATTAGTGTGAGATTTCTTCCGAAAAAAAGGAATTTTGTGAAGGCTGAAGCTTTGAGACATACATGGTCTCTGCTTAGAGACTGGAGTCCTGACTCCTGGACCGACATCCTCATAAATCTGAAGAAGAAGAGACGTGAGGTACATAATACCTATCAATATCATTATTCATCCCTTGAGAAGTTGAGGGCTGAATACATCCTCAAAAAATAAACTATGGAGAATTGGAGATGTCACTAGTCACAACAGTCTGCAAAGCATGCACAATCTGTCTCCAGTCTCCAAAAGTCCAAGTAGCCTATTTAATTTTTGGGGCAATTTCTCTCCAATGATTTTCAATTTCTCTCCAAAATGACCAAAAATCCCAAAATACTCTCCAATTCCACCGACAACTTGACAAGTCGGTAGAATTTTATTTACCATGAAATACAGACTGGAGCCAGGCCCCAGTCTGTATTTGGTGCAAAATATTCCACTGACTTTTTGAAATTGCTTAAAAAATCCACCATAATCAGATAATCTCCAGTAATTTGGCTGATCCACCCAGTCTGCAGATTGCAGACAGAATAGGGTGAAGCAGGTAAATTGTGGCCCACCAACTAACTGCGGCCTCTAACAACAGAAACGCCATAGCTTCAAAACACTCAGACAGTCTGTATTTCGTGGTAAATTCCACTGACATGTCGGTGGAATTTTTCTCCATTGAAAATAATATTCTGGCAAAGTCGGTGGATTTTAAGCTATTTATTCCTATGTTACCATTAATTTTCGGTGGAAAAATCAAAAATGGGTAAAATGTTGGTGGATCAGTCAAATTAGCGTCAGACCGGGTGGCTTTGCGCACTTCAACATTCCGGGTGAAGTTGCGCATCGGTAATTGACGGTGAATGCGCGAAAATATTTTAAATCTGACAACACCATTGGAAAGAGCAGCTCTTAAACCCCCTAGTGCATAAATTTCACGAAAATTGTAAGAGATTAGGTATAGATACTAAGTGTTCAAACAGAGACCTATGTTTTTTATGGCAAAATAATTATTTTGGACTAGAATCGAATCTCCGCGAACTATGCTGTAGTGTTGATAATTATTCTCCAATTTGATTGCAATTTACGTTGGATACGCATAATTTACTGCAGATTAACGACATGTAAGATGATTTTAATAATAATTATAAATTATTGAGATATAACCAATATACTAGATGCGCAACATCACCCTGGGAATATTTTAATTCACGGGTGGACTTGCGCACATTTATTAATAAAATGAAAGAGCTCTTATTCATTAATAAACCTGTGATATTCATCCCCGATACTCCTATATCACGTCAATTCCACAGCAGTCTCACGTTAATTCCACAGCAGCCTCACGTTAATTCCACAGCAGCCTCACGTTAATTCCACAGCAGCCTCACGTTAATTCCACAGCAGCCTCACGTTAATTCCACAGCAGCCTCACGTTAATTCCACAGCAGTCTCACGGCAATTCCACAGCAGTCTCACGGCAATTCCACAGCAGTCTCACGGCAATTCCACAGCAGTCTCACGGCAATTCCACAGCAGTCTCACGGCCATTCCACAGCAGTCTCACGGCCATTCCACAGCAGTCTCACGGCCATTCCACAGTAGTCTCACGGCCATTCCACAGCAGTCTCACGGCCATTCCACAGCAGTCTCACGGCCATTCCACAGCAGTCTCACGGCAATTCCACAGCAGCCTCACGGCAATTGCACAGCAGACTCACGGCAATTGCACAGCAGACTCACGGCAATTGCACAGCAGACTCACGGCAATTGCACAGCAGACTCACGGCAATTGCACAGCAGACTCACGGCAATTGCACAGCAGACTCACGGCAATTGCACAGCAGACTCACGGCAATTGCACAGCAGACTCACGGCAATTGCACAGCAGACTCACGGCAATTGCACAGCAGACTCACGGCAATTGCACAGCAGACTCACGGCAATTGCACAGCAGACTCACGGCAATTGCACAGCAGACTCACGGCAATTGCACAGCAGACTCACGGCAATTGCACAGCGGACTCACGGCAATTGCACAGCAGACTCACGGCAATTGCACAGCAGACTCACGGCAATTGCACAGCAGACTCACGGCAATTGCACAGCAGACTCACGGCAATTGCACAGCAGACTCACGGCAATTGCACAGCAGACTCACGGCAATTGCACAGCAGACTCACGGCAATTGCACAGCAGACTCACGGCAATTGCACAGCAGACTCACGGCAATTGCACAGCAGACTCACGGCAATTGCACAGCAGACTCACGGCAATTACACAGCAGACTCACGGCAATTGCACAGCAGACTCACTGCAATTGCACAGCAGACTCACTGCAATTGCACAGCAGACTCACGGCAATTGCACAGCAGACTCACCCCAATTGCACAGCAGACTCACGGCAATTGCACAGCAGACTCACGGCAATTGCACAGCAGACTCACGGCAATTGCACAGCAGACTCACGGCAATTGCACAGCAGACTCACGGCAATTGCACAGCAGCCTCACGGCAATTGCACAGCAGCCTCACGGCAATTGCACAGCAGCCTCACGGCAATTGCACAGCAGCCTCACGGCAATTGCACAGCAGCCTCACGGCAATTCCACAGCAGCCTCACGGCAATTCCACAGCAGCCTCACGGCAATTCCACAGCAGCCTCACGGCAATTCCACAGCAGCCTCACGGCAATTCCACAGCAGACTCACGGCAATTCCACAGCAGACTCACGGCAATTCCACAGCAGACTCACGGCAATTCCACAGCAGACTCACGGCAACACCACAGCAGACTCACGGCAATTCCACAGCAGACTCACGGCAATTCCACAGCAGACTCACGGCAATTCCACAGCAGACTCACGGCAATTCCACAGCAGACTCACGGCAATTCCACAGCAGACTCACGGCAATTCCACAGCAGACTCACGGCAATTCCACAGCAGCCTCACGGCAATTCCACAGCAGACTCACGGCAATTCAACAGCAGACTCACGGCAATTCAACAGCAGACTCACGGCAATTCCACAGCAGACTCACGGCAATTCCACAGCAGACTCACGGCAATTCCACAGCAGACTCACGGCAATTCAACAGCAGACTCACGGCAATTCCACAGCAGACTCACGGCAATTCCACAGCAGACTCACGGCAATTCCACAGCAGACTCACGGCAATTCCACTGCAGACTCACGGCAATTCCACAGCAGATTGGGGCAGTTGCATAGAAGATTGGGGCAGATTCACGGCAGTTGCATAGCATATCGGGGTTAGATTTTCTATGCACAGTTTATACATAGGATGAGCTTGCGCACTGCGCAGTTTCACATTGGGTGATTTTGCGCAGTGCGCAAGTACACCCGGTAATTGCGCAAAATTCACCCGGTTTATCCCCACGATCTTTGCGCACAGTTTTTCGATGATAACTTTTTTTCTATTGAACTTAAAGAGTTGAAACTTGGTGAGCACCTAGGTCTACCCTCCATCTATCTGCACACAAAAAATCAAATTGCTGACTTCTCTAGTTTTTTCGTAAAATCAAAGTATGCGGAAAATGCGCAAAGCCACCCGGTCCGACGCTACTCCATGTTTTAAAGTGTGGCAGGATAGTTGCCAGTTTAATGAGAAAATGGAACCAGATCGCCACATTTAAGGCAGTCTGTATTTTGTGGTAAATTCCACTGACATGTCAGTGGAATTTTTAACCTTTTGAATATAGTATTCTGGCCAGTCTGCAGAATATGGAACATTTTTCCAAGACTCTCTGCGGGAGTTTTTGATTGAAATTTAGACTTTTGAGATCTCTGCGGGAGATCATGAATTAATTCCTATGTTACCATTAATTTAGCTGCGGGAGATTCAGAATCTGCTGCTGAGAGTCAGAGAGTAACTGTCTCTCAAATTAAAATCTCTGCGGGAGAAGAGACACATTCTGCAGACTGGTATTCTGGCAAAGTCGGTGGATTTTTAGCTATTTATTCCTATGTTATCCCAAGTAAAATAGTTTGTCTCATAAACTTGCCATTTGTCTCTCCAGCTCTCCAAAATTCAACAAATTCTCTCCAAAATGAACAAATTACAATAAATTCTCTCCAAAATAACATTGTAGCATAGGAGAAAAATAGATAAAACTCGCCATTTGCATTTGAAGGGCTCAAAATAACTGTTACAAACTCGCTATTAAAATGGCGAGTTTGGACATGCTTTATTACTTGGATGTTATCATTAATTTTTGGTGGAAATATGGGTAAAATGTTGGTGGATCAGCCAAATTACTGGAAATTTTTGGTGGATTTTTTCTGCTTTTTCAAAAAGTCAGTGTAATTTTTTGCACCAAATACAGACTGGCATTTAAGATACTTTAAAGGAGAAATTTGGCTTCTTAGTGAAGATTTTAAACTTGGAAACATCCTTATGCAGTTATGCTTCATGCCTGAATCCTGGTGCTTGTGTATCTCTTGAGACTATTTTAGGAGGCATTCACTTGTTATTTACAGGTTTTCAAACTTATTTAATCCCTCAAAAGTTGCCAATATACTGGCGACTTTGTCCATACTTTAAAACATGGAAATTTATGGTGGATTTTTTCAGCTTTTTTGAAAAGTCAGTGGAATTTTCAACTCAGGTCAGTCTGCAGAACATGGGACATTTTTAACATTTTCTGTGCGAACAATCCTTAATTTCCTTTTATATTTACATGTATTTTACTGAGAACAGAAGCCAAAATAGAAGATTTCTTGTAGAACACTTTACCAGTTCCTGCAGTCTGGCGAGTCTGCCTGAGTCTGGGAATTTTGTGCAACAAATACAGACTGGCAGACTGGCTTGTTAAAAACATAAAGTAATAAATTGTAGCATGCACTCCAGTCTGCAAAGCATTCACAATCAGTCTCCAGATATTTAATTTATGGGACAATTTGTCTCCAAAGATTTTCCAATTTCTCTCCAAAATGAGCAAAAATCTCAAAATTCTCTCCACTAATTACATGTAAACATAGGAATTAATTAGGAAATTGTCGCCGAATAATTCCGGAGACTAATTTCAAGGCCTCAATAGTCACCGGATAAACTTCACAACTTCATGCATCTTTTGCAGACTGCCACTGGCATGCACTGTGCTTATTTTGATAGCTATGCAACATTTTAATGTAATTTCGGTTCCGAATGTTTTAGAGACTCACTTGTGAGGGCCGCAATTTACCTGCGTGACCCTATGGGACATTTTTAACATTTTCTGTGCGAACAATTCCTAATTTCTTTCTTTATTTACATATATTTTACTGAGAACAGAAGTCAAAATAGACGATTTTCTTAGAGAACAGTTTACCAGTTCCTGCAGTCTGATGATCCACCAACATTTTACCTATTTTTCCACAGAAAATTAATGGTAACATAGGAATAAATAGCTAAAAATCCACCGACTTTGCCAGAATATTATATTCAATGGAGAAAAATTCCACAGACATGTAGGTGGAATTTACCATGAAATACAGTCTGGCCAGGGCCTAAATACAGACTGGGTCCAGGGCCTAAATACAGACTGGGGCCAGGATTTACATGCTGACCCTCAATGCTGACAATGCACGGTTGCACCTTTCAAGACTTTCAAAAACGTAACAAAAACAACACAGTAATGCCAAACCAGTTTGTATTTGGTGCACTGAGCTTACAGTCTGTATTTCGTGGTTCCACTTCGAAAATAATATTCTGGTAAAGTCGGTTGATTTTTAGCTATTTATTCCTATGTTACCATTAATTTTCGGTGGATAAATTGGGAAAATGTTGGTGGATCAACCTACACTGGATTCTTTGGCAAAATTCCCCTAACTGGCGTGCGGCTGGAGTGGTCAAAATACCTATTTCATGCCGTGCGCAAAACCCCAATTATGCTTTCAAATATTGAATGTGTGCGCTCTGATATGATATCATTCATCAAAGACGGGCAATTTTTGAATAACTTAAATACTCCAGGCGTGCACTTATACCTTTGTAGGTAACCTATTTCCTAAACAATATGTTTCACGTGACCACATCTTACAATCAAAATCTTATATTTATTTTGTTGCATTGTGCGTCTCTATGTACAGTATATACTAGTTCCATAGGATAGAAAATAGCAGTGACAATTAAAAGACGTTTAGTGTACACTACGTCATAGTCACGTCATCACATAACATGCCTTTGTAAACAATATGGTTGACGATAATTTGTTTTGTAGCACTGTGACTCTATCTAGTCTCTATGTATACAGTATTTAGACTAGATATAGACTTATAGTAGTGACAATGAAGACGTTTAGTGTACATGACGTCATCACAACATACCTTTGTAACTTATTTTGTGAACACTTGCCAAATAATTTAGTGAGAGCGTATCAGCCAATCAGAGAGAGGCATACATGATACCAGCCAATCAGAGAGAGGCACACCAGCCAATCAGAGAGAGGCATACAGTGATGTCATATTATTACAAACGTACATAAAAGATACTGTGTACTGTAAAACGGGGTAATACCGGATAATTTTAGTATTTGCAATGCGACCATTCCTATAAATGTTTATCAATCGGCTTGAAATTTGGCACAAAGCTGTCTCTATATCTCTTCTATCATTCACTAAAATATGTAACTTTTATCTTCTATAAGAAAAAAGTTATTAACAAAAATAATGACGTCCGTTATATCCCAATATATAGGGATATAACGAAAATGGTGATTCTCTACGTAACAAAATTGAATAGCATTAGCGTATGATTTGGGGTAACAACGGAATGTAAATTGTATTGCATTCTAACGCTACTGGGGAGTGGGGAGGGTAACTAACGAATCAGAACGATCAGGTGTGTTCACTTGATTTTAAAATAAATATAAATGTAGCATCCGGTAATGCCCCATATGGATGGGTAACTAACGGATACATTATTATAAATAGTAATTAAATATTGGTAGACATTGGGGTAATAACGATAGAAGAATTACAAAGCATTTATTACCTCTCACATCTCATGAAGACCGTTGTAAACTGCAATTTAGTGGTTTGTCAATGCAGATATAAAAAATATGAAAAATATATCGTATGAAAAATATAAACAGTGAAAATATAAACGTTTCAAACTCAATGACATCGCTCCGTTTTCTAGAATAAATATAACATTTCTATAAGTATTACAGATTAACTTATGCTAAACAGCTGCAGTTTGCTACTGCAGTTCCTTTGAAACTATAGGTAGCTAATCAAAACTCTAAACTGCTCCATGCAGCTCCTTTTAATAAATCAAAACTTGAAATGCATTTAATTAACATTTACTGGATTTTCAAACACATACTGGCCTCTGTTATTGATAATGTAAGGCACTTTCGATTCTACAACATCATCAAGTGTCTCCCAGGACGTGTCACCTTCTTTCAAGATGAATGATGTCTTTCTTAAATTGATGGCTTTCAAGAAATTAACATTGATGTCATTGTTAATGACATTAGTAACAATGGCTGCATATTTAATTATCTTTTTGCGTACAACATATTGCACAACAATGCATTCACCAGATGAAGGTAATTCTATAGGTGGAGCTGGGATTGGAAGTGGAATAACTTTTTTCTTCCTGAGAATTGATGTTGCACGTGCTCTCTTAGTTACCGGAGCGGCAGGCAAGAGATCTTCAGGATTGATGGCCTAACCTGGTGTTACTGACTTGGATGATTTGCGTTTACATGTTGGAGCAATGTTAGGAGTTCTAGGAGCGGACGGGCCTGCTTCTTCTGCAGGAGCAGACGGACCTGCTTCTTCTGCAGGAGCGGTTGGGCCTGCTTCAGTTGCAGGAGCGGAAGGACCTGCTTCTGCTACAGGAGGGAACGGACCTGCTTTAGCTAGAGGTGCAAGTCCTCTTTGTTGACGCATATATGAAATCACTTCAGAGTTATCAGGTGTTTCATTCACTTGATTAAATTGGAGTTTAACCTTGACGGCATCACGGTTCACAGTATGAATACCGCATGTTTTGAAGCCACTTATCATATTCGTTTTAATTGTTGGACGCATTTCCTTCAATAGTCTTTTGAAGAGACCGGGAAATTTAGGTTTTTGCACTGCTGATGCACTTGGATTTTTTGTCTTATAATCGTGCAGAATTTCTCTCCATTTCCGTTTCATGGGACCAAACAGAGCTACGTCGAGTGGCTGGCACAGATGTGTTGCATTAGCTGGAAGGCATATGAACAATATATCATTCTCTACGCATTTCTCTAGAACTTCGGGAGAGAAGTGACTTGATAAGTTATCTCCTATCAGAGCTTTTTTGCCTGGGATTTTACGTGCATGTGGTAGAAAAATGTCTATGAACCATGCAGCAAAGCATGTAGAGTCAAACCAGCCACTCTTAGACACCGAATATCAGGTGCCTCCTTTGCAACAACGTTCTGAGCAGCAAGGATCTCCCACAGGTCCATTAATCTGGGTTAAAAAAAGAAAAACATTATGACAAATTGCATCAATTGTTAAACTATTTTATCTGTCAGATTTTTATAAATATAGCTTATTATTACCTTCCATGAAGGATGAACTTTTTTGCCTTGTAGACAACGAATGGTGGCAAAATGCAACCATCTGCTGAACCACACATCATTATGGAGATCGAACTTTTTGTGTGGTTGATCACTCGATCTGGATACTTGACACCCCTCTTAAATATAAATTTCTTTTTGCCTGGATCATCAGAGAGGTTTGACTCATCATAGTTGAAAATAGCATTAGGAGCAAGATCATCCAGTGAGATTTGTAGTCCATCGAAATATGCATCGAGAGTTTCATCAGAAATTTGCGCTCTAGCTCGTTTTATATTATTTGCAAACCTTTCACTCAACTGAGTTTTGTGACGTTCGAGAAAGCTTTTGGTCCAATCGTCTCCTGGAGTAAACCCATCAGCAAATCTATTAACCTTAATGTCTTTGGCAACTAGAAAATGTCTTACAAAGTTTGCTAGATCCTGGTTCGTTTGAGGGAACCCCCAACACGCTGTAGTTAAGACAAACTGCACAATTTTCTTTTCAACTTCAGAGCTCAATGCAGTTCGCCTACCTGGCTTTATCCCTTTATACTTACCACGTAATTTGTCATGAAGTGTGCTTCGAGGTATTTTGAAATTAACAGAAGCTTCATTGATAGTCATTGATCCACTCTCTATTGCTTCTTTGGCATCATCTAACATTGGATAATTGAATTGATGTTTTTTAATTCCCTGTTTAGACACATATTTTCTTCCCATTATCGAACTATCAATTAATAATATAGATGAGATCTCACTTTTATATTTCAATACACTTATTATTATTCAATCTGTAATAAAATAATAGATGTAATTAAATCAGATACGAATCACAACTCACCATTTAATGATATAAATAAATTATAATATGAGACACGAGTCACGGGGTATTACCGGAACAAGACACAAAATCAGATATTTGCATAGCACGGTATATTAAGTCAAATCAGTATAGACAGTGATTGATTATTATGCATTTAAGTATCATTGATATATGTATCCACCAGTCAAAACGATTTACACAGCCACTTGACAATCATGGCGCTTCTACCTGGGGGCATGAAAATTTATAATATTTAATCATATTATTTTACCTAGCTTTAAGCTCTCACTGATGCAAGAGATGATCGTTTGAATGTATGTGACTTGTTTTGACGTAAAGTTTAACTAATTTTACGATGGTTAACACAATGAGAGAGTCTTAAGGTTGTTTTCAATTGTTTTTATAGGCATATAAATACTTCAGAATATTAAAATCCGTTATTACCCCTGAATCCGTTATAACTCCATTTTACAGAATATGTATTAACTGTCATCTAGCTACCAATAATTATAAGGAGAACTAAAACATATATCTTCCTATATTCTATGTCTATATTGATTTAATATTTTCTCAGCCAATACGTTGCATTAGAATGATTAGATGCGGTCACATCAAACTATACGTAAATTTAAACATTGTTTTGATTCTCTAGCACTATTTGGATTAATTATTCTTTTTTTTTTAAATGAATATTTGTTTTTTTAATATGAGTTTAGGGCATTGGCATTAAATTTGGTCACTTCAAACTATGCATAAATTTATACATCCATTTTTATTCATTATTCAAACTAGGTAACTTGGCATTCCACTCTTTAGGAATTGTTATGGAATGTTTAAATTGGTCACCAATTTAAACATTCCATAACTATTCCTTAAGAGCGGAATGCAAAACTACCTAGTTTGAATAATGAATAAAACAAATTGATGTACCTACAAATTTACGTATAGTTTGAAGTTACCACATCAAATGCCTAATGCCCTAGAGAATCAAAATGTTTGAATTAACGTACAGTATGTTGTGGTTCTGATTTCTAAACCATATATATACCCCCCTCCCATGCATCACTGGAGGGGGGAAGGCGTGCGGCGTGCACCCCACCACCCTGCATCACTGGAGAGGGGAGGGGGAGGCGTGCACCCTACTTTAAAGGTGCCGTGTGGTAAAATAGCCCTCTCGGGTGCAGCCTGCCAAAGATTCCAGTGTGGGATCAGCCTAATTACTGGAAATTTGAGGTGGATTTTTTCTGCTTTTTGAAAAAGTCAGTGGGATTTTGTGCACAAAATCAGACTGGCTGAACTCCTGACTTTTTTCAAAAATCTGAGAAATAGCTGCCAACATTTTTCATCAATTTGTCTAGTCCTCCAACATTTTTCTAGTTTCCCCTCTTAAAATTAATGGTAATATAGGAATAAATAGGTAAATATCCACCGACATTGCAGAAATTTTTTTTATTAAAGAAATTGAATATCTCCCGATATATCATTGGAATTTACCACTAAATACAATCTGGTTGCCAAATACTGAGTATTGGGTAATTATCCTCATAACTATTTCAACTTTGTAAAATAATCATTGCAATATATATAACAATTAACATGAAACCCATTGAAATGTTAAGAGTTTCATAATAATAATATTGGTCAAGTTCTGGGTAAATTTGTGCTTTAGGTCCCTCAACCAACAATTTTCAATATTTTGACACTTAATATTGGTTCAAGGAGCCATTTTAAGACTTTTTTTCAGGAATACCATTTGTTGTACAAATGCTTCGTTCTCGAGATATAGTGCAATTAAGTTTTTAGTAGGAATAACATTAAGTTTGTAGAAAACACAAGGCTTTCTGTTTTTTAGATTTTTGTGACATGAAATCTTGGTGCCATGAAACTGTTAATGTAGTAGTTCACTGTATCCGCTAGTTTGTTGTACTGCACACATCATGATTATTTAATGACTTGGCACTTGCCAGGGGGGTTCGGGGGATGGCACGCTGATATACTTATTTGTGTTGTTGATGTACCTTTCCAGAACCCCTAACTTAACCTAACCTATCGAAAACTTAATTGCGCTATATCTCAGTCAGTCAGTCAGTTTATCTTCGAATGCGCCTTCTCATCGGCTTCATCATCCCCAGTCTTCTTCCACATCTTCATCCAGTTCACTCTTTTCTCTATCACCCTCCTCTTCCTCCACATTTTCATCAAAATTTCGCTTTTCTTTCTTCTTCCCTCCTCTCCAAACAAAAAGTCTCCAACAACAGCCTGTCTCCCCTCCACCCTCGGTCTCTGCAGCTCAAAAGCCTCTCTCCTCTCCCCCTCCAGCTCTCCACAATCCAACACAAAGTGCAACAAATCCTCCACCTGTCCTACCTCTCCACATATCAAGCATCTCTCCTCATCCCTGTCTCTTCTCCAGTCTCCCAGCCATAAGCAGTTGATTCTTGCTCTAAACCATATTCTGTCTCTCTCGCCTCCCTCGTAGTCCTCCTCTCTCATCTCCTCCTTGTACTCCCTATACAGGCAAAGCGTGCTCCTCTCATAAATCTCCCTTCTCCACTCCCTGTCCACTCTCTCTGCCACTCTTCTTTTTACCTCCCGTCCACTCATCCCCTCCAGCTCCTCCACTTCTATTCCGGCCCACTCCATGTATTTCTTTGTCCTCCTCCACCACCCCACCTCTTCCCTCCTCATGCTCTTCAACACTTCCTTCACCAGCACGTTCTCTCCCTGCATCTTCCTCCTCACATACTGCAATCTTCCTCTCACCATTCTGCTCTTCATTGTTCCGATTCCAATCTCTCCTCTCATTGCTGCCACAGACGTATGCTTTGGCGCCCCCAAAATCCTCCTCATTGCCACATTCTCCTGCCTCTGCAACTTCTCCACCTCCTCCTCTCTCACATCTACCACCTCTGCTCCATACAGCACACTTGCCAACACCACCGACTTCCAATATACCTTTCCCACCACCACCCTATGACAGCTCCTCTCTATCACTGAATAGGTCATGTTACACATCCTCTTTCCCTTCTCCACCATCTTCCTCCTCTGCCCCTCATACAATTTGCACTTCCCTTCTATCTTAACTCCCAAATACTTGATCTCCTTTACCACCTCAATACTCTCCACCTCCTGCACATCCTCCATCTCTCCCACATTGAACATCACACACTTGCTCTTCTCCATGTTCATCTTCAGTCCATACCTTCCTGCCTCCTCCTTCAAAATCCTCACCGCTCTTCTTGCTTCCTCTATACCTCCAGCTAGCAACATACCATCATCTGCAAAGAATAGTGAGGATATCCTCACTCCTCCAACTCTCACTCCTCTTGCTCTCCTGTTCAACTCCTCTATTATTTTGAAGGTAATGGAGCTTGAAGATCATTGGAGATGCAGTGCATCCCTGCCTTATCCCGCTATTCACTTCAATTGTCACCTCACTATCTCCCACCTTCACCCTCGTCCTGTCTCCCACATATCCTCTCTTCACCAAATCTATAATCTCCACCGGTACCCTCAAATCCTTCAACACCTCCACCACCTTCTCCCTCCTTATCGAGTCATATGCCTTTCTGAAGTCCACTGCAACTACCACCAACTGTTCCTTTCCTCTGTATGCCCTCTGTACACATTCCCCTAAAATCATCAAGTTGTCCAAGATCTCTCCTCCCTTCGTGAACCCCGCCTGCTCCCACCTTGCCAACCCACTCTCTTCCAGATGCCTCTCAATTTCCTCTTTCACCACTTTCATAACCATTTTGTATGACACATCAGTTAAAGCAATCGGTCGAAGGTCTGCCACTGTAGGTCTCCTCTTCTTCGGTATCATCACCGTTCTCGATTCTTTCCATCTCTCAGGTTCTCCTCCGCTTTCCACCATTCTCTCTATTCCTCTCTTCAAAGCTTCTACCACCACATCGCTCCCCTGCAGCACCTTGTACAGTTCTAGCTTCATTCCTTCCAACCCTCCTGCCTTCCCATTCTTCATTTCTTTCAGTACCTTTCTTATATTCTCCTCCTTTACCTCAAACTTCATCGTCTGAACATTCCAGTATGGGTTTTCTATTCTAGGGAGCCACATTTCTGTTGGATCCTCCTCTCTCCTCCTTATTCCTGCCAGAAGTTTCCCATACTCCCTTCTTTCTTCCTCCCCCCATTCTCTCTCAATTTCATTTCCATGCATTTGGTAGATTCTCTGCCAGAACTCCCTCACTTGCTCCTCGTATCTCTCCTCCTCCAACTCCTCCCCCTCCTCTGTGTACAACTTCACTTTCTCTCCTGTCTGCATTTTTTCCCCCTTCAGCTTCTTTATCATCTTCCATAATTGTTTTCCTTTTCCCATACTTCTTATTTCATCTGCTACTCTCTCTTCATATTTTCTCATCTCTTCACTGATCATCTCCTTAACCTTTTCTTTCTGTTCTCTATATTCTCTCCATCTCAGATCTCTGTTTTCATCCTCTTCATTCCTGTATCTCTTGTTTAATCTTCTTCTCTTTGCAATTTTTCTTCTTATTTCCTCATTCATCCATGGTGGTTCTTCTTTTTCACCTTCTTGACACGTCTTCCTTCTATACTTCATTTTCAAACATTCATCTGCTACCCTCTTCAAGATCTCATTTATTCTGTTCATTGTAACATTTTCCAATTGTACAATTTCCCTCTCCACTCCATCTGTATATTTCTCCATCTTATCCCTTCTACTGCTGTAAAAGTACCCCTCACTCCATCCATCCCATCTTTTTCTCCTCCTCATGCCAGTTTCCACTTCAATTTCTATCATGCAATGATCTGAAAAATCAATTTTTTCCTGATTCTCATAAATTTTCATTCTTTTAATTATTGGGTATACTCTTTCATTAGCTAAAACCAGATCTATAGCACTCCTGCTGTCTCCTCTTCTCCAAGTATACATCCCCTCACATTTCTCATCAATATTTATCAGGAGTAAACCACTCTCTTCTATCATTCTATTTATGTTTTTCCCATTCTCATTCTCTTCCTGGTATCAAAGATACCCTAGATGACCATTGAAATCTCCCACTGCAATGTAACTCTCCTGTCTCTCCTCAGCCTCCTCCATCCTCTCCTTCATTCCAGACAATATCTCCCTGTTCTGTTCCAGCTCCTCTCTACCACCACCAGTCTTCAAATATACCACAGTCAGGTTAACAATCTCTCCAATGTTTCCTCTCATCTCCAGGCAATCTCTATGACCCTCTTCTCTTTTCTCAAAACTCAGACCCTCCCTCTCTTCATATAGCACCATTATTCCTCCACCCCTTCTGTCCTCCATCTCTCTCATGCTCTCTATTACTTTGAGATGCTCTGCAATCCTTATATTATTTATCTTTTTCTGCGTCTCCGTCAAGCACAATACCACTCCCTTCTCCACTTCTTCATACAGTTCTGAGTATTTCTGATTTGTCAATCCTTGTATATTCAAACACTTGATCACATATTTCTCTGCTTCTCCTTCCTCCCTCCCTTTCAAAAATTTTTCCTCCTATTATTTTCCTTAGGTCTCACTCCTTGGAACTTCACCATCTGGTCCACTCCCATCCGCACTCCTCCACCTCTGTCACTTCGCTCCTCTCTCAAAAACGAAGCATTTGCACAATAAATGGTGTTCTTGAAAAACGTCTTAAAATGGGTTCTTTTACCTATAAAAAGTGTCAAATTTACCAAGTACAAATTTACCAAGTTCTGATGAGTTTTATTATTTCGACCGCGATTCGGAACTAGATTCACATTATCGACCATATGTGAAAATGAAACTCTCGGTCGTTTCATAGAACTGATTAATCAACTATATTTTGAACGTTTTGTAATTAAAAATTACCATAGGGAACTTCTAATGTGTTCTTAAAGTTATAGCTATATTTAACCATATTTACACATAAGTTTAGGTAACGATATTATAGAATGATGAAATAACTGGGTATCATATGAGAAAACAAACACATGAAATGAACTTTTATCATCAACAAAACAGTATAAAATATATCTTCTAAATTATATGAGTAATATCAAAGATTAAATCTTTTGATATTATGGACAAAGTAATACCTCAAAAATAATAATGTACTTAAAATTAGTTGTATAGAGCAAGTTACAAATTATCAGTCAGTTTCACATCTTCGGTCATATAAGGAAAAATGATATAATATAAATTAAATGATAATTATTATAACGTTCTATTCTTATATGACCAAAGATGTGAAACCGACCGATAATTTGTAATTTACCCTAGTGGCTTTTGTAGGTAAGTGAAATATTAATCCTTTGATTAACTAAATTATAAAAATATATGTCCTCAAATAAATATATCAGGTATAACAAATAATTTGTGATAATCTTTCTTCCTTAATGTAGTTAAATATATAAATGTTAAACAATTTGATTATGAATTTATTTTCAGGTGTTTTTTTGCCTCTCCCACTATTCTTTGAGCAATGATTACACTTGAACTCAAGTTTTTTAATTTCTTCTAAACTCAATAACTCATATTCAGAGTTCAAGCAATATTTATGGAACCAGCATGGTCATTTTAAGCAGCCAATCCATGAATAGGGTTATCTTTCTCATCATCTCCACCACAAGCAACACAGTCCTCAAATGATGTCAGTGTTACATCTCCATCTGAATCATCATTATACATAATTGAAACTTCTTCTATTGCCTCTCTTTGTTTTTTCTTGTTTCATTTCCTTCCTTTCCTGTTCTTCTTGAAACACTAGGACCAGATGAAGTTCCTTCTCCAGGGTCTGTAATATCATTTACAGTTGTAACATTGAATGCAGTTGGGGGAATTGCAAACTCTTCCTCAGTTGTAGAGGACAAAGGTCTTGTTGAAGTCAGAGACAATGGCAAAGTTTCATCATTAACAAGAGAAACAGGAGGTGGTGAATTTTCCATTGACTCTTCATCTTCATCCGGAGGAATTCTAGTAGGAGTCATCTCACCCTGAACTTGCAAATTACAAAAGGATGTGTCTTGGATCATTATTTCTTCAACAGTTATGTATGAATCATCAATTACAGGCTCATTGTGAAGGTTACGTGGTTCCATATGATTTTCTTCTTCATAAGGATGTTGGAGCAGCATTCTCACAGATTTGTACACATTATACATTTGTCCAATATTTGTTTCATCTTGGAGGTCGTACCCTTCATCAAATTGTATGCATTAAGATGCCTTTCGAAACATTGGAGAGTCATGGTAATCCCTAACTTCAAGTCAGGTGATACGGCAGTAGATTTCCTTTTAAAGGTTTCAGTTGATGCTGTTTCGTTTATCAACCTGGAGATGCATTTTGATTAAAAGGAATCAATCCTGCTTTCCAGAAACCAGATCTTACATTATCTGGTTTTGACTTTGCAGTATCCCTGGCCTCATCAAACACTAAAGAAATTTGTTTTGTTCATTAAAGCATTGAACTTTTCTTTGAAATTAGTTAGTGCCTTATTCCAAAATTTCTTTAGCGTTCCATACACACTAATGTCAAGAGGTTGAATAATGTGTGATGCGTGTGGAGGAAAGCAATACAAAATGATGTTGTTGATTCTGCAAACCTGTGACCGTCCATGAATACGATGATTGGAAATTCAACTGAGTCTCTAATTTCACAAAAAAATAAAGTGGTGGACCAGATGAAAAAAGATTCAGAGGAAATCCAACCACTGGGACTATATCCTACATTGAATTTGTTAGGGTCAACACTGCTAAAATTGATAGTTGGAGTCCTCTTAGCAGCATAGATCACGTATGGTTTTTGAAAAGCCCCATTAGCAGATAGGCAGCCTAACACAGTATTTTGTTGCTTTGACTCTGTTGCAACATTGTAAACATTTTTTTAACCTTTTTCTATAATAATTTTCAATTTACTGTTACCACACATTGGGAAGCTGGTTTCGTCAAGGTTGAAAATTCGATTACTATTTGCTCCAGTGAGGAAATTTTTCGCAACAATACCCTGCTCCTCCAGCAGGAACGCCTCAAGTTCTCTGAACCACTTTCTCAGATTTTCCTCAGTAACACACTTTCTCATGTGCCCCAAGTGTTCTGGGGTCTGAGAAGCAAGTTCAGTATGCCTCTTAACAAACCTGTGAACCCAGCTTTTGCTTGGTAGGTTTTCATTAAAAACTTGTTAATCATTCGCTAACACAATATTTGAATGTTTTTCTGCATCGTTCAATACATTTTTAATGATTAATGGTATTCTTGGACGACTAACTCCATCACCAATTTTTGCCTTGTAAATTAAAAATTTTAAAAGACTAAGTTCTTGTTGAAAGGACAATTTAGCTTTTGAACCTATAAAAAGTTAAATAATTAATAGAGTTTAAGCGTATAACAACTAGACCGAAAATTTGAATAATTGAAATAACTATCTCTAGACAGAACAGTCAATTATTAGTAGATTATAATTTAATATTGTTTGGAAATATCTAGCAATGATTTACAATTTATATTGAACTCCTGTATATATCTATTTAATATAAAGATATCTCATCATGTATAGATATATGAAATTATACTACATCAACAATTATTTTCACAATTTGAAAAAAGAACAATACCTGGTTAAGGTAAGGTTGACGAATATCTACCTTCGTTTCTTTCAACGATAGTTGAATGTGGCACACCATACCTGGCTTCAGCCTCTCGCAAGGTGAAGCAAATCATCTTCAGTAAATTTACGGATTTTACGAGGAGCCATATTTCATTAGTCAAATTATATAGTACTGCCTGGAAATAACAATTTAACAAAATCACCATTTAAACCAGAAAAAGAGACTAAATATAAACTTATAAGTTGTAAATATATTTGGGAATAGATATTCATATATATGGGAGATCCACATTATATGTGGGAATAACATAAAAATAGCATATTGAATATAAATTTTTTAAATGATTGAACGATATTATGAAACACTCAAAACGATAATATGAAACTAGGTTCACAATTTCTGACAAGGTGAATGAAATTATGAAACTGCATGATTTGGTATCGCTTATCGACCATAGTAAATATATTAGTTCCCTCTGAAAAATCTAGCGTCAAAACAAGATATAGGTAAGGCAACACTTATGTAAACAAATATGTCTGTTGGTGGGTGTTCTAAAGCGGGCTACTGAAAAATTACAATCAGATGATCTGACACCTTATATTACGAGTTCACAATAATTTTTGCACCTATTTACGATTGTCAATTAGTTTTGATGTACTGTTTACTTCAGACCTGTAAGAATTAAGTGAAATAAATGTATTTAGGTTAAGATATTTCAGAAGCACAATTCCAGACACTCGACATCACTCTTGCTTATAAACTACTACCGTTATTCATAATTCAAATTAAGTGGTCGATAACTTGAACCGGTCGATATTACAGAACTAACCCTATGCTATAATGTTATTTTGGAGAGAATTTATGATAATTTGATCATTTTGGAGAGAATTTTGGTGATTTTTGGAGAGACAAATGGAGAGTTTATGAGCAATACTATTTTACTTGGAATTATTACCATTAATTTAGCTTCGGGAGATTATATCTATATTTGCTGCACAAAAACCCACTGACTTATTCAAAAAACTTTCACCAAGATATTTGGCTGATCCACCAACATTTTCCCCATTTAGCCACTGAAAATTAATTGTAAGTTCAAGTTGGAACATACCATGTTCATGTTTCAAAAATTCAAAGTATGGACAAAGTCGCCAGTATATTGGCGACTTTTGAGAAAATATTGAAAATAGTAAAATACCTAAATTATACAGGCTGGAAATATCAAATATGGTAGATGGTATTTGGCCAGTCTACAGAATGTGGGACATTTTTAATATTTTCTGTGTCAACAAACCTTAATTTCCTCCTATATTTACATGCATTTTACTGAGAAGTGAGAACAGATGCCATAATAGAGGATTTCTTGGAGAACACTTTACCAGTACCTGCAGTGTGGGTAGCTATTTGGTAACTACCATAAAGCTAAGTATCAGCTATCTTATAATATGGCTAGGTATTAGCTATATTATATATAGCTAAGCTAGCCTAAACCCAATCTGCAAATCATGTACAATCAGTTTCTAGATTTTTAATTTTTGGGACAATTTGTCTCCTAAGATTTTCAAATTTCTCCACAAATGATTTTAATTATTACTCATTCTGCATAATCTTTTTTAGACCGTTTGTGTCATCTCGTATGTAACATGTGAATTGGAATCATGTAGTGAATCACTGCTATTCATGTTTTACTATTCAAAACCCTAAAATTTATTTATTACTAGCCTATCTGTATGTGGTACCTCAATAGGTGAAATAACTCAAAGTTATGGCAGAGTTTTAATAAATCTACAAATTTTTTTTCGGGTTTTATGATAAAAAAAACATGAATAGTAGTGATTCACCACATGATTACAATTCACATGTTACATACAATATGACACAAACGGTCTAAAAAAAGATTATGCAGAATGAGTAATAATTAAAATCATTTATAGAATGAATAATGACCAATTACTAAAAAGAAACAAGGATTGTTAAGTGCAGCTCCACTTCATGAATAACTGACTTTTATAAAATCGAAAACTGCAATTTGATAATTCGAGCAATTTTGTTCATTTGAGCAATTTGATTTTTCGAGCAATTGTTTTTCGAGCAATTGTCTTTCGAGCAATTGTCTTTCGAGCAATTGTTCATTCGAGCAATTGTTTTCGAGCAATTGTCTTTCGAGCAATTTACCGGCTACCAATTTCAGGGCTTCAACAGTCGCCGGATAAACTTCACGGCTCATTCATCTTTTATAGACTCCCAACTGGGTCTGGGCGACTGGGCCTAAGCTAGGTAGCTATTAGCTATAGACATTGTAGTGGACCAAACTCAGGAATGACACTCCACCTACCAAGATCTCACCCCAGGCTCCACTCACCAACCTGTAGTTGCTTGGAATAACTCACCAAAACATACCAAGCAAATAAGAGAGCCAAGAAGTTCCTTCAGGAGCGAAGTGTGATAATTATTATTATGAATGCAAGCAAAAGACCAAATAATTAACACAAATGTGATCAGTACTCACCTTGTCCTTTTATATACCATTTAGATTCTATTTGTAAATAAATGAAATTACTTTGATTGTAACTCTGGTGAATAAACCGTGATATTCTGTTAACACATTTACTCAAACTCAACTAATCTACTAACAAAGCAACAACATTCAGAGTAACCTAATATTAATAGAAATCTTATTTACAATCATAAGGGAATCCTACAATCTACATTTACAGCAACCTGCTGGATAAAGATTCCTAATCTAGATAGGGGCCCCAATTACTAAGGAAAACCTGATAATTCATCTATTGAACTTTCTAGATCTTAATCAGATATTCACTTTCTCTAGGTAGATAAAGGTATAATGCAGACAAGCTAATTATTGAATACCAGATGTGATAGGAAAGTAGCGGATTTTAGGACAAGGCTTGAACCTCCACACACCAGATCTGAGACCGAGTGCTCCTACATGGCAGAGCAAAACAACATTAAGATATGCAAGGGATCTATAAAGCAAGAGGAAGTCAGGATGAGTACTCACCAACTGGAGCCAAGAGATGAGTATTCCTCAGATGATTAACAATTTAACATAAAAGAACCAAGGTTGTCAGCAGGCAACAATGGTGAATCAACAGGAAAAAAGGGTGAATCAACAGGAAAAAAGAGGGAATCAACAGGAAACGGGTGAATCAGCAGGTAACAAGGGTGAATCAGCAGGTGATAAGGGTGAATCAGCAGGCAATTAGTTATCAAAAGGCAACTAGAGTTATCAGCAGGCAATTAGTGTTATAAGCAAGTTATTAGTGGTAATCAACAGGCATCAGAAGCAATTTAACAAAATGCACTAGTACTCAGTGAATCACAGGAAAAGCTATTAATATTATCATCTAGAAACAAAGAAAAGGTTAATTCTCAAGAACGCCTTCATCAATCAAGAGTTTTAGACTTTTTTAACGTCACTCCTCCTAAATATCATAGGGAACTAAATTCACAGAATCACCATTCATTTATAATTTTAGCACCTATCTTTGGTAAAAGAGAGAATTTCTGTGCAAACACTTTACCAGATTCTGCTGTCTGGCATGATAGCTTACAGTGGCCATTGCTAAAGAGTTATTCCTAGTTACCCAAGTACATTGATAGATTGACTTCTCTTTACATGAAAGGCCTCCAGGTAAGAATGAACAGAAAAGAACAGACAGGTAAGAATGAACGGAAAAGAACAGACAGGTAAGAATGAACGGAAAAGAACAGACAGGTAAGAATGAACGGAAAAGAACAGACAGGTAAGAATGAACGGAAAAGAATAGACAGGTAAGAATGAACAGAAAAGAATAGACAGGTAAGAATGAACGGAAAAGAATAGACAGGTAAGAATGAACGGAAAAGAATAGACAGGTAAGAATGAACGGAAAAGAATAGACAGGTAAGAATGAACGGAAAAGAATAGACAGGTAAGAAAGAACAGAAAGGAATAGACAGACAAGAATGAACAGAAAAGAATAGACAGGTAAGAATGAACGGAAAAGAATAAACAGGTAAGAATGAACGGGAAAGTATACTGAATAGACAGGCAATAATGAACGATAAGAATAGTTAAGACGTTTAAGAAGATACACCGAGCAAGAGTCAAGACTTTTAACCTTCAGGGTTAAAAACGTATTGTAGTAGTTTCCAGATGATGCTTTGTATGTGCATTTCCCATATAAATTTTTCAATAAATACCATTTTTATATACCGGGTAATACTAATAATAAGTAAGAGAGAAAATGAAAATAAATAACTTTTGCTAACCTGCACATACAGTAGTAGTGTATTTATATTTTGATAACACAACAAATCTATCAACTAATATTTTGACCATCAGAAATGTCATATTTTGGAGAAAATTGCTAATATTTGGAATAAATAACAACTTTATACTAGGTTCTTGATCTCACAATTGCTACAACTGTAAACATGATTTAAATTTCTAATTTTTTTTATATACAATAACAATTCCTGAAGCAGTATTCATTCATTTATTCATCCAAAATAATATTATTTATCTATCAAAAATATTATCTATTTATCAAAAATAGTACAATTGCAGAAACTGTTCATAGTATGTGTGGTTGCCAGTCTGCAAATCATTGGTGAAGTTTATCTGACATCCTGTGACTGTTGAAGCCTTTAAATTGACCTTTTGACATATCCGGCAACAATTTTTCATTTAATTTTGATGTTTACATCTAATTATTGGAGAGTATTTTGAGATTTTTGATGATTTTTAGGAGAAATTTGAAATTCTTTGGAGAGAAATTGTCCCAAAAATTAAATATCTATATCTGGAAACGATTGTGCATGATTTGCAAACTGGTCCATAAATACCTTCTGCAGTGGACCTCACACCTTCCAGGGCTGACCATGATGAAAATTTTAAATTAAAATAGCTTCCCCCATCATTCCAATCTTCTAACTTCAATTATACAGTTTGATTTTTTATGTAAAGGGTATTAATTTTTCCATACTGTTTGTGAAACTTTTGATTGTGTGTACTGAAATTTGGGTACTTAATAATTTATGTTATTAAATTATATTGTATAACAGATTCAACTAGTTATCTATTGAATGTATAAATATACTTAGTGACTTTCACACTTCACAAAAATGGAAGCTAATAAAAGTAACAGCTCTTACGATGTTTCTACTGATTCTTTGCTATTTGGAGAAGATAACATCACTGTGGCAGACATGGAAGGGTTTGATGATGCAAGCTTCAACTATTCACCTTCTGTCGTAGATGCAATCAAACAGGTAAACAAAATATAGTGAAGTGAATATATGAAATTCCTTAATATATGTTGAGCAACAGGGGCGGGCTCTATCCTACAGCTGTCTGTGGTGAATAGGTTGTGGCATCCCTTGAGTCCCGAACTGTTAGATTTTGGTTTATATATATATTTTTCATTTTTACCATGTTTATCGTATTATTAAACTCTAATTGCAGTTTTAGAGGATTATGCTAGGGTTATGACGAGGGCTTATAATTTTTGTGTTAGGTAGGCTTGTAGGCTTCATTTACTATCACCTCATCGTTTTCTTTCTTTCATCCGTGAGTGCAGCCACCGGTACTTGTGTCTTTTTCACCTCGTTCCTTGGTAAATGACTGCATTTACGAAGTAGTTATTCTGTTTTTGTGAGCTTGACCCAGACAGTGGTAGGTAACTTTGTTCATAGAGCCACTTTCTTTTCTGACAGGTTCCTCAAGTCACTTATAATACTTCCTTTTGACGTCAACGATATGGCCTTTGGTTACGAAGCAGACATTAAACCCTCTGCTAAATTATTTATTAAGAATATGTTGTTGATCAAATTCAATATTCATATATTTTATTTTAATTTCAGTTTTCAATAATGAACGTTTCTAAGCTGTTTACCAATAAATTTTTATAGCATTTAAAACAAATTAGTGGAGGTCAAATGGGGTAAAGGAAATATTCAACAATTACAAAAAATTCTTAAAGATTTAACTTCCACTTACTTTGGTCACAAATGTTAGATAGATTATTTACCTTATTTGTCCTTCGATTATAAGCTTCTTCCAAAATATATCTGATGTTTAGATTTTTAAACTGTATCTTCTTTTCTTGGGTCACACTCAGAAGCAAAATTATTACTAGTGCACTACAATGCACTACTTACTTGTAAACCGTATAACGTCAATACAATTGCCCATGAACTGGCCATTACCGTCCTAAACAAAGATTTAAAAATGTGTATTGAATATTTTTTATCTTGGTAAATTTAGGCCCATACTATACTAGCAGTTTCACTGCCGCATTGTCACTGCCCTGTTACCGCTTCTTAACATTCAAAGTATACTAGGCTGTGAGAACCCAGCGTATCCGCCGCATTCTCACCGCTTTGTAAAGTATACTAGGCAGTGAGAACGTGTCAGATACTCTTTGCAGTCTATACAGTGTTTTCTGTAAAAATAAAATGTTATTATTATTAATGGGAGAATCATTGCTCGCCGTTGTGAAAGCGGGTAAGCACTCAGGCCGCAGGTGGGCCCATCTGTACTAAATCCCCATTGAACCAATCTAGAGACTAGTCGTTGAAATCCTCCAGCCTCCCAATTCTTTCAAGAAAGGTAGAAAGATGCGAAAAGCTGAAAGTCCTAGTAATTCTGTGGAGGTATGTTAGAAATCCATCCAGAGTAGAGTCCCTAGTCCTGTGAAAAGAATGGCATTCTTCAACAATGTGAGTCCTTGTCTCTGGGGCAAGACCACACCGTTGGCAAGTGTCACCCAGGTAACATTGAGATATTCCCGGAATATTCCCTCAATATCTATATATTCCCTCTCTATCCGCTATCGTAAAATGATATTGAGGGAATATTACTCGGATTAGTGAAAATGTGATGATCCCCTAATGATATCGAGCGAATATTCCAGGAATTAGTGAAAATTAGTTTATCCCCTAAAGATATCGAGTGAAGATTCCAGGAATAAGTGAAAATTAGTTGATCCCTAACTATATCGAAGGAATATTCCAGGAATTAGTGAAAATTAGTTGATCACCTAACGATATCGAGTGAAGATTCCAGGAATAAGTGAAAATCAGTTGATCCCTAACGATATCTAGGGATTATTCCAGGAATTAGTGAAAATTAGTTGATCCCTAATGATATCAAAAAAATATTCAAGGAATAAATGGGAATTAGTTGATCCCCTAATGATATCGAGGGATTATTCGTGGAATTATTAAAAAAAATTGATCCTCTAACCATATGATGGGAATATTCAAGGAATTATGGAAAATTATATCATCCCCTAACAGTATCGAAGTGATATTCCAGGAATTAATGAAACTAGTTGATCCCCTTCTGATATTGAAGGAATATTCCAGGAATGAATGAAAATTAGTTTATCCTCTAATGATATCGAGAGATTATTCGTTGAATTACTGAAAACTTGTTGATCCCCTAACGATATCGAGGGAATATTCAAGGAATTAGTAAAATTACTTCATCCCCTAACAATATCGAGGTGATATTCCAGGAATTACTAAAAATTGGGTGATTACCTAACTATAGTGAGGAAATATTCCAGGAATTAGTGAAAAATAGTTGATCCCCTATAAATTATAAAAGAAACGATCATAAAAAAAAAAATATCTATGAAATATGAAACTATATTTATCAATGATAACTTTAAGATGCACTTGAGTTATCATATTGCATAAAGTTCATTAAAAATTCTACTTCTGCTGTGTCCTGGATGGTCGAGTGGTTAGCATCACAAGCAGAAGTCAACAAGGTGCGGGTTCGAGACCCGGAAACACCACTTCATTTCTTTCCATTTAATTTCTATATAACAATATGTATCATTCAACTATTTCATATAAAGTCAAACGTACACGTACAAATGCAGTATATGCTAGGAATTTTTAATTTTGGTATCCTTCTTATTATATCCTTCCTCTATTCTAGATATCCAGGGAATATTCAAGGAATATTCCCATTCGATCCCCTTGATATTGAGGGAATATCCCCTCACTATCCCAATTTTATTCCCTTGTTATCGAGGGAATAATAATTTCGGTATTCCTTGCCCTTCCCTTGATAACAAAGGAATATCGCCAAAAAGTCAAAATAGGGCATCCCTACGATAACTCTGGAGATATCAAGGGAATAATCCCACGGAATATCCCCGGAATATTCCAAGAATAATTTTTTGTTACCAGGGCATTGGTCCATTTTCCAGTAATCCTGTTATGGGATCCAAAGTTTCCGTGCCCTGTTAAAATTTGCAGGGTAAGGTGAAGTTTCCTACGGGTCAACGACAAGAGTCTTAGACAGCCTCTCCTATTCAGAGGCTGCTAAAAGAGCTCTTTGCTCTGTCTACAAGAAGATAGGTTGCCATCTTTTTCTGGAGTTATCCGCAATCCACCAGTAAACTGAAAGTTTACATGCACTGTATGGCACTGGTAGAAAGTGTTCGGGTCCTTTATTATTTTATTAATGGGAGGATCCCCACTCGCCGTTGTGAAAGCGGGTGAGCACTCAGGCTGCAGGTGGGCCCATCTGTACTTAATCCCCATTGAACCGATCTAGAGACTAGTTGTTGAAATCCTCCAGCCTCCCAATTCTTTCAAGAAAGGTAGAAAGATGCGAAAAGCTGAGAGTCCTAGTAATTCTATGGAGGTCCGTTAGAAATCCATCCAGAGTAGAGTCCCTAGTCCATTGATAAGAAGGGCATTCTTCAACAATGTGAGTCCTTGTCTCTGGGGTGAGACCACACCGTCGGCAAGTGTCATTGGTCCATTTTCCAGTAATCCTGTTATGGGATCCAAAGTTTCCGTGCCCTGTTAAAATTTGCAGGGTAAGACGAAGTTTCCTA
Organism: Caprella mutica; assembly: GCA_947561585.1. Lineage (NCBI taxonomy): Eukaryota > Metazoa > Arthropoda > Malacostraca > Amphipoda > Caprellidae > Caprella > Caprella mutica. The sequence continues at coordinate 217,598 of CANNZV010000056.1, read as the reverse complement.
CGGGTCAACGACAAGAGTCTTAGACTGCCTCTTCTATCCAGAGGCTGCTCGAAGAGCTCTTTGGTCTGTCTACAAGAAGATAGATTGGCCCATCTTCTTCTGGAGTTATCCGCAATCCACCGGTAAACTGAAAGTTTACATGCACTGTATGGCATTGGTAGAAAGGGTTCGGGTCCTTCACATGATGTCTTAGCTGCTTCCTTTGTTAGGAAGTCGGCGGTTTCGTTACCAATGGTACCAACGTGAGCCTTAACCCACTGAAGAGTGATGTTAACCAGCTGCCCCAGAGAGTTCAGGGCGTTTACATATCGGTCTACCGTTTGGCTCCAGGTCCTCAAACTAACCACGGCTTTGATTGCCGCTTGGCTATCTGAGTATATAATAACTCTCTCCACATCAGGTTTTCCGGAGATGATGCTGGTCAGTCTCTCTGCTGCCAGAGTGATCGCCAATATCTCTGCCTGGAAAACGGAGGAGTGATAACATAGATATTCAACTAGGTCAGTATCATTCCTACCAGGGAAGTGGACTCCTGCACCTGTTCTACCAGATTCAAGCTTAGAGCCATCCGTAAAACAGGCCATAGTCTAATCTTCCTCTATTTGATCGGGGACCACAGTACTCATCTCAAATCTCACTTGTTAGATATAACCGAGGGCTGCATAGGTCTCCCGGAAAGGCTAGAACAGGCAGGTCCCTGGAGTTCTAGTCACACCAGTTCGTTCACATGGCTCTGGTGAGCCAAAGTGTCTTTGATGTAACCACCCCTCCACAAACTCGCCTGCTTCAACCGGTAAGCACCTGACACCGCTGTCCCTTTGAGAAAAGAAGTCAGAGGTGGCAGGCCGGGGAGCCTCTCTAATGCGGCTGTGGGCGTTCCAGGATAGGCCGATGAAACGACAATACAAGCCTTCCGCTGCAGTGTGGACAGCTTCAGGTCGCATGTCCGGGTCTCCAGCCCCGCCGCCCAAACCGTGACAGCGTAGCTCATATTAGGTCGAATCATGGTGGTGAAAATCCACATCATGACCTTCGGAGAAAGCCCCCAAGTCTGTCCAAATGCTCGCCTACACAGTAGGAGGCATCTATTGGCTTTAGCAGACTTGTCAACTATATGGGGGATCCAGCTCAGCTTTGAGTCCAGGGTCACTTCGAGGTAAGTTACTCTGTCCACAAGCCGAACTTCCTGTCCCATAAGTCTTAGGGGGCGATACTTCCATTTGCGGTTCCATGGAAACATAGTAGCAAAAGTTTTATTGCTGCACAAGGATAGTCCAGATTCTCTGGCCCAATCCTCAACAGTCATCAAACCTTCCTGAACTTGTTCACTAATAGTAAAAGAGTCTATTCCAGTTGATAGCAGGAGTACATCATCAGCGTAAGCCTGTGCATAAACTCCCGACACATTAGTCAGTTTCCTGAGAAGTTCACTCATCACCAGATTGAATAAGAAAGGTGAGAGAACTCCTCCTTGTGGTGTATCCCTAGTCAAACGAACCGAGATGCTATAATCACCAAGAGTAGCTGTGACCCTTTGGCTCTTAAACATCCCCATGATCCAAGTAACCAGGTGTATCTCCACCCCTTCAGGGAACTCAACCCCTCACTCGTAGTTCCTGAAGGAATTTCCTCTTCTGTAAAGATTTTATCCTTCTTGTTTTTAATGGAAAAATATTTTCTCTATTCCTGCATTGAATAAAGCGGACCTTATAGCCGACAGATAGACGTTGCTAAAGGCACCTTCAATATCCAAAAACATGGCAAGGGCTAGTTGTTTGTTGAACACTGCTTTTTCAAGCTTTTGAACAACGGCATGCAGGGCTGCATCGGTCGAGTGGCCCTGTTTGAAAGCAAACTGATTTAAGTGCATTTTTGGGTTGAGTCCGCCAATGCACTCACTCAGGTGCCAGTAGAGCAGTCTCTCCAAAACTTTCAGGAAGAAAGAGGTCAGAATGATCGGCTTAAAGGACTTAACCTTCAGTTTCGGGATAAAGAAAGCCCTCGCGTTGCACCAGGTATCAGGAACATGACTCAGGCAGACACTAGCTCGAAAAAGTCGAAACAGAATCTCGCCCAAAGCATGACCCGCCCTTTGGAGCATAACAGGACTGACCTTATCCCCACCAGGTGATTTATAACTGTCAAAAGAACTGATAGACTTAGCAATTCTTTCTGTAATAAAGTGATTGAATTGCCGGTCGCACCAGCTCAATTTTGGCAGGGTAAAGGATGAGTCATGGTCTATCCTTACACTACCGGGATAGTGCACGGATATTATGAACTCTAGGGTCTTGCTAGAGCTAGAAGTGTACGTAACGTCAATTTTCTGTAAAACGTCCAGTTGTACCTTCTTTACTCCTTTGAGTAACTTACCGATTCTGTTAGAATCGTGTATGTTTTCGTAACTGCTGCAGAAGTTCCGCCAGGAACTCCTTTTAGCTCTACGAATTATAGATTTATATGCACGCTTGAGTCTTCGGTAATTGTCCCTAGCAGTCTGAGCATCCGTGTTGGATGCTCTGTTCTAAGCGGATTTGATCTGTCCTCCAGGCCGCCAGTTCCGTGGTCCACCAATAGTTGGTTTTCCTTCGGGAACTTACAGCTTTTAGAGGGCAGGTCTCGTCCAGAGCGGAAGTGAGTGCCGAGGTTTCCGCTAAAGCCGCGTTGTCAAGTTCGTCAGGGGTACTGAGGTCACCTGGTACACACTCAACCAAATTATTTTGACTGACTAATTCATATTGTTTCCAATCGGTACGTTTGATATTCCTACTCACCTTAGTGACGCAGTTATACTCCACCAAATTGAAGCGGATGCATCTGTGATCCGACAGGGATGGAGCACCGTCAATCCGCCAGTCCGATATCTCGTCCGTTATGCTCAGAGAGGCCAGCGTTAGGTCCAGGACTTCCCTTCTGTTCTGTACAACAAAGGTTGGTTCGTGCCCTCGGTTACATATATCCAAATTTGTTGAGACTAGGTAATCCCATAGGGCTTCCCCTCTCTCGTTATCATTAGAGCTATTCCATATAATATTATGTGCATTAGCATCACATCCTATAAGGAGTGCGATGTTACTATACTCACAATGTTGTCAGAGATTCTAACCTGCATGGGAGGCGGGGTGTCATGCGAATCACCTGGCATGTACACAGAGGAGCAACAGACAGTGCCAATACTGCATTCCATAGCATTAGTGACCATATCATTGTTGGTGTAACCAGGCACACCATACGTTCAAGGATGAAGACGCTACTATGACTGCTCTGTTACGCAAGTTATCACCCCCAGGTGCTTGGAAGATTATGGACCCCGAAGGGTTGATAGTGGCTAAGCCATCAAAAGTGTATGGCTCCTGAATAAGAGCCATGAACGCTGCATCATGTTCCAGCTTCCTGTGCAGTTCAACAGAGGCACTGTAACATCGATGCATGTTCAGCTGCCATTCATGAACAACAACCATGATGGAAGGAAATAATCTGGCCCTGGATCTAGGATCCAGAGACCAGATTCAGACCGCTAGGACCCGGTTTCTCACCCACGACTGCCGATGATACGAGACCAGACGGGTTGCCATTGGGAGAGTCATCCAGGTCCCAAATGGTGGAAGATTCCCCAGCACCTACAGACGGGTCTGCAGGTGAAGTGGAAACCACCATACCAGAGGCAGCTCCTCCATCACTCTTGGCCGGATCTTTCAGTGCTGGGGGCGGAGCTCCAGGCGTTCGGTGTCTGAACTCCAATCTGCCCACGCCACAGAATGGTCGCATCTGCAGAGCCTTCAGCCGTTGAAAAGTATTCTCCTCAACAGATAAGACGCAGACGCGACCACGCATATGGCCCTGGCCAGTTGGTGGCGCCTCAGTGGTGAGGTGCAGACCTGCCACACGTAGGTTCGTGTTGGACGCCTCCAAAGAGCTGAAGGAGATCCTTCCTGCTCTCGGCCACATCTAACGGAATCCACGTGGTACATCTCTTAGTAGGAGGCAAATCACCCGGCCCCATAACCCAGTAACCCTTACGGGATCCGGGTCCTGGAACCAGCTTATTTGCCTCCTCCTTCACCCACCCAAGCGGACGTTCGTCCGAGCAGATTACTCATACTCGGCCAATATGGATCTTTTGTTGAGAGTCCTTTTCACGAGCACAAACTCTTCCATAGTAAGCGGATCATCACCGGAGGTGGGTCCTACATACAATGAAAGGTACTCTTTAGCCGCCTCAGAGAACGTTAGGCCTTTGACCTTCCGAACCTTCTGAGGTGGCTTTTGGGAAGAACCAGGTGTAGAACCTAAAGATTGCTTCCTACTGGAAGGTTCGATAGGTTCCGTCACCTTGGGTACTGTAGCTGAGGTACTCGGTCCAGGAGTCAATTGAATCGTTAGACGTTCAAACTTCTTCCTGGCACGAGACCTCTGCTTTCTCAGACGATTCTTCTTGCCTGGATCCTTTGCAGGATTCTGACCATCAGAGGTCTGAGGTTGAGACCCAGGGTCAGAAGCCGAAGCTTCTTTCCTCCCTGGTTGGGCAATCTCAGCAGCTTTCGCCACATCGATCTTCCGGCACCGAGGTGTTCCAGTTACCTTCTGCATCCTCCATGTGTGTTAGGACTGAGAAAAAAACCAGGGAAGCCATATAACATATGAAAGAATTCAGGATCCGATCAACGTTCTCGACGCAGTCGAGGCAACAACAGCCAGGCATATAGTTAAAGAGACTATATGCCCTCCCTCGTCACGGTTCCCATAGGCCCCCTGGCAGGTCTCAACAGCTCCTCCACTCTCCCATCCCCAATGTGGTTCTCAGGCCACTTCGGTTCTTTCCGAGCTTAGTATGTCTACCTCCTGCAGCGAACCTCGCACCTCCCAGGGCTAACCTTGCGGAGGGTTGCCCCTGGCACCATGGACGCTACTCCTGGGCCATGGTTCGGCTTTGAACTACTATCGGGACAAAGCGTTATGTTGCTAATGAAAGGCGCCCGAAGGTCGATCACAAACACTTTCTTATGCTCAAACACCAGTCACCGGTTCACACAAAGTTGCCGTATCGCCAAGGCGGGTGCATACCTTGTCGCCCTCATTTAAGAGGTAGGGTGGCATCATGATTACGCTGGGGCCCATCCATCTTCCTCTTCTAATCCTGGCAATTCAGTCGGAGACCATCCGGGGAGGTCATCCAACCAGCCTGCTAGTCTCGAGGATTCCAGTAGCCTTTGCCTCCAATCAGACCACCCAGGGATTCTTGGTCTGAATCCTTCACAAGTGTTGATTCACTACAAATTTTATAAATAAATGAATTTCCCTCTAGTGGAATTTTGAGATTTCGGATATTTTTTCTAAATTTCTTTATTATATAAAAAAATTGTATATATATTTTTAAATTCTTGAGTCTGATTGATATATATATATATATTTACTAGTGTACTTCCCCATTAAAATTGATGGAGAATTAATAGTAAATGAAAAAAATATATATAAAAAAAGTATATGTATATATGTAGCTATGTAAATAAAAATTTAGGTAAAGAATTATATATAAAAAAAGATGAACATATTTTTTTATATATTAGCTGTTTTGGGATATCTTCTTTACTTTCGTGGTGAAACTGCCCATTATAGTTCGCAAAGTGTTGCTACCGTGGCCGCCGTAGTAGCGCGTCCTGATGCGCTCCCACCACCTAGCGCAGTAACAACGTCGACTGCCGAGATGGTACCAACGCTACTATACTATGCAAATTTGCTTTTCCATTCATTTAACCGTGATTAATTGAGGATGTGTAAACAGGGCATTGACAATGTGGCGGTGAAACTGCTAGTATAGTATGGGCATTAATCATTATGCAATTTTTCTCATGAAATATATCCAAAAACTTGAATGTTAATAGAAAGGTTTGAGCATACTGGAATATAGAAAATCAATGATGATTAAAGCTATTTGAAGTATTAAAACCTCGCAATCAATCAATGCCGTCAGATTAAATAATAAACTATTGCCAACTAACCATACAAATGTCTTATATAGGACCATGTTTAACATTTTTCAAAATCTGAAGATGTATATTTTAACTTTATTTTCTAATTAGAACACTAAAATCTGAAAATAAATACACATTATACTAGTATGAATGCAATATTTTTTCAGCCAGCACACATAAATTACAAGCAAGCCTTTCACAATTTCAATTGTTGGGCTCATTTCTATGTCAGGTTCAGACACTTGGTCTGAAACCATTCTGATTTCCATCTTTTAGGCAGCTGCAATCACAATAGATTTTCGCGTCTGATCGGTATATTAATTATTTTTGGTGATAGTTACTCAAACAATTGTATCAAGTTTTCATCGTAGTGTCGTTCTGTAAGATCATCATTTAAAGAGAGAAAGATTTGCTGCGTGAGCGATGACATATAGGCCATATTCAATTGGAAACTTGAAAAATCTATACCTTTCGAACGCACAGCAATCTATCGATGGCTGCGGTAACGATTGATCAATAGATGACTCAAGAAAATCGATCGATATTGTAGACAAGTCAAAAAAAAATATTAGAAACCTAGACTAATTTTTTAATTTACGTGTAACATCCATGATGTTTTCAATTTAAACTCGGCACCAAGTTCTTTTGGTTTCAGTAGCTCTAAATGCTACATTTATAAGCAGTGGACCAAAATCCACTGATAATTCGCAGATAATTTAAACTTCCACATCTAGGGGATATTTAAAGTTATTGTAGATTCCTACCAGCAACATTATTATTAGATTGTAGGTTTTATTTATATATAGAAAATTGTGAAGATATAAAATCATTGATAATCCTTAATACATTTTTAAATTCAATTATTCTACAAACGTTCATTTTTCTATATCAATAATTTTATTTAACCTTTCCATACAGCTGTTGTTTTAATTCTTGGAGTAACAAGTAGCTATTCTAATATGTAGAATATTGTTGAATTCATTTGAGTTTTTCCTTTAGATTCTCCCTAGCGATGATCCATTCGACTCTACTGATTTCAACGCAGTTAATTATATCAATGAAAGATTCCCAGCTGAACAATCATTGCAAATGTTGGATGAGGCAATTGATGAAATGAAACAGAAGCTACAAGATGTTGATAAAGAGTCTCAAGATTTAGTTCGAAAAATGGCCGAAGACAAAACCAGCGGGAAGGATTCTCTTCTGTTCGCCAAAGAAGCCATAGCTCAGTTAGCTAAAAGGTTCCAAGACATTAAGGTTGCTTCTGGTGAATCTGAGCAAAGGGTGAAGACTATAACCAGAGATATCAGGCAATTGGATATTGGGAAGAGGAACTTAACCTCTTCCATAACTACACTGAATCACTTGCAGATGCTTGCAGAAGGAGTTGATAAGTTACAAACTCTAAAAGCAGCTCGTCAGTATGGAGATCTAGCTCCACTTTTGGAAGGAGTTAACAATGTGCTCCATCATTTGAAGAAATACTCTCATATTCCACAAGTCAAACAACTACAAGATCAGGTTTGATGAAATTTTAATTTTTAATGCTTCAAAACAATAAAATATGCTAATTATCAGAACTTAATGTTTAACTACCGTTTCTCCAAAGTTTCTTAACAATGAATTATAATGCAGCTATCCGTTATTTTATCAATTAAGTTCTTTATACTTTTCTACTTTTTAGGTTGTAACTGTACGTTCTGAGCTGGAGGTTCAAATACTTGGAGAGTTCAGTTCAATTTCTCACTCCCTCAGTGGACCCAGTCAGCAACTAGCTGAAGCTTGCCTAGTCGCTGGTGTCTTGGATTGCAGCGTTCGGTAAAATATTCCACAAATTAATCATGCTGTTAAGCAGTGATATCGTATTATTGTATTCAACTTTTCTTCTACTCTCGATAGAATGAAGATCATAAAAAATGTATTGGAAAATCAGTTGGCTGAATATAGGATAATGTTCGCTGGGTCTGAGAAAGATGGTTGGCTAACTCACGTGGATCAACGTAAGAAATGGTTTCTAAGAGCTGCAGTAGATTTTGACAGGACACTAGCTCAGATGTTTCCACCTGACTGGAAGGTGAGGCTGTAATTTATAGTTATTGTATTAGAAAATGTTACTGCCAACAAAATACATAACTATATTAAACTCATGTTCTATTTTCTCCGAATGGTAATAGCTACAATGATTTGCAGGTTTCTGCCAGATTGGCTCTTGCGTTTTGTCAGATGACAAACTCTCAGCTAACGGAGGCGATGAAATTGAAAACTCTAGACATTGATTCTGTAGTTCTACTGAAAGCACATAAAATCCTCTCTGACTTAGAGACTTTGATAGTTCAAAAATATGGAAGTTCCTTCTCCTCTAAGGATGTAAACATGAAAGAGTTGAGCATAACTTCTGTCAAGAATGAAGATGAACGAAAAAATGCTTATACATCTATGTCTAGCATACATAAGAATAATGTGGTATGCTTTAGGATCTGATCAACAATTTTATAATAGAACATAAGTGATAATAATAATAAAAGAATATTTATTTTACGATTGTTTCTTGTGGTAGGAGTTGACAATTGAAGAGTCCTCTAAGAGTCCATTTGAGGGGTCTATCATCAGTTGCTTCATGCCATACCTCAATATCTATTTGGATAGTGTGGATAAGTGAGTGCTAAGAGCTAACTTGTGGTTACCGTTTCACTAGCTCAAATGATATTCTTTATCACCAATTTGTTTTTTCTTCTGCCAGACGTCTCTCTGAACAAATTGACAAATTCTCGATTTCACTCAAGACCTACAAATTTGAGAGGTTAGATGAGGAGGAAAGCAACGTGATGCCTTGTTGTGGAGAATTATTCACGCTGTATAAAGTGAGGATTTCTTGAAAAAAAAAATTGTTAGTTTTGCTAAAAAAAGAGTTGTATGGTATTTAATTTTACAGACATTTTATATCTGAATTTTTCTACAACTTTTTCTCTACAAAGAACATTCTGGTTGAATATTTGCACCTGTCAGGAGATGGCAGCAACTTACCGCAGTTGACAGCACTGTTCCAGAAGCATTTGCGTCAGTTTGCTACTAGAGTGTTACGTCAAGCTCTGCCCACTGGAACATCTCAACCTCTGTCTAACATACCCAAAGATATCAAAGAGATCAGTGCTATCATCACACAGGTATGTGTCTACTTGATAAGAATTTTCAGAATAAATATGTGTTTAATTTTTTCAGCATGACAAATTCTCTTTAACATCTGTTGCTGACAGGTACAATCTCTTTTGATACGAGAAGGTGATGTGATCAAATTGACTGAAGAGGAGTTAATACGAGTGTGCTCCGTGTTAGTATCTGCTGAGTACTGCACTCAAATGACTACCAAACTAGCGACTAAACTGCAGCAGAAGTACGAGTCTGCTGACAAAACTGAGGGAAAGAAGAGCTCCTCTAGTGTCATCAGTCTCTCTGCTGAAGAGGACCTGTTCCATGCCGTCCTTTCTCAAGTTAGTGACTGAGTAGCGATAGACATGTGTGCTTTTGACAATAGAGGTGAAGTTTGCTTATTGAAGAGTGTCAATTGAATGCATTAGATTTATGATATTTTATATTTGCCACTCTCACACAAGAGTTCTAACTTGAAGATGTTTGTGATGAAAGGAAGAGAAAAGGGTGGCATCCTCTGGGTGATTGAAGACGTTAAATGTTAAAGCAGACCGTTTAACGCCCTTATAATCACGATAGCTACCAACTCAGAACTCAAAAATTTTAATTTCTATAAATTTTTGTTTCATATTTTCTAGCTGTTTCATGTGACTTTTTTTCAGTGCATTTTGCTGCTGGTTAGTCACACTGAAGGGCTGTGTGACGGGCCTCTTATTTCACTCTCAAAGAGGAACTGGTTGCTAGAACAGACAGGAGACCAGAGTAACTATGTGCTGCTGATATCTAACCACTTGTCTGCCACTGTGCCTCTTATTCGCTGTAACCTGCACACATCAAGAAAATACTTCACCAGGTCAGTAACTGTTTAGTGGGTAGGGAAATGTAAAGTGTGATTTGTAGCACTGGACTGCATTTGAATTGTTTTGAAAAGAGGTGCAGGGTTTGGGAGCTGAATCCTCATTTATTTTGTGAGCTGATTCCAAAAATGAAATTAGTTTTGCTCGATCAGATCAAATTTTTGTCATGAAAATTGGGAAAAATGGAAAATGTCCAAATAAAAAAGTTAGAGGCCAAGTGTACCTGTGACACCCGTTTGCGGGTGAGGTAACTGCATTAGAGTGCAGTAACTCACTCATATATTCGTACCAAATACATGATGTATCCCTAATACATAGGCAAAAATGTGTCTTATTATTAGGGTTGTGACAATATGCATTTAAAATCATAGATCCTGAAAATACTAAAGACGTAGAGAATTAAAGAGTATTGAATGGTTCTACAGCAGCGGTATATAGTATTCGATACAATTTCGTTTTGTCTATGATATTCTTAAGATCTATGATTTTAAACGCATATTGTCACAACCCTACTTATTAAACTCTTCTTTGAAAAAGAAAATCAGGTGTGTAAACACCAAGCTATGATATACACTAGAGAGTGGTAGTGTTGCAGCGATTGCTGGACAGTAAAAACGACGGTGCAAAACCTTAATTTGTTTCAGTTATACCATTACTACATGGAACTGACGCCAGATTGCCAGTCACGTGACCTCAAAATAAGGAATTACCATCCTCTAGACGCGATATAATTTCACCACTTGGTTAACTCATGGAATTACAAATTTGTAACAATGCAATAGCTCAAAATTCTTACGTGATTGATAAATGGATAACATTGGTGAAATCAGCATGCTAAATATACCTGGAAAAGTATTACCTACTTCGTATCAGTAATTAGACGCAATGAATTATCAATGGTACCTTTTACTTAATCATGAATCAGTAGTGTCTATTATTAAGGGAATAGACATCATTTAATTATTCAAACTTTAAACGCATTTTTTGGTATTTTCTATGAGTAAAATTGAATATTTCAAATCACATTTGACCCAAAGTTATCCATTGAGTGGTAGAGTATTTAGTTGATCGATAACTCAAATTACTACAGTATAGAGTAAAGACGCAGTATAAGAAGAGTGTAGTCGAATGATTTTTTGACGGTTTTACTCGTTTCATATTTTCAAAAAGAAACTTTACTAATTGTAGCTAATGTTCGTACCAGTTTTAAAATTGTTCTGGGTAGCTATTCGACGAGAAATTTATAAAATTTTAAAATATTAGGAAATCAGAAAACTGTGATTTTAGATATAAACTTAAAGAGTCAAAATAACGGGCCTAAATACTCCTCCAAATCAGATACTGCGACAAGTTGGCCTCAGCACTATGCAACAAGTTCACTCAGCAGCTGTACAAATGCAAACCTATAAATAGTGTGGGGTGTCAGCAGCTGCTACAGGACTGTCACGCCCTTAAAGCGACACTGCTACACATGCCTGTGGTGAAGGGACAGGTGAGAAAATTAATGCTACCTAGTAGTCAGTGCGACTGCCTTTTACTTCAAACATTTGTATCTCATAAACTATTATTGATAGCTAAACACTTAGAATTTTAATATAAGGAGACAATTAAAAGCTCATTAATTAGCAGATGTTATTTCAATCAGTTTTCATAATCGAATTTTGTATTTCAAGTTTGTATTTAATAAGACGCACTCTGTCGTTTATTGTAGTGTAGGTCCGGATTGTTTTATTATCACAAACCTATTCATTTAACTAGTAACTCGAATCTTTTTAATACACAAAACCTTGCACATTATATTTCAAGCTTTTGTTTGTCTAAAGTTTTGCTGTTGGATTGAGAAATTAGAAATAACGTTCTGTAACGGTTCATTTTTCTAGGAAATTATTATTTATGTTCTACGAAAACGTTTTCAGCAAATTAAAGGAAACATGAAGCTAATTATTATCTTTTAACCATTTCGCACTGATTGGGAAAATGTGCGCTATAATGTTTCCTGTATTCCCAATACATGCAATAAATGGACTATATCCGACAGTGTTAAACTTTATCTCTGGTCATTGTCGGATGTGTAGTGATCATATTTCAGTTCTTCACTGTGTCAGCTCTGCTGTAGAGGGCAACGATTCTTCTCTCCTAAAAAGTAATGTGGTACTGGCGTGACATTTTGTCCCAGTCAAAGGTAAACATAATCTCCTGCCAGTTCCACATGGTTATAATTTCAACCTAAAATTCAATGAAAACAGACACAATGTGAATGTAAAGCTTGAAAAAATTCTCATTAATATAGAAATGGTTCACAATTGCGACATATTATCTCAAATATAAAACTTGAGATTTTTAGAAACTAGTCGCAACAATAAGGCAGAAACCTGTTAAAATACTATCATTAAAATCATAAAATGATATCCCTATTTATCTGTAAGTAGAAGTCAGCACGAAAGGGTTAAAAGAAAGTAGAGTCAGAAATCATCCCCTGAAAACAGTAGTCTTATATTTATTGAATGTCTGATTTCATTTGTAAGTTTTTTCTATTGTATATCCAATTTATGGTAGCACTAGACTTTGAATTACGTTTGTAGGGGATGAGAGAACCTCCTGTGAGTTACACCCGCATGGTGACTAAGAACATGAGCCGCGCAGAGCTGCTACTGCAGGTGGTGATGGGGGAATACTCTTCAGCCACTCACCTGCTGGATAAGACTGTACAACTCGTGCCGGGACTGAGTCTTGCAGATTTTCAAAAGGTGAACTAATGTATGAGTAATTTGTCATGATTTAGTGAAGGTGTCGAATTAATAAGGAGATTATCTACAGCCATCACGATGTAAACACCAAACAATATTGAAAATATTCTGAATGTATATGTTGGAATAACATTACGTAGGGTAAGTTACTACTTGTCGGTCGGCTTCACATCTTCGGTCATATAATAAAAAACTATATAGAGCTAATTAAAATAAAATGGTAATTATTATTATTTTTTTTTATACCTATGATCGAAGATGTGAAACCTACCAATAGCTAATCCGTGACTTCCCCTACACGCAATTCACAGACAACTTACCAGTTTTCTCTTCTATCTTCACTAATAGTTTTCTCATTGCAGGTGTTGGAGATGAGAGGAGTGAAGGAGAAATCCTCTCTGTTGGAGGCGTACAGACTCAGGGCTACAGATGGAGAAGGCTCCTCCTCTCCATCTCACTACCCTTCCTCTCCACAACATGAATTGAGCAAAATAGCTAAACTGGAGAAAATGCTAAAGACAAGAAGATTGATTTGAGTCGCAGTTAATGGTTGTGTCAACCCCATGAACAATAACAGTTTTCTTTATTTTGGAGTAATGAAGTATAATTTTATTTACAGATGGTTTTATTTCATTTTTACTACGCCACCATTTTTTGAAAACATAGCTACTTTCCTTTTTGGAGAAATGCCTTAAAATTATACCGTTCAATGAAGATATATATTTTAGTTAGAGAAGGTGATACAGGCTTATTTATTATAAACTCTTCATTTTCCTCTTCGAACCGTGAGCGCAGCCACCGGTGCTTGTATCCCTTTTCGTCACATTCTTTGGTAAGTGACCTGCATTTTCTGCATCCATGAGCATAGTCAGTGACTGGTGGTAGGTGACGACATTCATGGAGTCACTTTCTAGTGTGAATGCTTTTTATATTTAGCATTCTTGTGTTCTTAAGCAGACTAAATTTTATTAGCTATTTAGGTCTTAGGAAGTAAATACTTACTTTGTTTAACCCTAATTGGACTGACAAAATTTGAGAGGATTCTTTACACAATGATATTCAGGAAACCAGCAGCTCGAATTATACGATTTTTTGTCAGTTAAAAGCTTTCATCATATTAATGTACTGGGCAAAATTTATTTACCCAAGATTGATGGAAATAGTGTTATTATATTGAATGAATTCGGTTTGTGGAGCTTGAACTCCTCAGTCAGTCTTTTAAGGGTTAAAACTGCTAAAGCTAAGAATCCACTAACTTGAATAACCACAAACAAACTACACCAGGAAAATGTTATGCACTGCTTTTATATTTATTTTAGAAAATAAGATTTGTTTTGTTTGTGCTATGATGTAATAAGAATTATTTATAGTTTCCTGTATTCCATTGTTTTATGTTCTTTCAATATATTTTTTGAGATTTCTCCGAGTGGTTTATTAAGATTAATAACCTTGTTATTTTATGCCAGAATTTACAATTTGAGCATCAAGTGAGTAAAATTTAGTTCTAAATTCCTTAATTATTTACTTAAATTTTCCAAATCACTAAATCTATTCCTAATGAAGCTCAGGAAAATGGATTTTAAATTAGACATGAAAAAAAAAGACATTTTGATAATGAAGTATTTATTAACTTTGTTTATTTTTATGATTCTGAGATCTTATTTTGTAATGACTGTTTAAAAGTTATTGTTTAACGTCCCTGAAGGTACAATGAGGATAGAAACAACTCTCACTTTGAGAGTCGTAGTAACAGTCCTTAGATCTGTGGTTCTTGAAGTATTTTTTACGCACATCCCTTGCTTTTCTCAGGCACTCCTGAGCATTGAAAAGCTACAATTATAATATATTTGGTTACCAACTTGGTATGATGTGATAATTTGAAACTGAAAAGTAGGGAAAATGAATGTTTATTTTAAATAATTTTCAAACTTGTTTTTTTACGTGAGGAAAATAAAAATCCATAGAAATCCCAGGCACCCGCTATAAACCAATCAGGCCCCAAAGGGGTGCCGGGCACCCCACTTTAAGAACCACTGCCATAGGCTGAAGGTACAATGAGGTTAGAAGCAACTCTCACTTTGAGAGTCACAGTGATAGTCCTTAGACTGAAGGGTTGGCTGTAGGAGGTAAGCAGTCACAGCTCCATAGTGAATGTAACTCCCCACCACAACGAAGATGTGCCAAATAGCGTGAGCAAAGGGTAGTCTCCCTGAGAAACAATGCCATCATTATCAAACTAGCTATAGAGCATTCATATGAAGAGAAAAACTAAAGATGTTCCTACTTACCATCCATTTTGAAGAAAAATACTCCAATCAAATAGATTATGCCGCCAAGTTTCAATTCTTCTAATCCTGACTGGTCGCTCTGGAAAATAATTGAAAGTTTATAACCACTCACAATAGTATCTATATTTAACAATGAAATACTTAGGCTAGATGAGTTTATCTTAAAAATACAATATAGCTATATTAAAAAAAATACAATAGCTTATAACAAGAAAAATAAGAATAAAGTCTACAGAATAAGAAAGTAATAAAAAGTTGTAGTTTAATATATACCAAGTTCCATTTTGTTGAGTTCTGAATAAAGTACAATAGTTTAATGAACCTACATCAAGTTCAGTGAATTTATTTCAAATATTGTCTTTTCTTTTTACATGATCTTGTGAAATACAAACTGAGTTGTAGCTATATCAAAAGAAACACTGCTACCAATTAGAACATACACTAAATACTAGGCATGTTAAGAATCGATTTCAATCACACCGTCTTATTCACTGGTTACCATCATAAACAGAATTGACTGGTAGACACATCGTATAACGTTAGGGTGACCAAAAGTAGGTTCACGGCATTTGGAAAAAGTTACATATTCTGGCATTAATTTATTGAAATGCATCTCTTAGCTATGTACTTTTTTTTTAACTCACCGACATTTCTCTGTTTATGACAATAAACTTTTTTTCTTGGGTACTCCTCAAAATATAATAAAAAATTGCATTATTATAATTGATACATAAACCTATTCACTCTGTATATTTATATAGTTTAAAGCTTTAAACAAAAAAATCATTTTGCTATACTAATTTCATTCAGTTTTCGAAATATTGGAACAGACCATAGCTACATAGAAAAGGCACATAGAAATACACTTTAGATACAGTTCTACACTGACAACACTCTGCTCACATGAGATTGAATACTTAAAGCTGTTCCACAGTGAATCTCAAATGAATGGCTTTTCTTTTGTCTATTATTAATGTAATATTTATTAGAACAGATTTAAATAGAAAGAACAGAAAGGTTTGAGTTGTCAGATTATGAAGAGAGTTAAGATATCTAACTACAAAACAAGGTAGACTGACAAATAAAAAGACGAGCCTCAATTCCAGAATGTTAAGGAACACAGTAACTATCAGTCATTTTCAGCTGATTCAAACAGAATTGTTATCAACCCTTGCTTAAAAATAAAAATGAGTTTACGTCTTAGCTATATAAGAATAAGCAGCTGAAAAATAAAACACCTCGTTATGCTACATAAAAAGAGTCTATTTACTACAACTAAAAAAATAATCATACCATTTCCCAAACAGCAAGAGAAGGCAGCAGTCCAATAGCGACATAGAAGATTGTGTCGATCATTTTGAACATCTCGTGGAAAATTTGTTGGTATAAAATACCCACACCCGCCAAGGCCCATATACCCCATCTGGTAGAAGAAGAATACACTAGTTAATATTAGCCATTACACAGGCTGTTAATGGGGATAAGAGAGTAGAAAATTGTAGAGAGTACAAGGCAGGAACATAATCCAGTAAGATGATTAAATCGTTAAACGTTCTCAGACTGTTGGTTCCGAAACAATTAATCGATCAGAAGGAGTACTAAATCAATAAATAATGAACATCCTGTAAAAGAATGGTAATTTCTACTGAATAGCATACCTCAAATGGATGGTCCAAGACTCTAATGGAAGAGGTTTCAACAGCAGCCACGGAGTATAAGAGGAGGCAATGAAGAGGTAAATCATGGCTCTGTCTGCTCGGTGGAGTACATTACGCAAAAAGCTGATAACAGAGAAGAAAATTAGTCTAAATATAGAATTTCATTTTTGTTAATCAATTTCAAAATACAATTAATATTTAATTGCTATTTAAAAATTAAAGTTGAAATGATTTCAATGAGATTGGGAGAGTGAAGAGTGGCCTAGAAATGCAGTCCTTACTTTCAAAGACTGTAGGAGTGTAGGTTTAAGTAGAGCATTTTCGAAAAATTTGTTCATTTAGCATGCAGCTCAAATAAATGTGATATCTATTGGTTATTAAAAATAACACAAGAGGAAATTAACTGGAAAGATTAGCTTATTCAGTTTCTTAAAATGAAGAAAAATGAAAGAAATGGCATAATTAATATTCTACTAAGTAGCTATTGGTGATGTAACCATCACTTCAAGCTTGAAATAATTGATTCAGTGAGAGACTAAGGTTGTGACAATGGTTCACGCAACTTTTGACCAATTAAAATTCGTACTTTGCTATCTTGCAATTTCAATGTGGTGTATCTATGATAGTCCTTGAATAATCTTCAAAATGTAGCCTCATAAAATAATTAGGTCATTGCTCTACCCCTAAAATTTCTCCTCCATTAGTATTTGTACAACCAATGAGAGCAAATGCTAAACTCATCCTAAATTTGATGTAGGTTGCAGAATGAACTTTTTTCAATGAATTTGTCAGTGATGAAATAGGTAACCACTAACCTGCCCCGGCCAGTGTAGCAAACAATATGGAAGACAGTAGAGACTGTGAATAGTAGAACAAGAGCAGCGCCATAGACTGAGCATGCCAACAACCGAACAGAAACTTTATCATCCCATTTAGAGGAGTCACCGTTAGAAGCATCATACAAAATGAGTGCCAAATATAGAGCTGGACCCACAAACAGCTGAAAATAAACATTCCTCAATCAACTAAACAGAAGCTCAAGAGTGATGTAATTAAATTTACAAATAGAGGGGACTTCAGTCCGAGAGATGATATCTATATTTTGATATTGATAGAAAACAGGCAATTATGTGACAAAACTGACTAAATTATGTTGCTTATAAGATGCTTAATCAAAAGATGCATCAATATCATGAGGTTTCACACAATTTCACCAAGTGCTAATGTCAAAAGGAAAATAAATAGAAGGGATCTCAAGGAAGCAACTGATTTCAATAAAAAATTCTATTAGAGCATATACTGCTAAAGAGTGAGTGCAATGTGCATCTTATGAAACAAAATAATTAGCAAGAACTGACAAAATATAAAATTATAGGATCAAATGCATATTAGTATAAATAAATCTGAAAACAAAATCCATGGTTAAATATATCTGAAAAGATAAATATTTCATACATGTGATGAGAACATAGGAATGTTACTAAAATGTAAAACAGAAGCTGCTCTCAATGTACGGAACTTATTGGTTGCTAAAGATAATAGCAGTCATTTATTGTTTAGATCTTGTATTGTGAAGTTGTCTGCCTGTTGCTATTTGGAGCTAGTATATCTTTTTGACATACCTTAAGTAGCTATATCAAAATTTCAGGAATACTCACCCCATGAGAAAATATATTTGCTACATGTTCAATGGTTGTAGGTTCATAGGCAGTCCGCCCAACGGCAACATCATTCATCCATTTAGCGCCCACAAAACTTCATGAAAGTATGAATACAAATTAGTAACTAATCGATAATGATATCATTATTGATGGGAATATTAACAAAAACACAACATTCTAATACTTACTTCTCAGTTTTTGGCATTCTGAATGTAGTTATCTTATGAAACTATTACATCTAGTGGACTTAAACTGCCAAAATGCCAATCAGCACCATCCAAAGTTACACAATTCTAGCCTCCTCATTGTTAAAAAATTGCATGACCACCTTGTTGGAAAGAGATTTGTTAAAAGATGATAAAAAGGTCGACGACATCATCATAAAAACTTTCAAAATAACATGCAAAATCATCAATTGGAATGATTTATTATGGAAAGTAACAAAGTATCAGAAATTGATATTAAAATTTAAATATGACGTAACCTCATAATAGATATTTCGGAAAGCAGTGAGTTTTATTATTCTATAAGCAGAGGATTTAACACATGCAATGGACAGTGGAGGAGACAAGCTTGAGTAATAATGTAATATTAAGTGATTAATTATAGAAGTGGCAAATAGAGGCATATTATAGAGTGCTGAAGTACAAATAGAAGAAAGATGAGCAGGAGGAGAATGCAACAGACATAATAATAGAAGATGGGGATTGGATAGCCAGGTTCTATTTCTAAAAGTATGAGAATTTATTTCTGAAGTATGGGAATTGTAGCCAGAAGATTAGTAAGCGTAATTTGGTATTTTTGTGCAGCTTTAGCCTTTAGGTGCCATTTTAAGAAGTTTTTATCAATATCAGTCTCTGTGCAAAAGCTTCAATTTCGAGATATAGTGTAATGTAAGGAATAAGAATAACAAGGTAAGGTAAGAATAACATTAGGTTCGAATTTGAGATGCTATATCTCAAATTTTAAGCCTTCCAGATTTCATTGACTTTTTATGCGACATGAAACTGTTAAGGGGACCGTCTCCTAAGAACTCTCGACATTGTATCCTTTTTTTTATTTCATAAATAGGTAACTAACAACCTTATAAATGATTTTACAAAAAATCAGAACTCTAGAGTGTGCCTGTGTGACCCTATACCCCTGGGGAGAAGGGGTGGGTATAGCGCTCTGTTAGTACGAACAACTCGTTTTCTATGGGTCTAATCGAAAAAATGCTAATGGGGGAAATGCGTGCCGTCCCCCAGGCTGTTATACAATCATAAAGTGTGCAGTATGGCAAAATAGCGGAGACAACTAACTATATTAAGGGGACCGTCCCCAGATCTGGAAAACATTTTTATTAATGAAGTTATGGTTCTGAAACTTATTCCATTTATATAGAATTGAGTTCTCTATCGTTTTTGTTTATGGCATTTTTTCGATTAGACGCATAGAAAAAAGTTATTCATAAATTCGAACGAATTTCAAACTGGTTTTCAAACATGGACCTCTAATATAGTTTTGAAGCTACAGCTTTGCGGTTTTTTTCATTCGCTTCCCCATACCATTTTCTACAAAACGGTTGAAAGCGATTTATGAATTTCGATTTTTTTTTTCGAAAAATTTCGATTTTTTTGAAAAAATACTAAAATTTAAAAAAAAATTATATTTATATTTCGAAAAAAAAATCGAAATTCAAAAATCGCTTCCAACCATTTTGTAGAGAATAACCAGGATAATCGAATGAAAAAACTGCAAACCCGTAGCTTCAAAACTGTATTAGAGGTCCACGTTTGAATACCAAAATATGTAGCTATTTTGAAGTGCATCAAAATGGTATTCATGCTACCGACCATGTTTTTTGAAGAAAAAGAAATGAAGCTACGATTCTGAAACTTCGCACCCATATATAAAATTGAATTCATATACATATATTTGAAGTTATATCTAAAATAAACTGCAAATGTATCTTTGCTCCAGAGAATAATACCGAGGTTGCGTCCATTGTTCCACAGTCTCGTGCCGTTGTTGTGCCTCATGTTAATGTCTCCGGCCGTGGCTGTGCCTCTTGTTACAGGGTCTCCTGTCGTGGCTGCGCCTCTTGTTACAGGGTCTCTTGTCGTGGCTGCGCCTCTTGTTACAGGGTCTCTTGTCGTGGCTGTGCCCCTTGTTCCATAGTCTCCTGCCGTGACTGTGCCCCTTGTTCCAGAGTGTCCAGCCGTGACTGTGCCCCTTGTTCCATAGTCTCCTGCCATGGCTGTGTCCCTTGTTCCATAGTCTCCTGCCATGGCTGTGTCCCTTGTTCCAGAGTCTCCTGCAGTGGCTGTTCCCCTTGTTCCAGAGTCTCCTGCCGTGGCTGTTCCCCTTGTTCCAGAGTCTCCTGCCGTGGCTGTGCCTCTTGTTCCAAGATTCTCCTGCCGTGGCTATGCCTCTTGTTCCAAGAGCCTCCTGCCGTGGCTATGCCTCTTGTTCCAAGAGCCTCCTGCCGTGGCTGTGCCTCTTGTTCCAAGAGCCTCCTGCCGTGGCTGTGCCTCTTATTCCAAGAGTCTCCTGCCGTGGCTGTGCCTCTTATTCCAAGAGTCTCCTGCTGTGGCTGTGCCTCTTATTCCAAGAGTCTCCTGCCGTGGCTGTGCCTCTTGTTCCAAGTCAAGTCTCCTGCCGTGGCTGTGCCTCTTGTTCCAGAGGTCAGCCGTGGCTGTGCCTCTTGTTCCAGAGTCTCCTGCCGTGGCTGTGCCTCTTGTTCCACAGTCTCCTGCTGTGGCTGTGCCCCTTATTCAAGATTGATCAAGAGTATGACCAATTTACAAGGGTGGTGATTCTGCCCAATGTGCTAATTACAGACCTATATCGATCCTTCATATTCTAAGTAAAGTATTTGAGAAGGTAGTTTATTCTCAGCTGAGTAATTACCTGGGTTCGAGGAGAATACTGTGCGACCAGCAGTTTGGCTTTAGAGCTAAACGACAAACTACCTATGCCATGGTTGACTTTCTAACATATGTCTATAAAGAACTTGATAACAATAAATTGGTCTTCTCTCTTTTCGTTGATTATAGGAAGGTATTTGACTGTGTCTGTCACGAAATACTACTTTCAAAAATGTGGAAGTATGGTATACGTGGTGTTTGTTTTGAGTGGTTCAGGTCATACTTGTCTAATCGAGCCCAGTTTACTGCATTAGACGGTTGTTCGTCTTCTTTAAGATCAGTTACTACAGGTGTACCACAGGGATCAATTCTTGGGCCTCTCCTGTTCTTGATATTTATTAACGATATAACTCTATCTATACTAATAAATTCAAATATGTTTTGTACGCAGATGACTGTAATTTGTTCTATTCTTTTGATAGAAGTTCTTTGCCTGTAATTCATAGTATAATAAATTCTGAATTAGAACATTTCAATAACTGGGTACTAGCGAATAAGTTGCAGTTAAATGCTGACAAGACTAACTACACTGTTTTTTCTTATAAAAATGAGATAGTAATTCCAAATATCAAGTTGAATGACCAGATGTTACCATTCACGAAGACAGCGAAATTTCTTGTAATTATAATGGATAATAATTTAACTTTTTCACAGCACTATAACCATATTTGTATGAAAGTTTCGAAAACCACAGGTATTCTCAATAAAATTCATCATTTCTTTCCAAAGCATATTCTTATATCACTCTACTACTCTTTGATTTAGCTACCCCTATTTAATGTATGGCATTGAAATTTACTATAGTGTCAATAGGTCTAACCATGATAAGTTGGCTGTTTGTCAAAGGAAAGCTATTCGGTCTATTAACTGTGTTCCATATAACTCCCATACTAACCAATTATTTAAAAATGATAACCTGTTGAAACTAAACGACATTCATATTTACCATTGTTCAATTTATATGTTCAAAGCTATTTTCCGAAATCTGGATTCTAACATTAGCACATTGCAGAGGAATAGTGATTTTCATACCCATAATACAAGATTTAATTTTAAATTCAATGTACCATTGTTCAGAAAGTCTCATTCGCAGCAATAAATTACCTATACTGGAGTTAAAATCTGGAATGATTTGCCAATTTCCACGGACTGCAGTCTGTATACGTTCAAGCGTAGACTGAGATTATCTATGTTAAGTAAATATTAACTTTTTTTGTCTTTAGCAGAGCTTAGTTGTGTTTTATTGTAGATGTACAGCAGCTGTTCTTTATATTGTTCTAGGTTGTCTATCTTGTAGCAATTTTGTATTGATAAATAATTTTTTTAAACTTATATAGGTTGCCCCCAAAGCCATGCAAGTAGCTTTACGGACCTTAGTATTCTCTTTTGTATGTTATATTTGCTTCTGTCATTATATTGTTGGAGTGTATCACGACACTTCAACTTAAGCTGTAAAGGGAATATTTTGTTAAATAAAATCTTTAAAATCTTTAAATCTGCCGCACCCCTTGGTCTGGTGTACTCTGTCATGGCAGTGCGTCTGGTAACTTGTGGTGTTACTTACTTTTGAACCTGTAGATATGGATGACATGGGTATTGAAAGTTCATGTTACAAACAAAATAAAGACCTCAGATACCATGAGCTTTGACTTTTGAGATTAATAAATAATTTTTGTTTCAATTAAAATATGAATTTATATCAATTGATTTGAGATATGGAGAAATATTAAAATCTTTAATTAAATAAACATTATTAAATATTAAAAAAAATATTACCTTAAAACATAAAAAAAGAATTATTAATAAATAGATTAGAAAAAATGGGATAGAATTGGGAATATAAAATTGTTCGTTCATGTAGTGTCTAGATTCCGCTCCTATGGGGATCACCTTGCCGTGGTGGAGCGGCTTGCGTAATCCAATGAAGTAAGGGGCTATATCGGATTAGATCCTATCATGCTGGGCAGGTTCTTGTAGAGGATTCAAACCAAGAATCCCTGGGTAGTTTGATTGGGGGCAAAGGCTCTGATATTGGAATAATCGAAACTAGCAGGCTGATTGGATGAGTCGCTGAGATTAGAGGAGGATGATGGATGAGCCCAAGTGTAACCATGATGCCACCCTACCTCTTAAATGAGGGCGACAAGGTATGCACCGGCCTTGGCGATATGGAGACTTTGGGTGAACTGGTGACTGGTGCTTGAGCCAAAGAAAGTTTTTGTGATAGACCTTCAGGTGCCTTTTGATGGCAATACAGAGAGCACTTTGTCCCGATAGTAGTCCAAAGCTGAACCGTGGCCCAGAGTAGAGTCCATGGTGCAAGGGGCAACCCTCCGAATAGTTAGCCCTGGGAGGTGCGAGGCTCGCTGCACGAGGTAGACATATAAAGCTTGGAAAGAACCGAAGTGGCCTGAGAACCACTTTACGGATGGATGAGTGAAGGAGCTGTTGCGACCTGTCAGCGGCCCTATAGGAACCGTGACGCAGAAGGGAGGTCTCTTTTTAAAGAGAACACATGCCTGGTCGATGTTGCCTTGGCTGTGTCGAGAACGTTGATCAGGTCCTGAATTCTTACCCATGTAAAATGGCTTCACTTGGAAAATTTTCAAACCTAACTCACACGGAGGGTGTGGAAGGTAAGTGGATACCTGTTGCTACTCCAGTTCCCCGGCCTGAGACGCCGATCCTTCGGGATCTGGAACATCTCAGTGACGGAAGATCGATGCGGCGAAAGCTGCCGAGATCGTCCACCACCAGGGAAAGAAGCTTCAGCTTCTGATCCTGAGTCCCAACCTCAGGTCTCTGATGGTCGGAATCCTGCAAAGGGTCTAGAGACCGGGCATCTCGGCTAAGGAGCCTGAGTTGTCAGAACCTACTGAACATTCCAGTAGGAAGCGATCCCTAGGTTCTGCATCTGGGTCTTCCTAAAAGGCACCTCAAGGTTCGAAAGGTCAAAGGACTAACGTTTTCTGAGGAAACTAAGAGTACCCTTTCATTGTGTGTGGGACCCACCTCTGATGATATTCCACTTACTCTGGATGTGTTTGTACTCGTGAAAAGAGGACTCTCAACAAGAGTCCCTGATCGAGCACGCAATACACCTGAGTGGCTCGTCCAAGTAGAGAGCTGTATTCACCATAATGGCCGAATAAAAGTTATCTGCTAGGACGAACGTTCACTTAGGTGGGCGAAGGAGGAGGTAAAGAAGCTGGTTCCAGGACACGTATCCTGTAGGCGCTTCTGGGTTATGGACCAGGAGACTTGCCTCCTACTAAGATGTACCGCGTGGGTTACGTTGGACGTGACTAAGAGCAGGAAAGATCTCCTTCAGCTCTTGGAAGCGTCCAACATGAAACTGCGCGTGACAGGTCTGCACTTCACCACTGAGACGCATCTAACTGGCCAGGGCTATACGCTTGGACGTGTCTGCATCTTTTCGTTGAAGAGGCCATTATTTGGCTTGAGCAGACTGGAATTCAGACACCGAACACAGAGAGATCCGCCCCAAGAGCTGAAATCCCCGGCCTACATTAAGGTGAGAGTTGCTTCTGGTATGGTGTATTTCACTTCACCTGCAGACCCGTCTTTAGTTGTTAAGGAATTTTCCACCATTTGGGACCTGGATTACTCTCCCACAGGCAACCCCGTATTGGCTAGAACAGGTAACTGAGGTCAGTCTTTGGAGTTCATGTCACACCAATTCACATAGCTCTGATGAGCCGAAGTACGTTTGATGTAAGCACCCTTCCATAAACCCATCTGCTTCAACCGGTAGTCACCGCTGTTTATTTGAGAAAACATGTTAGAGGTAGCAGGCTGAAGAGCATCTGTAATGCGGCTGTGTGCGTTTCGGGATAGGCCAATGAAACGGCAATACAATCCTTCTGCTGCAATAAGGTCAGCTTCAAAACTCACGTCAGAGTATCTAGCCCCGCCGCTCAAACCGTTCTCCTAGTACACACTCAAACCAAATTATTTGGGCTGAATAATTCATATGGTTTCCAGTAGGTATATTTAATACTCCTACTCACCTTAGTGATGCAGTTATACTTCACAAAGTTGAAGCGGATACAACTGTGGTCCAACAGGGATTGATCACCGTCAACCCGCCGGTCGGATATCTCGCACGCTATGCTCTGTGAAGCTGACGTTAGGTCGAAGACCTCCCTTCTGTTCTGTAAAACAAAAGTTGATTCATGCCCTCCGTTACATATCTCCAAATTTGTTGGGATTATGTAGTCCCATAGGGCTTCTCCTCTCTCATTAAGTATCATTGAAGCTTTTCCATATAACATTATGTGCATTAGCATCACGGTGCATGGCGAATTGCCACTGGGTGAACTGCCCATATGGGGGAATAGTCACTGGATGAACTGCCACTGGGTGAACTGCCCACGTGGGTGAATTGCCACTGGGTGAACTGCCCATGTGGGTGAATTGCCACTGGGTGAACTGCCCCATGTGGGTGAATTGCCAATGTGGGTGAATTGCCAATGTGGGTGAATTGCCAGTGTGGGTGAACTGCCCATGTGGGTGAATTGTCACTGGGTGAACAACTCTCACTGACTGCATCACTATATACACGAGATGGATGAACTAAACACACACTCGCCCCGTGTGTTTAGGTGTTCCTGTTCATTGTTCAATATAGAAGAGTTTTATAAATTAGTATTTCAAAATGTATTCTCATTATTTCATTTTATCCCTACAACTGTTAAATTTTTCTTAGTTCAATGTCACGAAAAAATTGATCCACATGACATGATTCAATTTAATACGACTTATTTAAATACTTCAAAGATTTTCATTACACCGAAACATGAGATTAGCATCCAAATGTGATTTAAGGGGTAGCTTACTAATATATACTTTATCAAGTATATCAATCTAATTAAAAAAATATAATCATATTTTTAGAGAATATAAAGCATATTTCAAAGATAATATTGTCACTGCCCTAGTTATAAAAAAGTAACACTTCTTTATTGTGTCTTGGGCCCAATTGTCGGTGTACCAATACAAGAGGGGGAGGGGTGCTTCACAGCCGAAAATGATGGATAGAGATAGCACGAATGTCGAATAAGGACACATTGAAAGGAACTTTATCACTACATTTTCAAGGGTTTAACAGTTTAAGGTATCATCGGCACCCAGAGTCAATTCACCCAGTGACAATTCACCCACATGGGCAGATCACCCAGAGGCAATTCCCCCACATGGGCAGTTCATCCAGTGGCAATTTCCCCACATGGGCAGTTCCCCCGGTGGCAATTTCCCCACATGGGCAGTTCACCCAGTGGCAATTCCCCCAAATGGGCAGTTCCCACAGTGGCAACTCCCCTAGAACCTAGCATCACACCCTATAAGGAGTGCATAAGGGCGAGGGGTCACCTGGCATGTACACAGATGTGCACCAGACGATGCCAATACTGCATTCCATAGCAAAAGTTGAAAAAATCCACCGAAAATTAATGGTAACATAGGAATAAATAGCTAAAAATCCACCGACTTTGGCAGAATATCATTTTCAAAGGGAAAATATTCCACAGACATGTCGGTGGAATTTACCAAGAAATACAAACTAGCCAACAATTAGGCTAGTCTGATGCCAGTCTGCAAAGTATGTCAAATCTAATATCTGTCACCAAGATTTCATATTTCAGGACAATTAGTCTCCAAAAAATTTCAAATTTGTCTCCAAAATGACCAAATTTCTTCAAAATGTCTCCAATAATAACATGTAAACATAGGAATTAATTAGAAAATAGTCACCAAGATCTTGTTTTGATGAATTTTCCCTCAAATATAGTATCCAAAGATCGCGACATGGACGCGCTTTGCAGACTTGGTCTCACTCAGTCTGTATTTGGTGTATAAAATTCCACTGACTTTCTGAAGAAGCTGAAAAAAATACACCATAAATTTCCAGTAATTTGGCTGATCCACCAACATTTTACCCATTTTCCACTGAAAATTAATGGTAATGTCATGCGCATTTGAGTGATCTGCAATATCGATCGATTTTGCTGCGCAATCTGTTGATCAATAGTTTGCGCAGCCATCAATTGATTTTAGCGCGTTCGAATGATATGATTTTTTTTAGTTTGTACATCAAATTGGCACATTGTCATTTTATAACGTATATCAATCGATAGCGCAACCATCGATAGATTTTTGCACGTTCGAATATGATTTTTTTTAGATTGTACATCAAATTGGCACATTTTATGACGTATATCGATCGATAGCGCAACCATCGATCGATTTCTATGCTTTCGAATGATATGATTTTTTTTAGTATGTACATCAAATTGGCACATTTTATAATGTATATCAATCGATAGCGCAACGATCGATCGATTTCTGCGTGTTCAAATTATACAGGTTTTCTTTGTTTATGCATTTAATTAATTGTTTTGTTTTTACTGGAGAAATACTTTTAGATACTTTTTTTGTATTCAATAAGTCAACCATCAGTCTATTGTTGCGCATTTGATTGATATTGGTTTTGTTAGTTAGTACAGTAAAATTTTCCCAGTGAAGCTTCGACTGATGGTTGCCCTATTAAATGTAACAATTAGATGCATAAACTAACAAAATATATATCATTCAAACGCGCAACAATCGACAGATGGTTGCTCTATTAAATGCAACAAATAGATGCGTAAACTAAAAATATCCATATCATTCAAAACGCGCAACAATCGACTGATGGTTGAATTATTAGATATAAAAAAAAGTATTTAAAAGTAATTAAAGTATTTTTCCAATAAAAACAAAACAATTAATTAAATGCATGAACAAAGAAAGCCTGTATCATTCAAACGCGCAGAAATCGATCGATGATTGCGCTATTGATTGATACACGCTATAAAATGTGCCAATTTATGTACAAACTAAAAAAAATCATATCATTCGAACGCGCAGAAATCAATCTATGTTTGCACTATCGATTGATATATGCGATCAAATGTGCCAATTTATGTACAAACTAAAAAAAATCATATCATTCAAACGCGCAGGAATCGATAGATGGTTACGCTATCGATCGATAGCTGCGCAAACTATTGATCAACAGATTGCGCAGCGAAATCAGTCGATATTGCAGATCACTCAAACGCGTGTGACAGTAACTTAGGAATGAATAGCTAAAAATCCACCGACTTTGCTAGAATATTATTTTCAAGGGAGAAAAATTCCACCGACAAAGTTGGTGGAATTTACCATGAAATACAGACTGGACTGGGTCTGATGTTGAAAAATGAAAAACTCTGCACTCTACATTATAGAGTACATGTTCCCATTCGTAAACACTAACAGTAGCTTGGCCATTGTTTATTGTTGTCTGTTTCTCTGGTCAACAAACACAATGGCAAATGACAGTCTGTATTTGGTGCACAAAATTCCACTGACTTTTTGAAAAAGCTGAAAATATCCACCATAAATTGCCAGTAATTTGGCTTATCAACCAACATTTTAATTTTACCCATTTTTCCACCGAAAATTAATGGTAACATATGAATAAATAACTAAAAATCCACTGACTTTGCCAGAATATTATTTTCAATTGAGAAATATTCCACCAACAAGTCAGTGGAACTTACCATGAAATACAGTCTGGAGGACAGCTAGGTAACTTGCGATTGTCTTAGGCAATTTGACCTCTTCCTCCATGCTGCTCCAATGTACTTTTTTGTCTTTTCGACGATACAACCATCAGTAAGGAGCAGAATATCATCAAGAGTTTTGTTTTCCATTTGGTATTCTCTCTTCAGTTCATCAAGGCTGCTACTGTGCTACAATCCACAAGAAAGTGCACCAATGTTGTTTCTACCTCCCCTCGTGTAGGGTCCATACAATTACCGGAACGGGACATGAATTACCGGAACGGAGTTGTTTTATTGAGAAATATTCCTATTTATGTAATTTAATTATACAAATGGTTGATATATGGTCTAAATGATATCATATTAAACTATTTTATACTCGTTTCGTCCCGTAATTGTTACAAAGCGTATGAAACATAGACTAACATTATACAAGAGTATATGCTGAAATTAGTTTTCTTTATAAGATATTTCACAGAAAATACTTTAAGGAGAAACTAAAGTAATTTTAGTGTGATTATGTTTTATAATTTTATTGAGAAATAACGCTTATTATGTAATTTAGGTATATATTTGGTCCATATGATATCATATCTAATCATTTTATACTAATTTCTGCTCGCTTGTAATCGCTACCCAACGTCTGAAATAAACACCGTGATTCTGCAATATAGCTAGTATTATTGAGTTCTATATTTTCAGTACCTACAAATTTCTCTATATAGTTAGGTACTATGGTTTTTAATTAGGCAGGTAATATGAAGCAATAGTTAACAAATTTTATAGGTAGCTTAAATAGTTCCTCTAATTTTCTACCTTGAAGCTGCTTCTTTTGAAATTAATTACGAATTTCACAATAAAAGAATTCCCTACGTAATAATTAATCTAATTAAGTAAAAACTGTAGTGATCATAGCTATTCCACTACATATATATTTAATACTTAACTATATATTCAGCAATTATGCAACATTAATTATACAATCAACAAATATATGTGCTAATATCCTCACTTTAATTACCATTTGGTAATTAAATTGAGTCGTAATTCGGTAATTAAAGCGAGATCTGCCTTTATATACAATATAGCTACTATACATATGACATCACATTTGATACAATCTGTGCGATATAACTGTTGCAATACAAAAATATTATTAGGTAGTTAATATAATTACGATTGATATTAGCACATATAGCATGAGACCGGGTGGCCTTGCGCACCTCAACATTCCGGGTGAAGTTGTGCATCGGTAATTGACGGCGAATGCGTGAAATTATTTCGAATCTGACAATACCATTGGAAAGAACAGCTCTTAAACCCCCTAGTCCATAAATTTCACAAAAATCGTAAGAGATTAAGTATACATACTAAGTGTTCAAACAGAGACCTATGTTTTTTTAAACCAAAATAATTATTTTGGACTAAAATCGAATCTCCGCGAACTATGCTGTAGTTTTGATAATTATGCTCAAATTTGATTGCATTTAACGTTGGATACGCATAATTTACTGCAGATTAACGTCATGTTAGATAATTTTAATAATAATTATAAATTATTGAGATATAACAATATACCTAGATGCGCAAAAACACCCTGGGAATATTTTAATTCACGGGTGGACTTGCGCACATTTATTAATAAAGTTAATGAGCTCTTAGTCATTAATAAACCTGTGATATTCATCCCCAATACTCCTATATCACGGCAATTGTACAGCAGAATCACGTCAATTGCATAGCAGACTCGCGGCAATTGCACAGCAGACTCACGGCAATTAAACAGCAGAATCACGGCAATTAAACAGCAGAATCACGGCAATTCCACAGCAGACTCACGGCAATTGCACAGCAGACTCACGGCAATTGCACAGCAGACTCACGGCAATTGCACAGCAGACTCACGGCAATTGCACAGCAGACTCACGGCAATTGCACAGCAGACTCACGGCAATTCCACAGCAGACTCACGGCAATTCCACAGCAGACTCACGGCAATTAAACAGCAGAATCACGGCAATTAAACAGCAGAATCACGGCAATTGCACAGCAGACTCACGGCAATTGCACAGCAGACTCACGGCAATTGCACAGCAGACTCACGGCAATTGCACAGCAGACTCGCGGCAATTGCACAGCAGACTCCAGGCAATTGCACAGCAGACTCCAGGCAATTGAACAGCAGACTCCAGGCAATTGCACAGCAGACTCCAGGCAATTGCACAGCAGACTCCAGGCAATTGCACAGCAGACTCCAGGCAATTGCACAGCAGACTCACGGCAATTGCACATCAGACTCACGGCAATTGCACATCAGACTCACGGCAATTGCACAGCAGACTCACGGCAATTGCACAGCAGACTCACGGCAATTGCACAGCAGACTCGCGGCAATTGCACAGCAGACTCACGGTAATTGCACAGCAGATTGGGGCAGTTGCACAGCAGATTGGGGCAGTTGCACAGCAGATTGGGGCAGTTGCACAGCAGATTGGGGCAGTTGCACAGCAGATTGGGGCAGTTGCATAGAAGATTTGGGCAGATTCACGGCAGTTGCATAGCATATCGGGGTTAGATTTTCCATGCACAGTTTATACATAGGGTAAACTTGCGCACTGCGCAGTTTCACATTGGGTGTACTTGCGCGGTGCGCAAGTACACCCGGTAAGTGCGCAAAATTCACCCGGTTTATCCCCACGATCTTTGAGCACAGTTTTTCGATGATAACTTTTTTTTCTATTGAACTTAAAGAGTTCAGATTGCTGACTTCTACAGTTTTTTCGTAAAATCAAAGTATGCGGAAAATGCGCAAAGCCACCCTATTTGTTGATTGTATAATTAATGTTGCATAATTGCTGAATATATAGTTAAGTATTAAATATATATGTAGTGGAATAGCTATGATCACTACAGTTTTTACTAGTTAGATTAATTATTACATATAACGTAGGGAATTCTTTTATTGTGAAATTCGGAATTAATTTCAAAAGAAGCAGCTTCAAGGTAGAAAATTAGAGGAACTATTTAAGCTACCTATAAAATTTGTTAACTATTGCATCATATTACCCAGTCTGAAAAGAAGGTCTCCACAGACTCAGGATTTTTTACAGAAATTGGCATTTGGGCTTGGGCGCAGGCGGCGCAGCAAATAACATAGAAACATAGGAATTAAATAGGATTTGGCCATTTGGGCGCAGGATTAATCCACAAATCCTGTTGTACTTTTTAGACTGGCATATTACCTGCCTAATTAAAAACCATAGTACCTAACTATAAAGAGAAATTTGTAGGTACTGAAAATATAGAACTCAATAATACTATAATGCAGAATCATGGTGCATATTTCAGACGTAGGGTAGCGATTACGAGCGAGCAGAAATTAGTATAAAATGGTTAGATATGATATCATTTGGACTAAATATATACCTAAATTACATAACTAGCGTTATTTCTCAATAAAATTATAATACATAATCACACTAAAATTACTTTAGTTTCTCCTCATAGTATTTTCTATGAAATATCTTATAAAGAAAACTAATTTCAGCATATACTCTTGTAAAATGTTTGTCTATGCATCATACGTTTTGTAACGATTACGGGAAGAATTGAGTGTAAAATGGTTAAATATGATATCATTTAGACCATATGTATAACTAAATTACATAAATAGGAATATTTCTCAATAAAAACAACTCCGTTCCGGTAATTCATGCTCCGTTCCGGTAATTCATGTCCCGTTCCGGTAATTCAAGTCCCGTTCCAGCCAGTCTGTATTTCGTGGTACATGTCGGTGGAATTTTTTCACTTTGAAAATAATATTCTGGCAAAGTCGGTGGATTTTTAGCTATTTATTCCTATGTTACCATTAATTTTCGGTGGAAAAACGGGTAAAATGTTGGTGGATCAGCCAAATTAGTGGAAAGTTTATGGTGGATATTTTCAGCTTTTTCAAAAAGTCAGTGGAATTTTGTGCACCAAATACAGACTGGCGTTCCAGTAATTCATGTCCCGTTCCAGTAATTGTATGAACCGCCTCGTCCTCGTGTACAATGTACATACTTGACACTGGGTACCTACTTCCCCCAAGAAATCTCTGTCTCCAGCCCAATTTAAGACTGTTGCTAACTTGCTACAAGCACGAAATAACAACACAGACTCCCAGATATTATCGTAAACCAGATTGTATTTGGTGGTAAATTCCAATGATATGTCGGGAGATATTCAATATCTCTAATAAAAAAATTTCTGCAATGTCAGAGGATATTTACTCATATTTAGCTATTAAATTTAATTCCAATATTACCATTAATTTTTGGAGGAGAAACTGGAAAAATGTTGGAGGACTAGACAAATTGATGAAAAATGTTGGCAGCTATTTCTCAGATTTTTGAAAAAGTCAGGAGTTCAGTGCACCAAATACAAACTGGATCGTAAAGGCCCTCCTCTCTGATTCTTTTCCTTGGGTTGTCCAGGCGGCTAACCAAGCCGTTCAAAGTCGTTACAATCGTGTTAGCTTCTAGTGTAGATTTAGAAACGAGGGAGAGTACACGTGTGTGCGTCGCTCTCAGACCTGACTGAGTAAGTTGAGTAACGGTTCTCGTTAGCACAACAGCTGATGTTAACTTACACATTATTCTTCAAAATACTTTAGGTATCTGATCATTTTGCTCAATAATTTTCTCATCTATGGACATTTAACTGATGTAAGAAGATTAATTGATGAATATATAGGCAACAAATGCAATGTTAATGACTTAAATAAGCGTTTGTTGGAGCGTGTGCTAGATGCGTGCAACCTCCCTCGTTTCTCAAACATCACTGGCCGTGTGCCACACGACACAGCGGAACAACAACAAGACGCCAAGGAAGCTGTTTTGACTGAAGCGAAGAGAGACAAGGAAGCTCACTTGACTAATTGCTAATAACAAGGTGTTAACACGATGGTTCCGCTTATACGTTGTTGGTTTAGCCGTTACACCGCTTCCTTAGTACTATAACTTCCTTGGTGTTGTCGAATATCGATATAGAACAGACTTCAGAAATTGTCCAGGAGACATGCCTGATTGCATCGGCACTCCTGTAGGACGTTTCATCATAAGTCCAGTCAAATCATTCTACTGCATTTATTTTTCCATTAAAATTGCTTTATTTAAAAATAGTTTAATGTTTAAAAAAATAAAATCAAATATTACTACAAAGAGGTATCACATCGCACAAGAAACCACCATTATTAAAAAATAATAATAATTTGCTAATAGTAAACTAATAATAATATGCGAATCATCAAACAAATTTCAGGGTTAGAGAAACATTTAAAACCAAGATAAAAGTAATCAGTCATATACAAGCAAACTATGAAAGCTCCTAGTAGAAACAAACAAAGACATATCTATTAGAATTTGTGAACCTACCTCTTACAAAAAACATGATCAATCCAACAATTAACACACATAAATATACTAACCAAAAACACAACAACAACTGCACAATGTCAGCTGATTTCTAAGAAGCAAAAGGCAGTATCTAAAAGACGGAAAAGAATTAATAATCGGCGTGAGCGTGCACGCTCACGCCACTGTCTAAAAGCCGGAAAAAAGGAATTTGCGTGCACGCCCACGCAACTAAGTTGACTAAAATATGGAAAAGTGGAATTTTATGGAATTTCTTGGCGTGCACGCTCACGCAACTGTCTAAAATGCGGAAAAAAAATTATTGGCGTGCACGCTCACGCAACTGTCTAAAACGCGGAAAAATTAAAAAAATGACGTGCACGCTCACGCAAATGTCTGAATTAAAATAATTGGCGTGCACGCTCACGCAACTGTTTAAAATGCGGAAAAAAAATAATTGGCGTGCACGCTCACGCAACTGTCAAAAACGCAGAATTTTTTTTAAAAAATGGCGTGCACGCTCACGCAAATGTCTAAATTAAAATAATTGGCGTGCACGCTCACGCAACTGTCTAAAATGCGGAAAAAAAATTATTGGCGTGCACGCTCACGCAACTGTCTAAAACGCGGAAAAATTAAAAAAAATGACGTGCACGCTCACGCAAATGTCTAAATTAAAATAATTGGCGTGCACGCTCACGCAACTGTTTAAAATGCGGAAAAAAAATAATTGGCGTGCACGCTCACGCAACTGTCAAAAACGCAGAATTTTTTTAGAAAAATGGCGTGCACGCTCACGCAAATGTCTAAATTAAAATAATTGGCGTGCACGCTCACGCAACTGTCTAAAATGCGGAAAAAAAAGAATTGGCGTGCACGCTCACGCAACTGTCAGAAACGCAGAGAAAAAAATGGCGTGCACGCTCACGCAAATGTCTAAATTAAAATAATTGGCGTGCACGCTCACGCAACTGTCTAAAATGCGGAAAAAAAAGAATTGGCGTGCACGCTCCCGCAACTGTCAAAAACGCAGAAAAAATAAAAAAATGGCGTGCACGCTCACGCAAATGTCTAAATTAAAATAATCGGCGTGCACGCTCACGCAACTGTCTAAAATGCGGAAAAAAAATAACTGGCGTGCACGCTCAC
Organism: Caprella mutica; assembly: GCA_947561585.1. Lineage (NCBI taxonomy): Eukaryota > Metazoa > Arthropoda > Malacostraca > Amphipoda > Caprellidae > Caprella > Caprella mutica. The sequence goes on along the minus strand of CANNZV010000056.1, from coordinate 182,210 downwards.
GCAACTGTCAAAAACGCAGAAATTTTTTTAAAATGGCGTGCACGCTCACGCAAATGTCTAAATTAAAATAATTGGCGTGCACGCTCACGCAACTGTCTAAAATGCGGAAAAAAAAGAACTGGCGTGCACGCTCACGCAACTGTCAAAAACGCAGAAAAAAATAAAAAAATGGCGTGCACGCTCACGCAAATGTCTAAATTAAAATAATTGGCGTGCACGCTCACGCAACTGTCTAAAATGCGGAAAAAAAAGAACTGGCGTGCACGCTCACGCAACTGTCAAAAACGCAGAAAAAAAATTAAAAAAAGGCGTGCACGCTCACGCAAATGTCTAAATTAAAATAATTGGCGTGCACGCTCACGCAACTGTCTAAAATGCGGAAAAAAAAGAATTGGCGTGCTCGCTCACGCAACTGTCAAAAACGCAGAAAAATTTTAAAAAATGGCGTGCACGCTCACGCAAATGTCTAAATTAAAATAATTGGCGTGCACGCTCACGCAACCGTCTAAAATGCGGAAAAAAAAGAACTGGCGTGCACGCTCACGCAACTGTCAAAAACGCAGAAAAAATTAAAAAAAAGGCGTGCACGCTCACGCAAATGTCTAAATTAAAATAATTGGCGTGCACGCTCACGCAACTGTCTAAAATGCGGAAAAAAAATAATTGGCGTGCACGCTCACGCAACTGTCAAAAACGCAGAAAAATTTTAGAAAATGGCGTGCACGCTCACGCAAATGTCTAAATTAAAATAATTGGCGTGCACGCTCACGCAACTGTCTAAAATGCAGAAAATTAAATTTTTTGAATCAATTTTTTTGACTCAATTTGATGACTCAAATTTTTTTTGACTCAAATTTTTTTTTGACTCAAATTTTTTTTTGACTCAAATTTTTTTTTGACTCAAATTTTTTTTTGACTCAAATTTTTTTTTGACTCAAATTTTTTTTTTGACTCAAATTTTTTTTTTGACTCAAATTTTTTTGACTCAAATTTTTTTGACTCAAATTTTTTTGACTCAAATTTTTTTGACTCAAATTTTTTTGACTCAAATTTTTTTGACTCAAATTTTTTTGACTCAAATTTTTTTGACTCAAATTTTTTTGACTCAAATTTTTTTGACTCAAATTTTTTTGACTCAAATTTTTTTGACTCAAATTTTTTTGACTCAAATTTTTTTGACTCAAATTTTTTGACTCAAATTTCTTGGCTCAATTGTTTTACATATTTTTCTGTCTAAATACATTTTTTTAAACAACTTTTTTTTTAATTAATTCCTTCAAATATATTCTTTGAATATATATATCTTTAATTAATAATATTTTTTCTTTTACTATTGATAACCCATAAATTGTGATGGGAAGTACACTAGTTAGTGAGAATAAAATAGAAATAGAAATTAGCGTGACGACATATTAATTATTAAATTGTATACTATACTTTTGAATGGAATAATGTTTTAGCGTGAAAGAAACGTGCGTTACGCAACTTAGTACAATGATGACAGAAAATATAAATTGGCGTGACGATATCAATTGTATAGTTTGATATCGGATGGAATTATGTGTTGGCGTGATAGAAACGTGCGGCACGCTGCTCAGTGAAAAGATATACATTCGAATATTTATTATTAAATATTATATCACGCTATTGTTTTATTTACACATATTCATTTTTCCGTTTGACTGTTATCATGTAGCGTGACAATATTATGCAATTAGACACTGTTTAGTTTCTTGCTCTTTGTCAACTTTTATTACTTTTGTTCCTTTAATTTTTATGTTAGTTTCCCCTCAAACTCTTTTATAGAAAACTAATTATTATTTTCTTTGTTTAAAGAAAATTCTTCATCCTCTCTCTAAGCTATTCCAATTGATTACGTAAAAGTTTAAGTACCGTTTTTCTCTTGAAACTCAATTTCTATCCGTTTTACAGTAACACATTGTATTTAATAACTATAAAATTATACATGCGCAACCCATAGCGGTAATTTCCGTCATGTTCCACTCTAATCATGGTAAAATAGCATATAATTACAATTATCTAGAAGTAATTTAAAAAAAAATCACTTAAAAATTTGGTTATTAAAATTAATTGGCTGGAGATTATTTAATTGAATTGACAGGAATCAGAATTCATTAATTAGTTTGGTAGGTTGGTGAATTTTTATTTTTGCATTACGTACTGTAAAATCTGGCAGCGCCGTTCCCCCGGAACCACACCATTGACCTTGGACCTTGGGTTCATCCCCCCCATCATCCCACCCACCCCCCACCCCACACCCGGGTGGGGGGTTTTAGGTGGGGGAACCTCCGTCCATGCCAACGATACATGGGGGGGGAGCTTGCGACCCCCCATCCCTCTGGCGGCGCCGTTCCCCCGGAACCACACCATGGACCTTGGTCCTTGAGTTCATCCCCCAATCATCCCACCCAACCCCCACCCCACACCCGGGTGGGGGGTTTTAGGTGGGGGAACCTCCGTCCATGCCAACGATACATGGGGGGGAGCTTGCGATATTCGTGTGTGTGTGGTGTGCGCTGACTCTCAGCTTTTTCCTTGGGAAAAACTAAGTAAATATATAAACAGTGCAACTAAAGTTAGAAATCTCATCTCCTCCTACAGTTTTGGGTCTAAAGCTTAGCCCTTTTGGAATATGAAAGAGCACTGGGGTCTCCACAGGGCCTCAGTTCTGTTTTTTTTTAAATTTCGGCTTTTGAATTTCGTGAAATTCAATTTTATTTTGTAGAGCTTATAGCTCCTCCCCTGGTAGAAGTAGAGACTTGTGGATTGTTGTGTCGTGTAGACAATTTTGAGACGTATCCATTTCCAGGTATGAGAAATCTGTGTGTCGACCATGGTCGTAGCTACACGACCTCAAAGACAAAAGTGAGTGATTTTATAGGTGCTGGGGGAACCGCCATAGAAGAAGTTGGGGGAGGAAATGTGGTACGTGCTAACTGTTCTTAAATGTGGAAAATGTGCCCGCATCTTTTTGACCTGATGACTTTCCCTCCTTAACCCAACCATTTTGCCGTGAATGCCATTTCCGTGAGAAAAAATTTCAAAAAAATTTCAGGTCGGAAAAATTTTGGGGCTGAAATGCAAAAATTTAACATTTTCGGAATTGCGTAGCTCAGCTTGGTTTGGGTCTATGAAAATCATACTTGTATGATCTTGTAGGGAATTTTGGGATCTTTCACGTGATGTGGGTCCCGTTTTGATCAGAGGGTTCCAGGGTCCAACCCCGGGTCCACGAACGGAGGTCAACTTCAACCCCCATTTTGAGGGGGGTTAGGGGTCGAATTTCGAAAAAAATTTACCATCACAATGAGTGCCATAAGTGTGGCATAGACCATGTCCGTACACCACTTTTTTAGACCAGTTCGACATGTAAAATCGACCAAAAAAAGCTGCAACGCCATTTTTGGCCAAAAAATGAACTTTGAAACGCTTGTTGAAGGAGGTTTCCTGGGTCCTAGGAACTTTTGACCTACACCATTCTCTAGAGAATCTCGGAGTCTTTCTGACGCATTATTTCAATTTCCATTTCGGAGGACCGTGAACTCTCACGAATTTTCAGAAAGATACGTCAACTTTTTTTTCACCAAAAAACACCCCCCCCCCCCCCCCTGTATCATCGGGGGGTTAACACTTTTTTAATTTTGTGATAGATTTTTGTGTTAGGAAGGCTTGTGTTAGGAAGGCTCGTACGTTTCAAGTATTATCACTAGGGCTGGGACAATATGCCCTAAAAACTATAGATCCCGAAAATATCATAGACGAAACTAAATGAAATATCGAATACTATGTACCGCTGGTTTAGAACCATTCAATACTCTTTAGTTCTCTCCGTCTATAACATTTTAGGGATCTATAGTTTTTAGAGCATATTGTCCCAGCCCTAATTATCACCTCTTCCATCCGTGAGCTGCTTGTGTCCCTTTTCGTCACATTCATTGCTAAGAGACTGCATTTAAGAAGTAGGTTCTCTCTATTTTTGCCGAATAATAGTGATTGAATTCATATTTATAACCTTTAAACTCTAATATAATAATTTCGTAAAAAAACATTTAATTGAATCTGTTGAGGCTTGATTAAAATTAAATGTCCTAGTGCTGAACAAAATTACGCTACTGACAATAATAATTTCTAAACTTAACTAGGACTAGCTGTACCATATATTTTTACGACTAGTTATATAAATTTAAGATAGTTTGGTTGAATTAATTAACGATATAACTATAAGCAATTCATCAAAGTTACTATGAAATATTAAATTAAATTTGCGTGCCGCACGTTTCTATCACGCCAACACATAATCCATCCGATATCAAACTATACAATTGATATCGTCATGCTAATTTATAATTTTTGTTATCTTTTCACTAAGCTGTGTGCCGCACGTTTCTATCACGCCAACATATAGTTCCATCCGTTATCATACTATACAATTGATATCGTCATGCTAATTTATAATTTCGGTTATCTTTTCACTAAGCTGTGTGCCGCACGTTTCTATCACGCCAACACATAGTTCCATCCGTTATTATACTATACAATTGATATTGTCAGGCTAATTTATAATTTCGGTTATCTTTTCACTAAGCAGCGGGCTGCACGTTTCTATCACGCCAACACAAAATTCCATCCGATATTCTACTATACAACTGATATCGTCACGCTAATTTATAATTCCGGTTATTTTTTCACCAAGCAGCGGGCTGCACGTTTCTATCACGCCAACACATAATTCCATCCGATATTATACTATACAATTGATATCGTCACGCTAATTTATAATTTCGGTTATTTTTTCACCAAGCAGCGGGCTGCACGTTTCTATCACGCCAACACATAATTCCATCCGATATTATACTATACAATTGATATCGTCATGCTAATTTATAATTTTTGTTATCTTTTCACTAAGCTGTGTGCCGCACGTTTCTATCACGCCAACATATAGTTCCATCTGTTATCATACTATACAATTGATATCGTCATGCTAATTTATAATTTCGGTTATCTTTTCACTAAGCTGTGTGCCGCACGTTTCTATCACGCCAACACATAGTTCCATCCGTTATTATACTATACAATTGATATTGTCAGGCTAATTTATAATTTCGGTTATCTTTTCACTAAGCAGCGTGCCGCACGTTTCTATCACGCCAACACATAGTTCCATCCGATATTTTACTATACAATTGATATCGTCACGCTAATTTATAATTTCGGTTATCTTTTCACTAAGCAGCGTGCCGCACGTTTCTATCACGCCAACACATAGTTCCATCCGATATTATACTATACAATTGATATCGTCAGGCTAATTTAAAATTTCTGTTATCTTTTCACTAAGCAGCGTGACGCACGTTTCTATCACGCCAACACATAGTTCCATCCGATATTTTACTATACAATTGATATCGTCAGGCTAATTTAAAATTTCTGTTATCTTTTCACTAAGCAGCGTGCCGCACGTTTCTATCACGCCAACACATAGTTCCATCCGATATTATACTATACAATTGATATCGTCACGCTAATTTATAATTTCTGTTATCTTTTCACTAAGCAGCGTGCCGCATGTTTCTATCGCGCCAACACATAATTCCATACAATAGTAAATTATACAATTGATATCGTCACGCCAATTTATATTTTCTGTCATCATTGTGCTAATTAAGTTGCGTGACGCACGTTCCTTTCATGCATCACGAAATTCCGTTCAAAATTATATTATAAAATTAATATATCGTCACGCTAATTTATATTTATATTTCAATTTCACTAACTATAGTGTACTTCCCATAAAAACAATGGGTTATCAATAGTAAAAGAAAAAAATAATATTAATTAAAAATATATATCTTTAAAGAATATATTTGATTCAAAATATTTGAGTTAAAAATATTTGAGTCAAAAATATTTGAGTCAAAAATATTTGAGCCAAAAATATTTGAGTCAAAATATTTGAGTCAAAAATATTTGAGTCAAAAATATTTGAGTCAAAAATATTTGAGTCAAAAATATTTGAGTCAAAAATATTTGAGTCAAAAATATTTGAGTCAAAAATATTTGAGTCAAAAATATTTGAGTCAAAAATATTTGAGTCAAAAATATTTGAGTCAAAAATATTTGAGTCAAAAATATTTGAGTCAAAAATATTTGAGTCAAAAATATTTGAGTCAAAAATATTTGAGTCAAAAATATTTGAGTCAAAAATATTTGAGTCAAAAATATTTGAGTCAAAAATATTTGAGTCAAAAATATTTGAGTCAAAAATATTTGAGTCAAAAATATTTGAGTCAAAAATATTTGAGTCAAAAATATTTGAGTCAAAAATATTTGAGTCAAAAATATTTGAGTCAAAAATATTTGAGTCAAAAATATTTGAGTCAAAAATATTTGAGTCAAAAATATTTGAGTCAAAAATATTTGAGTCAAAAATATTTGAGTCAAAAATATTTGAGTCAAAAATATGCGAGTCAAAAATATGCGAGTCAAACATATATGAGTCAAAAATATTTGAGTCAAAAATATTTGAGTCAAAAATATTTGAGTCAAAAATATTGAGTCAAAAATATTTGAGTCAAAAATATTTGAGTCAAAAATATTTGAGTCAAAAATATTTGAGCCAAAAATATTTGAGTCAAAAATATTTTTGACCGTTGCGTGATCGTGCACGCCAATTCTTTTTTTCCGCATTTTAGACAGTTGCGTGAGCGTGCACGCCAATAATTTCATTTTTTCCGCGTTTTAGACAGTTGCGTGAGCGTGCACGCCAAGAAATTCCATGAAATTCCACTTTTCCATGTTTTAGTCAACTTAGTTGCGTGGGCGTGCACGCAAATTCCATTTTCCGTGTTTTAGTCAATACTAAGTGACGTGAGCGTGCACGCTCACGTCACGCTCACGTTTTTTTTCCGCATTTTAGTTAGTGCCGAAGCAAAAGACTAAATCAACTATAATCACTAAGCACCCAGTCTGGAAAAATAGGTGCTTTCTGATGAACTAATTACTCTGTTGGAGTTTTAAAGACTTCAAAAATTAATGGTAAATTGCTAAAAATTGTATAATCCGCAGCTTTTAGCATATAGAGTTCATCTGTTAGCCTAAGCAGTTTTCCAGACTGGCTAAGCACCAGCAAGTGAGCCCAACCTCAACTTTCTTTCACACATTTGGTTGTTTAATTGAGCCTATCCTCTCTCAGCTTCAGCACAGACATTCTCTTTTTCCAAGCTTTAGTCATAAAGTCCTTGCATAAGGATGCTTCCAACACATTTGTGAACAAGAGGATATCTTCCATACCTACATTTAAAATCCCAAATTGCACTTTCAGTTCACTATAAAGCGTGCACTCCTTCAGAAAGTGGAATAAAGTTTCCTCTTCACCAGAGTCACACAGTTCACACACAACATCTCCCTCCTCAAATCTTCTACGCCATCCCAATTTTAGACTGTTACTTCTAGCCTTGAAGAGCAGACCCGACCCAATTGTATTATCAAACCAATTTATTTCACTCATTTTCACTTTCCACAGCCTATACAACTCTAAAGTGCTTTTCTCCTGCAGCTCTTCCCTCCATTTTCTTTCATCATAACTATTTACTTTGTTTTTTACATCATTCTCACTCATCATACCAAGTAAATAGTTATGATGAAAGAAAATGGAGGGAAGAGCTGCAGGAGAAAAGCACTTTAGAGTTGTACAGAAACTCCAATATCCTCCATATATCTATTGATTGTCCTTACTATAATACATCCTTCCCGCTATCAAACATATCATAGAGAACACTCTTTAGCAAATCACATCTGCCATTAATTATATACCTAGCATATCCCAGTTTAGTTTTCATATCTCTGGCAACCATAGTGCTGGAGCCAACATCCCCTCTCATTGCACATATAGGAGTGTACACAGGTGCACCCAGTATAGCTCTCCATACTTTGTTTTCAGTTTGCTGAAGTTCTTTAATATCTTTCTTATTCCACACAACTACAGAGGATGCAAACAGAAGTGATGGCAAACATACACTCTTCCAGTATGCTTTACCTATCAATAGTCTGTTACAGGATTTAGCTATGACAGAATATGTCATGTTTGCAACCTTCTGACCCATTGCCAATCTGTTTTTCCTCTGTTTACTGAAATAATCCTTACCACAATTAAAGTACACACCTAAGTATTTTAAATGCTCAAATACTGAAATATTCTCAATTTGCTGCGGTTTATCTTCCATGTTATAGATCATGCATGAGCTCTTGCTTCTGTTAATTTTTTTCCCCAAGTTTCCCCGCACTCTCTGTGACTACTCTCACCAATGTTCTCATATCTTCAACACTCTGCGCTACCAGCAATCCATCATCGGCAAAGAATAAAACTGGAATATATAACAGTCTATTACGGAATCCCAATCCTGTTTCAACTATATCTCTGATGATCATATTTACTAGCATTAAAAATAGCCAGGGTGAGCATGTGCAGCCTTGTCTTATGCCACTGAATATTTCTAGATCACCAATTGGGGTTTTGTTCAGAATTAATTTAGTTTTGTCTCCAGTATACAAGGTGCGTTCCCGTGCTGAAGAACTCGAAGAACGTTCCTTCAAGGTACGAAGTACGGTCCCTCGGTTAGCGTTCCCGTGCAACCACTTCAATGTGTACGATTCCGTGGTTTAGGAATTAATATCACTAATTAATTAGGGATATTAACAATCAATAATTTGGTTTGGTTGGTTAAATTAATTAAAAATCAATCTCAAAACATGTAATATAATGTCAATTATGAATTTTATTAATTTATAAATAAGAACAGGTGTTTCTCCCGCCCTATTCGTTTGTTTGTTTACGTTTGTGACGTCACGGCTGCCAAGAGGGACAGCTCGACGTACTACCTACCGTGTCGTCGAGTTCCACGAACTTGACGAACGTTCTTCATCACGGGAACGGTTTGTTCTCGTAGAATTGAGGGACGTCCTTCGAGTTCTTCAGCACGGGAACGCACCAACAGTTGCAGTCAAAAAACGATTTCACCAAAAAAGTCTAAATGGCGGAAATTCTAGTAAAAAGGGCTAGTATGGGTCAAAAACAATGTTATTTTTGTACCGGAATCTTAATTGCGTTATATCTCGTAAACGAAGAGTTTCTACAAAAAATGGTATGAATGATAAAAGTCTTAAAATGGCACATTACACCTTTGTAAAATGTCAGTCAAAAAATTGAAAATTGGAGGCGGACCTAACAAAATACCTAGCTATAGGTACTATCGCGGAAAAGTGTATCCGTCCAATTGCTGAGGCGCGCATGAATAATCTAGTTCCCACTGTACCACGGATTATCGTACGCTACCCCAAATTCTCATTTTACCCCCTCATGTAAGAAATTTCCATTCTTTTTAATGCAGTGCGGGACATTTCGTCTTCAGCCCTCATTGTGAAAAGTCATCAAATTTCACTCTCTCTATTTAAAAACTTGTGTTTTAGGCAGATCGAAAATTAGTCTTTCTTTAGAATTTAGATACTAATTTCACTTAGCATGGATAAGTTATTCTTCAGTCTTTCTAGCTGAGGACTCTATTTTTTATTGTCATGCTCATATGGAACTATATCTTTTACTTATACATTTGTAAATTAACTTTTTTTCGCTTCTTTTATTTTCTAAGTTCTAGATTCAAAATTTTAAGCTATATTTTTTAACTCCGTGAAAAATTGATAATGCTACCATTTTTAGGCAGCTTAATCCTTGAAATTGAGATATTCGAAAGACTGATCAGATTTCTGAGCTAGTTTTTTTCTTCTTGGATATGAACTCTAAATATTTTTATCGGTTGATTTTTTTGCTTTTTGCTGATAGCTGAGACGAAGTCCAGCTCAATATCAAGTGTTTCTGTTCTTGAGATCATTTCGAATTATAAATTTATCAATATTTCACAGATTTTCTCGAAATTGCTGATGGAATTTGCAATTTATTACCAAAATGTGTGCTTTCAAAACTTTTGTATCTTTACTTCTGGACTTTGAAATAATACCGAACTTCAGAATTTTTTTTCTATAGTTAGTGGAACCATTTTTTATAGGTATCCAAACCTGCAAAATGTCGAGATTTGGAACAGTTTACGAAATAGCAAAATTAGATTCTTCTAACTTCTTTACATTTCTCTGTACTAGAGTCATAAAGCAGTGCCCGCACAGTAAATAAACTATTTAATTTTAAAAGAATACGGAATTCTACTTTATATTATTGTGCCTAAATTCCTTTGAATACGATCTGTAGACATGGAATAGAAAAGAAAAAAAAACCTAAAGCTGTAGCTTATAACCACATTTTATTTTAGCCTTTAGACTCCTAGAGATTAGGTAGGTATATACTTTATTAATTGTTTTATTATGCATATGATTCTTCCTTTCGTAAATAGCCGCCGGTTTACGTCAACACTTCTATAACGTAGACTGTAGTATATACTTTTTGTTTAAACTCTTCTTTCTGTACCTATTTATAAATACCTTTAAATTTAATAATCTTTTTCAGGTTTTAGTCTCGCAATACCTTTAGATATAAAAATATTTATGCACTATTAAAAAAGGGAAAACCTACAAATAATTTTCTGAACAGCTGGTTGCTCAAGGTTAGTGTTAAACGGTAAATGTAATTACGTATATTCACCTAATTTATTTTTCCCGTAATTTTTAGCTAGTGATTCTACTACCAAATTCTCGTTTTTATTTTGTGCAGGTAACTTTTAAGAAATTTCTTTCTTTCTGGGTAGCAAAGAATTAATAAGCCTGCATGAGCTCTAGGGTCACGCAGGTAAATTGTGGCCTTTTAATTTTTAATTGCAGCCCTCTCAAAAGAGTCTCTAAAACATTTTGAATCGAAATTACATTAAAATGTTGCATCAAAAGAATCACAGTGAATGCTATAACTTATTAATTTAAGTTTTGACGTGTGTTTTGAAGCTATTATGTTTCAGTTGTTAGAGGCCGTAGTTAGTAAGTGGGCCGCAATTTACCTGCGTGACACTATCATGAAGCTGTTTGTGGTGGATTTAATAGAAGGGGGTTCCCTTTGGCTTCAAACTGTTGTAATTTGGATTAATAATGTCTTTTTTCATTCTTATGTTTATCTTTTCACGCCACTTGCAGTTTTAGAGGGTAGCACTAGGTTTATGCTTTCAAACTACAAGGTCTTCGACTTTTAGGTTTGTTAGGATTAATTTACTATCCCCTTTTCATTTTAATCTTCCATCCGTGAGTGCAGCCTCCGGACCTTAAATTTGGTCCTTATTTATTCTTTTCAAGTGAATGCATTCTCGGAGTAGCTCTTCTGTATTCATGAGCATTGTCACCGACGGTGGTAGGTGACTTTGTTCTTGAAGCCACTTTCAATTCAGACTGCTTCTTCCAGTCCCTTGTATTTAATTTCATTGTCAGCGATATGGCCTTTGGTTCCAAAGAAAACGTTAAACCCCTACTTAAATTAACAGAGATTATTTATTAATAATATATGTAAGATATTCATGTTGCATTTATGAGTTTTCAACGAATGACACTATGTAACAGTCATGAATTGAAGAAAGAGGCAGAGAATTTTTCGATACAAACAGTTGCAAATTGGATGATGACCAAGTTTTTTTTCCTTTTAGTTTCATTGAAATTCCCTGTTTTGTAGAATAGCACTAGATAGGGATAACAATTTAGTCTTAGATTGTTTATTAATATAATTTGCAATATGTTTTTGCACCCTTTTTGTTTATTTTCCTCTTACTTTCGCGATCACTAGATTCTCATTCCGTAACATTCCATTGAAGAGTCTCTTTCCAATCTAACTGCTAGATCTATATTAAGGTCTTTTCTATTTATTTTCCGATTAACGAAATCTCGAAACCATTATATTCGCATCAAACCTATTCAATAACAATAACTTGTATACTAATTTATATTATTAAAATTTGTTTCCAGTTCAATGGGGAGAGAGAGCATTCGCTAGGCGAAAGACCACTACCTATGACCAGATCACTTTCCCTCACAAGAAAGCGGAAGAAACAAACGACAGCAGTGCAAATCTCCCTTTTCTTAATTGGTAAGGACAAATTTCTATTAGTTCAGTGATAACTGATAGAATTAGCTAAGTTATTCGTATCAGTTATGTTTCATAAATATATAATTTAAAAAATGCATGAAAATTGTTTAAAGATATAATATAGTAGGGTAATTGTTAAACCCCCAGTAGCTGTATCCTCAGTCTGTTCAGGTGAATATAAGGGAAGAGCACAACAGCTTCAGGCTCTTCATTTTTGTGGCTAATTGTAGTTTCTGAGAATAACTCTATGTGTTTTTTTTTTGTCCAGTAGGCTTCATTTATTATCACTTCTTCATTCTCCTTTTTCATATGTGAGTGCTGCCACCGGTGTCGGTGACTCTTTTAGTCACATTCCTTGGTAAGTGACTGCAGTCATGGATTTTTTTTTTTTTTTGCATTCATAAGCGTTATTTGTCTTCGACTGGTGGTAGTTTATTCTTTCATGGAGTCTCTTTCCTTTCTAACTGTTACTTCAAGCCCCATATATATTCAATTTCTTTTCAATATCAGCGATATGGCCTAAAAACTTTCAATTAAATTGATTGGCAATTGTAAATTATTTCGTTCAAATACTTTACAATTGGTAATTGTAAATACACAACTTAAGGTTTCTGTAGTTTCTGAAATACTGAATTCTTAAATACTGACTGTGATACACGGTTATTTATTTTGCTAGTATTAAAATTTGCAAATATTCAGAGTACTGGTAATAATTAATTGAACTCTTATATAGTTACTTGTATACAATTTTTTTTAACCTCTATTGAGAGAGTATAATGGTCGTTCTAAAGAAAATAGTTCATTATAGTTTTTTAATTTTCTTAACTGTAGCTTTTTGTTTATAGCCTAGTTTAGAATTCTTGACTCATTAAATCATTAAACTAAAAAAAACGTTTAAACTCTTCAAATTTACTGATAATACGAATAGCTTAATTTATACAATATCCTAGATTACTTCAACATGTAACTTGCCGCTAAAATGAGAGTTTCTACAATATTTCATTAGTCCTTGTGACATTCATATTTGAACATTTAAATAAAAATTAAGTAGTTTAGTGACATTGTTCAGTTTTTTCAACTTATTGACTTTCATTTTTTCTATTTTACAGTTTCGTTCTTTGCATCTCCTTTGACAAGAACATTTAAGAAACAAATCAAATGAAATTTAATACTTCCTTCCATTTTTGAGGCAAATATGTATTACCCTTTTTCAGTACAATTTCTGTTTCCATAAAGCTATAATCTTATTTAAAAAAATGACCAATATTTAATTTCAAGAAATTAGTAAAATTCAATTATCTCTTTTGTAGAGTTCTTTAGTTTCGTTTAAATTAATTCGACTTTTTTCCAGTTAGTTTGTAATATAGTCCTTTGTAGCATTATTTGTAGTAAGTATTCTACGGATTGGAATTAGACTTTATCTAACAGTTAGTCTCGAGTAATGGAAGATAAATGTAGCGTTTCTATAAAACCACATTTCTAATGCTAAACATCTATTCAACCTTATCTTGCAATTTCCAAAAATAGCTTTGTTGTCTCTTCTTCACTCATTTTAAATTATCCCTTTCTTTTCATCGTTCGCGGTATAACCTCTTAATTCATCAACATAAAGAAAAAATTAAAAATATTAGATCGAGGTGTTACTCTTTTTAGTCCTTTGGTGAAATATTTTGTAAGTTTGATTTTTAAAATTTGAAACACACTCTGATCACAGTAAGGATTTTAATCTATCTGTGTTCTACTTTCCATTAATCTTGTTTTCTATCAAATGTTGTTTCTTCCTTGCCACTCGAATGTGGATACTTTTAACATAACGAAATGTGCTTCGAATACACATTGTTCAGGATTTTGTAGAATAGAGCTAGGGTTATGCTCTTCAACTACGAGGTCTTAGATTTTTGTGTTAGGTAGGTTCGTAGGCTTCATTTACTATCACCTCTTCATTTTCCTTTTCCATCCGTTAGTGCAGCCACCGGTGCTTGCGTCCCGTTTCGTCACATTCCTTGGTAAGTGACTGCATTCACGGAGTAGCTTTTCTGCATCCATGAGCATTGTCACCAACGATGGTAAGTGCCTTTGTTCATGGAGCCACTTTTCTTTCTGACTGCTTCTTCTAGTCCCTTGTATTTAATTTCCTTTTACGTCAGTGAAATAGTCACGATATGACTGAAGCACGACGTTAAACCCCTACTATAATAAAAAAAAAATATTATAGTATGAGATTAAAATAAAATCTATTCAGTTTGTTTTATCTTGTTAATAATTGTTTGTAGCGTAATTCTAAGTCAATATCAGAGATTTTTTAATCAATTTGTTTGTAAACATTTTCAGATTCAAATAACTTCGCACCACTGCAGTTCTCATCAGGACAGTTCTCATCATGGCAGTTCTCATCAGTGAAGTTGCCATCAGGGAAGTTGCCATCAGGGAAGTTGCCATCAGTGAAGTTGCCATCAGTGAAGTTGCCATCAGTGAAGTTGCCATCAGTGAAGTTGCCATCAGTGAAGTTGCCATCAGTGAAGTTGCCATCAGTGAAGTTGCCATCAGTGAACTGAGTGAAGTTCTCATCAGGACAGTACTAATCACTATCAGAGGAGTTCTCATCATTCCCAGGAAGTCTGGTCTCATTTCCTGTGATATCCATTTATTCATGCTTATTACTTTTAGATTTTCAACGACTTTTCTCCGTGAAAAGGAAGTGCATAAAATACCGAACTAATTTGTGTATTTTATTTGCGTTTAATCTTAGGTAAATATAGAATTAATTGTATATTGTAAGTTCATGTTAATCATTCAACCCTAAGCTTTTAAAAATTGTTCTAAGATTGATACTTCATGTAAACTAGTACTAATCAAAAATCCTTAATTTTAGTAAGAATTGTATCGGGTAGTTTTTACTTTAGAAATAACCTGCAAGTGTATTTAGTCGTGTAGTAGTTTTTTAAATTTTTACTTAATTTAATTGTTATCTTCAACTTTTGTAAAACACTATTTTTTATAAATATAAAATTATTATCTATTTTCAATTATTGATCCTTTATTTATCTTATTTTTTAAGTAAAAAACTAATATTGTATGATAGAGATAGAACTTGCAAGTTGAAAGCCTTAGTTGACAGTTGTCATGAATCCCAGTTTCACTTTGATGTCATAAATTAAGCACCAAAACTGCAGTAGGCTACATTAGTTCTGTTCTTGGAGAACTTTCTTTTGGTTCATCTCATAGAACTTTGTAACTTATTTTATTGTCAACGTTGGCGATGTGGCATTTATTGAGAAGAAAAATAATGATCACTTCAGTTATTTTTAGTTCACGATATCACTGCTTGTTAATTGGTCGTGCATGCATTTAATATATAAAAAATTTAAACTGAAAAGAATCAGTTCACTTGATGATAAAAAATCCATCAAATTACTGCATTTAAAATCTAAACTAAATAGATTAAGTTACAACTTAGTCATAGCTTTATTTTATTCTTTAGCCTAAAAGAATTTTTCAATTAAATAACTTCAATAAAAGATAGAAAGTTTGATCGGTATAGCCGTATAGGTAATTAGTAATTACTTATTTATAAGTTGATGAAAATAGAGAAAAACGCTTGTCAGCAACGTAATGATTGTTGTCATTAAATTAAGACGTAAGATAAATTATTATCATTTTAAAAACACAAATTTTAATAACTTCCTCATTTGGCCAATATATTGAATGAATTAAAAAAGATTATAGACACAAAGGACTTTGAAAAAGAAGAGAAACTTGTCTTATCGACGAAATTAGTCATCACTAGTAATTTATTGGAAATTCTGAATGCAGAAAATCTCCGGATTATAATTTATAACCGAGACAGGTTATAGCCCGTCCAGCAAATTATTTAAATGTGAAAAAAATGCAAAGCTATTAAAAATCATATCTTTAGACGATTAAATGCTCTTGTGTGAATGATTATAATATAAAATATTCGTGGAATAAGATTTGACAAAACTGAAAGTAAAACTATAGACATTTACCACAAAGTTGAAAACGTGTATTATAGTTTTAATAATATAGCCAAAAGGAGAACAAATAATTTAAAGGTGTAAAAGAAGCGAAGTTATTTAAAATCATATCTGAAGAGGATTAGTTTAATGTTCTTGTGTGAATGGTTGTCATAAATAATATTTTTGGAATTAATGAGATTTAATAAAGCTAGAAATCTACTTTTACCTCAAATTCGAATAGTTATTAGTTTCAATATTAGAACGACAATTGGTCAAAAGTAAATTGCATAAAATACATACATGAGTAAATCGTATGAAATATATACCAAGGTTAATTGAATGGAAAATTTCAAAATTATAATTATTCATTTCAAATTATAAAAAAAATACATTTATTCATTACAAAATGAACATTGCATGGATGATACAAATGAAACTATATATCTATACTTTAATTTAAATAATACAAAAATAATATCTAATCACTTGTCAGAAATCAGTATATATCACCCCCCACTCCCCCCCCCCCCCGTCCCTCCTCTAGATACACATATCTAATCCCCCATTTCACCCAATTACCCTAGCATTTTACCACAGCAATAGGCTCCTCCTTATTGGGGGATTTTTGAACGCGGAGGAATACTCTCTAAAATGCCATATGCAAAAAATAAGAAAGGTCATAAATGCTAAAATAGCATACTACAACAGCTGACGGATACACTTTTCCGTGATAGTACCTACTTTACCATTTTTCAAATTGAATGAATGTAGAATCTAGAATGTAATACAGTGAAACTCCTGAGTTATGAAGTAATGGTTACTTCATAATTCGTTTGCAGTGATAGTTTAAAATCATAGCTAATTTTTGTCATTGAGGGATAACTATGGTATAATTCTTATATTGATGTGAACTAATAATTTATACAAAATTGAGGTAATTAAACAAATTTTAGGTTAATGTTGTTGGAAATCAATATAACTACTTATTAGCTACTCTTTATTGTACAACCCAGCTAGCCATATCCTCTCTGTCCCGCGTGGGACATCCCTCGCTAGCGAGGGACAGAGAGGGACGGGGGATTTCAGACGTCTCCAGACGTCTGAAATCCCACTAATGACCCACGTCTGTCCCATGCGGGATGTCCCTCGTCTGTCCCACGTCTTAAATCCCACTCACATCCCACGTCTTTCCCATGTGGGATGTCCCTCTCTGTCCCACGTGGGATGTCCCACGTCTGTCCCACGTAGGATGTCCCACGTCTGTCTCACGTGGGATGTCCCACGTCTGTCTCACGTGGGATGTCCTGTTAGAATTATGCAGTGTACTACTAGCTTGAAGTTGAGGATAATTCTTGAGAGACTGTTGAAGTATTTATTTGAACAAAACGAATGTAAAATTTAGGAGAAAAGGTGCTCTAATATCATTAACTATCGTATCCACTTTACGCAAAATAAATTAAATTAATATTCATAAAATATACAAATGCTATTTTAACACTCCTTCTCATTTGTAATCCTATGAAGAATATTAATATATACTATATGCTACCAAACAAAAAATAATTAGACATAATGTTATTGGCTTATGATTAACATCTTTGCTCAGTCTTAGAAAAATATATGAAAGGAGAAATCCAATATAATAATAAAGTAATTAAATCACTTTAGTTCCATTACTCCATTCAGATTCCTAAGATATTTGAATTTATCTCTAGCAAGTGGCTTAGTGAATATGTCAGCAGGCATTTTCTCAGTACACAGATATTCAACGGTAATGTTTCCTTTTTTAACTTGATCTCTTATGAAGTGAGTTTTTATGTCCAAATGCTTTATTTTGACGTGAAATTCACTATTTTTAGACATACTGATTGCAGCTGTATTGTCTTCAAAGATAGTAATTGGCTCAGCAGAAGATTCATCAAGATCTGACATTAGATTTTTTAACCACACAGCTTCTTGAGCATATTTACTGAGAGCAGTGTATTCTGCTTCAGCTGTAGAGAGAGCTACTGTTGTTTGCTTTTTACTTGACCAGCTCACTGGAACATTTTGCAGTTTGAAAACATATCCTGATGTTGATTTCCGATCCGCAGTGTTTCCAGCAAAATCAGAGTCAGAATAACCAGTGAGAGTTGTTGTTGGTTTAGATTGGTAATTAATTCCAAAATTAATTGTGCCTTTCAAATACCGAAATATCCTTTTGACTGCTGACCAGTGAACCGTAGAAGGTTTGAAACAATGACGACTCACTTGATGAACAGCAAATGTTATATCTGGCCTTGTCTTAGTTGATAGATATATCAAGCTTCCAACTGCAGACTGATATATTTTAGAATCAAATTCTTCATCTTCTTCTCGGAAAGGAATTAATTTAGCATTGGGATCAGCTGGTGTATCAATACTGTTACAAGATGTAAAATTGAATTGTTCCAGCATGTTGGTAATATAATCAGACTGACCTAACCAGAAATCACCATTTGGTTGTTGAATAATTTTGACTCCAAGGAATTCTTTTATTTGACCGAGATCTTTAACTTCATATTTTTCAGATAGATGTTGCTTTACTAGTTCAATTTCTTCTTTATTCTCACCAGCAATAATGAGATCATCAACATAAAGACCAATATAGATGCCTTTTTGTGATTTGTACACAGAGAAAAAAGTTTACTCATATTTAATGGGTCAACAATTTATGCTTTGAATCAATTCATTACGTGAGTTAGTTGGACTTATTCATGTTTTCACGTGTGTCAAAACAACTATGACGTGGTGTGTCACCAAATGTAGTTAATTCAAATCATTTTATGGATTGAATCAACTTACTATGAGAGTTAGAGTTACATTTTGGGAGTTTGAACATATATGTTAAAGGTCCTCTCCAGGCTCCGGGAAAAGAATGAGTTTATTACATATTATTTTAGAACTAAGAACTACGATCATTATTCCGCAAACCGCATACAATTCGGTTCAGTATATATTTTATTATTTGCTTTTAAAGTTTTTAAATACTATGTGAGCAACAATCGAGCGAATCTCCAACCTGACGCTGAGAAAAAAGATTGTACACTTTGTTTTGATTTCAAATTTAGATTTTTAAACAAACAATGCGTTTTTGGCCTTCTTTTAAGATATTAATTGTTTCTAAAAGTATATAAACGTTTCTATAATAAGTTCATCCAAATTTAAACCTTTAAACGAGTAATAAATAGATTTATTAAACCAAATACCTAGTTGACAATCAAAACAAATGGTGTACATTCTTTTTCTTCAGACTGAAAATTAGAAAGTCGGAAGTAAAGTAGGTTTTGTAGATTTTGGATTATAAAAATCTTTAAAAGCATATAAAATTTAAAATATGCTATCAAATTTGATGGGGTTTGCAGTAAAATGATAAGAAACATTAGCCTCGTTGATTTAAGCAATAAAGAAATTTGCTTGGAGGGGACCTTTAAAACAACTAGGACATAGTGTGTTGAAGTAACTCACAAAGATTGTTAATCCAATGTATCTGGTGTATGAATTAACTTACTATGAGAGTTGGCGCTACTTTTTAAGTTTGGGTGTGAGTTTTAAATGAGTATGTGGCAACTAATGTTTTCCTCAAAGCCAATTAATCGGTTGACACTTTACAGTACAAATCTTGTTTTAAGTGTGTTACGTGTTGAATGTGAACGCTCCTCAATACCATTTTAGTTCAAGTGCAAACAATAGCGTTATATGCACTAAATAGTATTATCGCTGCCGATCGATTATTAATTATTAATTAATTCCATTAATACATAGATAAATGCCTGCCTAAATATTCTAAAAAATTTGGGATTGATAGGGTGGTGGCTAGGTAGTTATTTGAAGAGCTGATAATCAGTGTATAACTTTTCATAATAATAAATTTTGATTACTGCCTTCCGGTTTGTAAACTGATATCCAAACTAATTTTCCTAGATTATTATATGTTAACTTATTTAAGCATCATACCTAGCTAGCTGTTTTTTTTCCAGTGTCAATACTCAATACCTTCTACATTGGCTAGGCAGTTATTGCGCTGTCCTTAGATAGGTTAAGTTCCAAATTATCAGGTGATTTCACATTTTCGGTCTCGTATGAAATATAGTATATAGCTACCTAATAATTAATTGAAATAAAAGTTGATCAATTATTTTATATAGTTTTTTTAGGCGACCGAAAATGTGGAACCGTCCGATAATTCGGAACTTATCCTAGTATCTCAAGTTAAGTATTCTGATAATTTATATATTTTAAACCAAATTAGTGTACCTATAGGTAGGGTTGCACAGGTAAATTCGGTTCTTTAATTTCTAATTGCGGCCCTATTAAGAAAGTCTCAAAATCCATTTTAAATTAGTTTAGCTATATATTGAATTGTTCAACAGATCAATTTATGATAGGTTCTATTTATTTCACGAGTACCTTGAAGCCATGATGGTTATTAATGTTTCTGAGATAAGAGACTGCAGTTAGTTGAAGTGCCGCAATTTACCTACTTGACCCTAGTTTTCTATGACCGGGAGAACTCCGTCCGGGGAGCAAATAAGGAGAACACCGTCCAGGGATTTGGCAGTGAGAACTCCAACCAGAGGTGAGCCTTTTGATATATTATACTTTTTTGGTATTTTATTAAAGTCTAAATTAAGAGTGTACAATGAACAAAATTATGAGGATTAGCAAGGAGAATCCATTACATTTATTAGAGCTAAATTTATACTGCATCTGAAGATTTATAAATAGTTTAACATTTTATATAAATAATTAACTTATATGAAACAGTTATCAGTTTATTAATAGTTCTCTTCATTTCTTTATTAATATGGTTTTCTATATTTTCTGAATCTACTTTCAGATCTTTATGAAGAATTGATAGAGTAGATCAACGTCATCAACCATCGGAGTCCTCTTCAATTCCTCTGAATGATTCAGGAACAATTATGATCTGTCAAAGTAAGTATTTGAAAATGTTAGATGCTTTTTAAAAATGTATGTGCAATATTATTATCTATTACTCTTTCATGTGCTTTTAGGGATTCCAGACATGAAAAGAATATCGAAGCTGTCGCTATCTCTTCACAAAAGGAGAAAAGAGTAGGTGATGTTATTGATAATGTATATGAACGTTACTATGAATTTCTATTATATATATATTAATATACGAATCTCTTATTTCAGGAATTGGCAACCTACAGTCGTGAAAGACAGTGACGAGAATTCAAATTTTACTTCTAAATAAAAAAAAAATCTAAAACTTAAATGTTTATATTTCGTTTTCAATTTGACCTTGGTAAATTCTATTAGCATATTTCTACATCAGTGCCTATAAGTAAGATGAATTGCACTAAAATATGGTTTAGAAAACAAAGGCTTTATTGTTATTCATTTAAGTTATAGTACAATTGCAGCACATCAAAGATTTATTCTATCAAAATTTGTTTTTGTAGTCTAGCCGGGTAATTTAATTTATCTAGCCAACCTAGTATTTATCACTACGTAAAGTTATTTACGTCATCTAACTACTTATTTATAAACTGACCTGATGAAGTTATTTATTCAATCTAATCTATTAATTTACAACTAATAACCATATATCAATTCATCGGATCGAAAACATTTCCAAAAGCAAAGATTATTCTAGGTGATCATTTTTTTTTAAATCAAAATAGTATGCATATCACAGAAGCAAAAGTAGAAAATAGATGAACATGTTAGATTTGGTCGTAGAAAATGAATAGTCTAATCTAATTGATACCGGCACCTAACTCGAGATTATGATTTAATAGAGTAAATATATTGACTACAAAAGTCATGTAAAAAGTTTGGCTACTGCTAACCGGACCGAGATTTCAATCTACACTAATAGTTGATATACATTTACTTAGTTTACTAGTAGTTGATACAACCAACACGAGATGTTGATATAACCTACACGAGTAGTTGATACAACCAACACGAGATGTTGATATAACCAACACGATTAGTTGATATAACCAACACGAGTAGTTGGTATAACCTTTACGGGTAGCTGATGTAACCTACACGAGTAGTTGATATAACCTGCACGAGTAGTTGGTATAACCTACACGAGTAGTTGGTATAACCTACACGAGTAGTTGGTATAACCTACACGAGTAGTTGATGTAACCAACACGAGTAGTTGGTATAACACATAGGAGTGATTGGAGAAACATACACAAGTAGTTGATGTAACCTTGTTCTGCAGTTGTTATAACCATTACATATAATTGGTTCAACCATCTCGAGTAGTTTTGACTATCACAGACAGTTGTTGTGACCTTCGGGAAATAAAAATAATCAACTCACATATGTGTTGTTTTAACCAACGTCAATTTAACTCATTTTAAATAGTACCTGCAACTCACCACGTAGGTAGGTGCACAGGTAAACCATAAAATTTAGTCAAAACAAATCAAATATGATTTGATTCAACTAATCCTTTCTCTGTGTGTAGATACAAGGATCACTAGCTACATTTTCAAATCCCATTTCAATTAACCGGTTATTAATTGAATCATTCCAGCATCTTGGACTTTGTTTGAGCCCATATATACTTTTTTTCAAGTAGCACACCAAATCTCTGTTGTTTTCAATAACATAGCCTTTTGGCTGTTTCATGAATACGTCTTCTTTTAAGTCTCCATTTAGGAAAGCAGTTTTAATGTCCATTTGCTGAACATGGAATCGGTTTCTAGCAGATAGGGCTAACAAAGTTCTGATTGATTCAAATCGAACGACAGGACTGAATGTTTCGTCATAATCTTTTCCCTGTTTTTGTGAGTAGCCTTGAGCAACCAGTCTTGCTTTGTACACTATTTTATTATCACAGTATTTCTTTTTAAATATCCACTTTGAATTAACAAGTTTCTTTCCTGGAGGTAGTTGCACAAGATCATATACATTATTCTTTTCCATGGATTCCATTTCAGTGTCCATAGCTTTTTTCCAGTTTGGATCATTTATTGCTTCTTCCACTGATTTTGGTTCACAGGAAACAGCAGCATTCACCCACTCTCCATAAGTATCAGGAGCTCTATGACTTCTTTTTGACTTTCTTGCAGGAATTTCTACATCTGCTTCATTAGGAGTTATTTGTGATCTTTTTATATGAATTTCTTCATCAGCTTCGGTAGGTAAACTTTGAAGAGTTTCATATATCTTAACTTGTTGTATTTCATTTATTTCTGATTCCCTTTTATCAGTGTGATGAATTTGTTCGTTTTCACTGAACACTACATTTCGCTCAATGAACACAATCTCTTTGTTGATATCGTATAATCTGAAACCTTTCTTTAATTCACAGTAACCTAGAAAAATGCATTTCTTTGCTTTCTGATCTAGTTTTCTTCTATTTTCTTTTGGAATGTGAGCGTAAGCAATGCAACCAAAAGGTTTGAAGTGATTAATATTAGGCTTTACTCCTTTAATGGCTTCATATGGTGTTTTATTGCTAAGTGTACTTGTAGAAGATCGATTTTTAACATAAGCAGCTGTGTTAAGAGCTTCAGCCCAAAATGACTTGTCCAGTTTTGAATCAAGAAGCATGGCTCTCACGGTCTCTATATGAGTGTTCTGTTCAATCTTTCACTTACACCATTTTGTTTTGGACATGAAGGTACAGTAGTTTCATGCTTGATACCTTTCTCTTGAAGATATTCTTTGAACTCATTAGAGCAATATTCACCTCCATTATCTGATCTTAAGATTTTAATGAAGTTACCAGTTTCTTTTTCTACACTTGTTTTGAAATTTTGAAAAATTTCAAAGGCGTCGCTTTTCTTTTTCATAGGATACACCCATACATATCTTGACTTATCATCTGTGAATGTGATAAAATATTCAGCCATTCCTATTGATCTTTGTTCAAGTTTTCCACATACATCAGAATGAATGAGCTCTAATAGTTCTCTTGATTTAATTTTCTTACTCTGAGGAAATGGACATCGTTTTATTTTAGCAGAAGTACATGGCTCGCAGATATTTTTTGTTGGAGATTCTGTTTCATTTATTTTAAAACTATCAACCAAATTATCTCGAGACATTTTCTCTATTCGTTGGCTTCCAATATGACCAAGTCGACGATGCCACAATTCTTTCGATGCAGCAGTATGAGCTTCTTCAGTTTCAGTAAGGTAAAACAAATTATTCTCCTTCTGAGCTTCGGCAATAATTTCATTGTCTTTACCAACAAAACTACATTTGTCTTTTGAGAAGATAGCAGTTATACCTTCATTTGAAGTTTAAGAGATGCTCAAAAGATTGTACGACAATTTTGGAATGTACAATACATTTCTAAGTTTTAATTTGTTTTTATGATGCTTGGTGTTGACGTTAATAATTACGCTTCCTTTGCCTTTTACCTCAAGTGTACGTCCATCATCTATACTAACTTCTTCAGGATGCTTCAATTCTGAAAAATCTGTTAGGAGTTTCTTTTGGAATATCATGTGGCTCGTTGCTCGAGAATCTATTATCCATGTATTAAGATTTGAATGGTTCTGTACAGAACATGCTTGATGTGTCACTAGTCCAACACAATTTTCAGGGAAATCTGGTTTAGACATCACTTGATTCAATTTTTCACCTTTGCATTTAAATTGTACGTTATTTTTCTTCAATTCTGGGTGAAGAATCCAACAGTCTTTGAAAATATGTCCAGTCTTGTGATAATGATTGCATTTCTTCACGATCTTTGGTTGTTTCTTAACATATAGTGCTTGTGTAATCTCCTTCTCTGACTGCCTCTCTTTCATTTTATTTTCTTGTTCTAATAGTTTTGAACTACAGTTTGAAAGTCATCGGGAAGAGTATCAACATTTTCTATAGTAGTTACAACCATGTCATAACTATCAGGTAAAGAACAAAGTAAATAAAACACTTTGTCATCATTTTCAAGGGATTCACCAATCGCAGCAAGATTACTATAAGTTTCAGAGAAAAATTTCACATGATTTTGCAGATTCATCTTATCAGTCATCTTCGTGTTTATTAATTTTTTTCTTAATGAAAATTTATTTGCAACAGATTTCTTTCGAAATGTTGTTTCTAATACCTTCCAAACATCAACAGGATTTTTGCATTTCCTATTAGATATATTAAATCTGTTGAAATTTTAGTTAAATGTATTACACACTCGTTATATATTTAATGTTAACTTCCTGTTAGACTAGCTCAGCTATATTAAATTACCTATTGTTTCAATAACTATGTATTACTTTTAATGAGAAACGGACATAAAGTCTAAAGTCGATCACACTTCCGTCGAGGGTTAAATACCCTGACTGGTAGCTTCTGAAGGCAGTCTGTCTTTAACATTACTCAGAGAGAGATATGATTCACTCATCTCTCTATATAGACTTCTAATTGTATAACATATTTACTCTTTAAAATAAACTCTATGTCTTAACGTTGTTAACCCACTGTTATTTAACCTAATTCTAACAGGTTATGGGCCCAGTGAACGATAAGAGTTTATAAATCAAATTATGTTTAAACAAATTAGAAGTTTATAATAGTAATAAAAACGAAGTGCTGTGAAAAAAGTGTTAACCTATATGAAACATATCACTAAAAACGCTTGCGTAAGCATATCGTGGTCACGCGCTAATGAGGTCAATTATAATGATTGCTCTAGCGAAAAATGCACTTGTGTTATAATATAATGATTTAGTATTTTTGCGGAAGAGGTGTCAAGAGAGGTCACAAATTACCTTTAAATCTGTGACCTTATCCTTTGGTAAACAGTCTTTCAACAAAAGGTTCTTGCGAACTAAGGCTGTGTTACTGTTCCAATTAAATATTAATAATTATAGTCAGTGAATGAAGTTATTCTTATGAATTAGAATAATTTTAAAACATCAAACTCAGTTAAACAGTAAATCAATTTAACTGCTGTGGTTGGTTGTGTTTGTTATAGTATTGAATGATAATAAATACTTTCAACAAAAAGGATCTTGCGAACTGAGATTTCTGTTGTTGTTCCAATTGAATATTAATAATTATATTCAGTTATTCTTATGAATTAGAATAATGTTAAAACATCAGTTCAGTTAAACAGTAAATCAATTTAACTGCATTGGTTGTTTATGTTTGGTAAATATTGAAGAAATACTTTGAAAACATGTCTTCAAATAAGTTACAGGGGATTGTTCCCCTAGACGGAAATAATTACCCTACATGGAGGATACAAATGAAGATGCATCTCTTACGAGAGAAACTGATGGATTTTGCGGATGGATCTAAAACAGTTCCAATTGATTCAGCTTCAACTGAGGTGAAGAATGCCTATGCTAATAATTATAATAAAGCTCTGGCAGATATAGTACTATCTATTTCACCGGATCAATTGTACTTAGTTGGACAACCGACGGATCCACACGCTGTCTGGACTACACTTCAAGACACGTTTCAAAAGAACACGTGGGCTAACAAATTTCGTCTGAAGAAAAAGCTCTACAATCTAAAATTGAAGTCTCCTGATCTACTCGACTTTCATTTGAAGGAACTAACTGAAGTTTTTCAAGAGCTTGCCTTGTTAAATCAAGTGATCAGTGAAGAGGATAAAGTGATTTGTCTTCTGTCATCACTGCCAGGGCCGTTTGAAGTGCTTGTCACTGCACTTGAAGCTCAGACAGACATCCCTAACTGGATTACCGTAGCTGACACACTCCGGAGAGAAGCTGAAAAGTTGAGTATTAAAACCAATAATGCATTAGCATTATCAAATACTCAGAATTATGCTGGAGTAAACAAACAGTCCATCATTTGCCATTTCTGCAATAAGATGGGACACCTGAAAAAGGACTGCTTTAAATTTAAAAGGTCTTCTCAAACTAATAGAACTCAAAACCAGCCAAATGTTGTAAATGTAAGTCATATAGAACTAAATCACACAATGTATGTTAATGATATCGCTCTTTGTAACAAATATGCCGACAGTAATATTTGGATAATAGATTCAGGCTCTTCATCACACATGAGTGGTGATAAAAATTTATGTAAAGATTTTGCAAATATTAGCAAACCTATAAATGTTAAAGTAGGAAATGGAGATGTCTTACAAGCTATTTCACTAGGAAATGTTTCTGTTATTGTGAATATACCAGGTGGTGGGAGTAGAACATGTAAAATAAATGATGTACTATATGTGCCAAATCTAGCTTTTAATCTACTATCAGTGTCTAAAATGACAAGTAATAATAAATCTATTATTTTTGAAAATGATAAATGTAAAATTTTGAACGAAAATAAAGAGTTAATGGCTGAGGCCAACTGTGTTGGTAAACTCTATTATCTTAATACTTTAGTTCATAAAGCTGCAGTAACTGTAGATCAAAATGAAGTAAACTTTCTATGGCACAGAAGGCTCGGTCATATAGGTAAAGATAACTTGACTAAAATGATCCGAACTAAATCAGTAAATGGTCTGGATAGTAAATTAAAAGCTATAGAAGGCGTGTGTGAACACTGCTGTAATGGGAAAATGCATAAAATACCTTTTTCTACAAGCATTAAGAAAAATTGTAAACCTCTTGATTTAATCCACACCGATGTCTGTGGGAAAATTACTCCCACTTCCAGGGGTAATAATTCATATTTTCTGACCTTTATTGATCATGCTACTCGATACTCCTGGATATATGTTATTGCACATAAGAGTGATGTGTTTCAGAAGTTTTTGGAATGGAAAGCTATGGTTGAAAATATTTATGAAAGGAAAATTAAAACCTTGCAGTCAGATAATGGAGGAGAATATACCTCAAATAAGTTTGAATCATATTTACGAAATGAAGGTATAATTCACCAGAAATCCATTCCTAAAACTCCTGAACAAAATGGGTTAGCTGAAAGATTTAATAGAACTATTATGGAAAAAGTTAGATGTATGTTATCTGATTCAGGAATTGATAAGGAATTCTGGGGTGAAGCACTATATACTGCAAATTATCTAAATAATAGATGCATTAATTCATATTTAGTAAATAAAACTCCATATGAAGCTTTAAATCGTAGAAAACCCAACATCGGGCATATAAAAGTTTTTGGATGCACAGGGTACGCACATATTTCTCGAGAGGAAAGATCTAAGTTAGAAAATAAAGCTACCAAATGTCTGTTTATTGGCTATGGCACAGTTACTAAAGGGTATAAGATGTATGATGTTGAATCTAAAAGAATCTTCTTTTCCAGGAATGTAACCTTTGATGAATCAATTTCATCTAAGATTGAGAGCCCTCAACTGAGTGAGACTCCTACCTCTCCACTGGTGTTCCATTCAGAAGATTCAGAACCTGCTGGACCAGAGAATCAACCTTCTGACGATAACCCTCCAATAATCCTCCCTGAGGCGCAACCTGTACCAGCTATCAGTCCTAATGAGGATCTTAGACGATCTTCCAGAATTCGTCGAGCTCCTATTAGATATGGTAGTTGGGAGTATGATCATGTTGAAGATGAGGAGGAGGGTTTATTAGTCAATGGGAATATCAATATCGAACCTAGGTCGGTATCTGAGGCTCTTAATAGCGGTTCTGAATCCTCTAAATGGAAACATGCCATGGAGAGGGAATTAAATGCTTTTGAGAAACATAAAGTTTTTGAACTCGTAAAACCTACCTCAGATTTAAATATAATTAAATCTAAATGGGTGTTTAAAAGAAAAAAGGGATCTGATGGTAGAGTGGTTTCATATAAAGCTAGATTAGTCGCTCAGGGTTTTTTACAGAGACCTGGAATCGACTATGATGAAATTTTTGCTCCTGTAGTGAGATTTGAATCGGTGCGAACCATGTTATCTTTAGCAGCTAACCAAAAATTATTTGTACATCATTTGGATGTAAATTCTGCTTTTTTGAATGGGGATCTTAAAGAAAATGTTTATATTAGACAGCCTCCTGGCTATGCTATTCCAGGAAAAGAAGATTTAGTATGTAAACTTAATAAATCTATGTATGGATTAAAACAATCACCCAAATGTTGGAATGATGCGTTGGATGCATATCTTAAATCCTTAGGCTTTATTCAGTCCTCTTGTGACTCTTGTATATATGTTAAATTAATCAATAACTCTCCATGCTTCATTTCTGTGTATGTAGATGATATTATTGTAGCATGTAAGAACTATGATGACCTGACTAAAATCAAGATTGATTTAAGTGCTAAATTTGAGATGAAAGACTTAGGTAAATTATCCTATTTCTTAGGCATAAAAATCGTTCAAGACGAAAATAAAATAGCCCTAAATCAATCTTCATTTGTCAACGAGTTATTAGATAGATTTGAATTCAATAATTGCAAACCTATTTCAACCCCTGCTGATGTTAATTCACATTTGGAACCAACTACTGATGAGTGTGAACTAGTAGACAAAACTAAATATCAATCAGCTGTAGGTGCCTTACTGTATCTATCTACTAAAACTAGACCTGACATAACTTATGCAGTTGGAAATGTCTCTAAATTTTGTTCCAATCCAAACACTAAGCACTGGTCTGCAATTAAGAGAATATTTAGATACCTAAAAGGCACACCGGATCTTGGCATTACATATGGTAATGAAGATTCTGAGTTGATAGGTTATTCTGATGCCGACTGGGCAGGAAACAGAGTTGATAGGAAAAGTACTTCTGGCCAATGCTTTATGTTAAATAATTCCATTATTTCTTGGCGCTCTGTGAAACAGTCATGTGTTGCTTTATCAACAGCTGAAGCTGAATATGTTTCCCTCTCTGGAGCCTCCCAAGAAGCTGTATTTCTAAATAAATTACTATTAGATTTTAAAGTACCAAATAAGAATCCTATAGTTTTGTTTGAGGATAATCAGTCAGCTATTTGTATTGCTAAAAATGAAAAAAATCATCCTAGATCGAAACACATTGATATTAAATTTCATTACATTAGAGATCTTGTTGCTTCAAACACAATTAAACTTGTGTATTGCCCCAGCGAAACTATGCTCGCTGACATATTCACTAAACCGTTGCCTCTTGATAGATTTACCAAATTAGTTGAATTAATAGGCATGAAAAATATATAATGTCGTGTGAGGAGGAGTGTTGAAATTTTAGTTAAATGTATTACACACTCGTTATATATTTAATGTTAACTTCCTGTTAGACTAGCTCAGCTATATTAAATTACCTATTGTTTCAATAACTATGTATTACTTTTAATGAGAAACGGACATAAAGTCTAAAGTCGATCACACTTCCGTCGAGGGTTAAATACCCTGACTGGTAGCTTCTGAAGGCAGTCTGTCTTTAACATTACTCAGAGAGAGATATGATTCACTCATCTCTCTATATAGACTTCTAATTGTATAACATATTTACTCTTTAAAATAAACTCTATGTCTTAACGTTGTTAACCCACTGTTATTTAACCTAATTCACGATCTTTGGTTGTTTCTTAACATATAGTGCTTGTGTAATCTCCTTCTCTGACTGCCTCTCTTTCATTTTATTTTCTTGTTCTAATAGTTTTGAACTACAGTTTGAAAGTCATCGGGAAGAGTATCAACATTTTCTATAGTAGTTACAACCATGTCATAACTATCAGGTAAAGAACAAAGTAAATAAAACACTTTGTCATCATTTTCAAGGGATTCACCAATCGCAGCAAGATTACTATAAGTTTCAGAGAAAAATTTCACATGATTTTGCAGATTCATCTTATCAGTCATCTTCGTGTTTATTAATTTTTTTCTTAATGAAAATTTATTTGCAACAGATTTCTTTCGAAATGTTGTTTCTAATACCTTCCAAACATCAACAGGATTTTTGCATTTCCTATTAGATATATTAAATCTAGATCAATGGTTAAAACAATCGTTGCTAGAGCTTTGTCTCTTCTTAAACAAAACTTATTTAATCTTTCTGTTTCAGATACATTTGGCATGTTTTCTGTTTCGTTAACAATGGACCATAATCCATCACGGATGAGTGCCATTTTAGCTTGCACCTTCCATGTTTGATAGTTTTCTCTTCCTTTTAGTGGAATAACTGAGAAACTTCTATCGTGACTTGACATCTTTTCAATAAATCTGTCTTCTCTTATCTTTCTTCTTAGTTAGTAGCAAGTTGAACAAGTCTTTACTCTGAAATGTAGTTTGAAGGTACTCTTATAATTTCTCTTCCTGTATCTCCGATGAATTTTCTTTATATTCACACTGAAGTATAACAAGTCGAAATATTAAATCCCTTTCAAAATTTTCTTGAGTTTTTTACGAGTTCTTTCTTCTGTCCTGGGCCCATAACCTGTTAGAATTATGCAGTTAACTACTAGCTTGAAGTTGAGGATAATTCTTGAGAGACTGTTGAAGTATTTATTTGAACAAAACGAATGTAAAATTTAGGAGAAAAGGTGCTCTAATATCATTAACTATCGTATCCATATTAACGCAAAATAAATTAAATTAATATTCATAAAATATACAAATGCTATTTTAACATGTCTCTGTTTGTTTTACGCGGTAAAAAGTACGCGGGATGTCCCTCTCTGTCCCACGTCTGTCCCACGCGGGAAGTCCCTCTCTGTCTCGCGTCTGTCCCACGTGGGATGTATCTCTCTGTCCCACGCGGGATGTCCCTCTCTGTCCCACGCGGGATGTCCCTCGTCTGTTTTACGCGGGGAAAAGTAGGCGGGATGTCACTCTCTGTCCCACGCGGGATGTCCCTCTCTGTCCCACGCGAGATGTCCCTCTCTGTCCCACGTCTGTCCCACGTGGGAGGTTCCTCTCTGTCCCATTCGGGATATCCCTCTCTATCCCACGTCTGCCCAACTCGGGATGTCCCTCTCTGTCCCTCGTCTGTATTACGCGGGAAAAAGTTATATATTGAGTCGTGGTGTAAATCTTAATGGTAAAAATATCGATACATATTGCAGCAAGTTCATTCTCAAGCTTTATTTACGTATCATAACTAGATAGGTTTTCATAAACACTAGTAGATATAACTAGGTAGCTGTTGATAAACAGATGTAGGTAGGTATATAGGTAGGCATTGATAAACACTGGTAGGTATCTAGGTATAGGTATTGACAAACAGTTGTAGGTAACAAGGTAAGCATTGATAAACACTAGTAAATAACTAGGTAGGTATTGACAAACAGTTGTAGGTAAGTAGGTAAGTATTGATGAACACTAGTAGGTAACTAGGTAGGTATTGATGAACACTAGTAGGTAACTAGGTAGGTATTGATCAACATTTAGTAGGTAACTAGGTAGGTATTGATAAACACTGGTATAAGGTATTGACAACAAGTTGTAGGTAACTAGGTTGGGATTGATGAACACTAGTAGGTAACTAGGTAGGCTTTGATGAACACTAATAGGTAACTAGGTAGGTATTGATGAATACTAGTAGGTAACTAGGACCTAGATTGGTATTTTTAAACAGTTGTAGGCAACTAGGTAGGCATTGGTAAACACAATTAAGAAGATAACTAATTTGGTTGTAGGTTGTAAGCAACTGTAGGTAACTAGGTAGGCATTGATAAACACCAGTAGGTAACTAGGTAGGTATTAACAAACAGTTGTAGGTAACTAAGTAGGTACTGATAAATACTACGTAATTGGTAACTAGGTAAGTAGTGATAACCACCAGTAGGTACTAGATTGGTGGTTATCACTTGTAGGTTACTAGGTAGTTAATTGATAAACACTTGTAGGTAACTAGATAGGTATAAAGTAGTGATACCACCAGAAGATAACTATAGGTAAGATTAATTAAGAGTTATAGGTTATTAGGTATAGTTAATAACATTAATTAACATTATTAATACAAATATTAATAAAAAACTTTATACATATTTTTATCATTTACATTAAAAAAGAAAAAATAGTAAAATGTAAAATATTAAATTATATTTATTTAAAATAACTTGGAAAAGCACGCAAGTTATCAAGTTGCATAAAGATCATTCCAACACTACTTCTATCATGTCCAGGATGGCTTAGTGGTAGCGTCGCCGACTTCAATAGTACATAACACTACAGTCCTGAGATCGATTCCCGAGATCACCACTACATTTCTTTCTCCATTTCTTCCCATTTAATTTGTATATAACAATATGTAATATTAAAATAATTGATTTACAGCCAAATGTATAGCTAAATAGCAGAAGGGAGATATGACCCCCTTGCAGAGGGGGACATCCACACACTGTCCCACGTCTTGCAGAGGGGGACATCCGCACTCTGTCCCTCGTCTTGCAGAGGGGGACATCCGCACTCTGTCCCACGTCTTGCAGAGGGGGACATCTACACTCTGTCCCACGTCTTGAATCCCTCTATAGCGCGGGACATCCACACTCTGTCCCACGTGGGTCCCACGTCTTGAAAACGGAGTGGGGTAAGACGTGGGACAATGTGGATGTCCCCCTCTGTCAGAGAGAGACAAGACGTGGGATCAGACGTCTTGCAGAGGGGGACCCCTGTGCAAATGAAGAGGGTTAGACGTCTGCAAGACGTCTGATTTCCCCCGCCCCACGTCTTAAATCCCTCTATAGCGAGGGGTATCAGACGTCTTAAGACGTGGGACAAACAGTTTTTGGTTAGCTGGGAAAAATCAATATATATCATGGTAGTAGTCATTTATGCCTAAATTTAAATCATTAACAAAAAATACACATCAATTAAACCTCAAACAATAAAGAAAACACTGTTTATACTCAATATATCCGATTTATTGATAACCTAATCTGTATAGTAAATCTTTGCCTTACTGATTTACATTTTCATATATAATACTCCATTATAGGATAATACACAATTATAGGTGGTATCCTATATTTGAGTATCATCCTATAATAGAGTATTATTCTATAATAGTGTATTGTACTATAATAGAGTATTATTCTATAATAGAGTATTATCTTATAATACTCTATCTTATTCTAGTGGAGAAGATTGCAATAACCCACTATTGTATTGAAGTTGTAATTTTCATAAAAAACAATTAATTTTGTAATTGCTTGTCATACTTGCATTTTTCATGTTTACTTCTCCAATATAATTTTCAATTGTGCCATTTCATTTTCCAATTCTGCCAATTCATTATTCACTTCTGCCAACTTGAATTGGAAAAGGTATGGACGTATGGTTATACCTCAAGAACTATAGTTTTCTATGATTTAAACAAAGAAAACTACTTCATAACTGAGGTGCATTTCATAATTCAGGTCCTTATTACTCGGGTGCTTCATAAAAAAAACTTTATAACTCAGGAGCTTTACTGTATTTCACAAAATATACGAACCAAATTGGTTTAGATATATATTTGAAGGTTGATAGCTTATTTGTGAAAGGTCACTACTATCTGCTCAGTGCTACCAGAGATATTATACTACAATAAGATTCACTACTTTCGACGGTTTCTATTTTCTCTGCCATCTGGTTTTGAAAGCGGGAACTAGAATCAAAATATAGTAAGGACAATCGAAGTTGGTATGTTGTTTGTGTGACGTCATAACAGCAGCACTCTAAATTCATATTTAAGAAAATTGAAGAATGTAACATTAGGAAAACTGTATATTTATTCCCATTATAAGAAACAGAGATGAATCCATTTATGTTATTCACACTGCTTAACCTTAATTTTTTATTTATGAGTGTTGCCTTGTTGACGTCACGGTCACAAATCACTCGATTTGTGACAACAGCTCACAAAGCCAGGGTACAGCAACATAAACGGGTATAGTACCTAGTAGACGACACAAAAAAATGACGTTACCACAACAACACATTCCTTGTTTGTGACCGAGCGGCTCATAATTCCTAGTATTTGCATGTTTATTTCGATAAGTTTAAAGTCATTTTATAAGGATTTCGTGCAAAAGAAAAGCGGAAATGGCGATTGAACCTTAAAGGTCCCCTCCAAGCAATTTTTTTTTTGCTGAAATCAACGAGGCTAATGCTTCTTAACATTGTACTGCATACCACATAAAATTTGATAGCATATTTTTAATTTTACATGTTTTTAAAGATTTTTTTAATCCAAAATCTAGAAAACCTACTTTACTTCCGACTTTCTAATTTCCAGACTGAAGAAGAAGAATGTACACCATTTGTTTTAATTGTCAACTAGGTATTTGGTTTAATAAATCTATTTATTATTCGTTTAAAGGTTTAAATTTGGATAAACTTATTATAGAAACGTTTATATACTTTTAGAAACAATTAATATCTTAAAAGAAGGCCAAAAACGCATTGTTTGTTTATAAATCTAAATTTGAAATCAAAACAAAGAGTGTACAATCTTCTTTTTCAGCGTCAGGTTGGAGATTCGCTCGATTGTTGCTCACAGAGTACTAAAAAACTTTAAAATCATATAATAAAATATATACTGGACCGAATTGTATGCGGTTTACAGAATAATGATCGTAGACCTTAGTTCTATAATATTATGTAATAAACTCATTTTTTCCCCGGAGCTTGGAGAGGACCTTTAAAGTTGAATATATAGATATTATTCAGGTGTGTTTTTATTGTTCATTTCTTTAACTTATCTATAAAAAATAGGGTCTTGAAAATATGCTACCTAGGAGCCTAAACTAGTGCTAGTTAACTGCTAAATTGTAGTTCATATGAATAAAAAATAAGAAAAAAAAAATGGAAATACAATTTAACCAATGCCTAGTTAGTAATTAATAAGAAAAAATTAAATTTAGAAGTGACCCAGTTTAAGTAGGTTTTCCCATGTTTCAAAGTGTGGTCAGAGTCGCAATTTTCAGTCACCCGGTGGTCACGTCAAACTATAGATTCAATCAGCTGATTACCATACCCTATGTTACTGTATCCTGTACAAACCCAAATAGGAATACCAATATTCCTGACGTGACATAAGCAAGGGAACAAATTTAAAGAAAAAATTAGGGGTTTAGCAGGTTAAATAATTTATTTAATATGTATTTATTTATTATATTATGCAAATTAATAACTATTTTTTTACAAATTTACCCTCTACAATTGTTTTGAATATGATTTTAAGTGTTGCTGTTATGACGTCACGCACACAACATATCTAGATTGTCCAATTACTATATTTTAATTCTAGTTCCCGCTTTTGAAACCAGATGGATTTAAAAATCAGAAATAGGCGAGAGTAGTGTATCTTATTGTAGTATAATATCTTTGGTTCAACGCAGTTATGGGCTTATATGGCCCATGAATTTGAACAACATTGGGACATGACTGGGATAAAAATATTGGAACATTTTTTCCCAAGTACCCAAGAAAGTCCGAATGACACAACCTTGTCCCAATCATGTTACATGAAAGTTGTGATGCGTGGGTTGTCGATAAATCGATAAAGTGACATTAATAATAGAATAAAATGCTGTTATTTTATTCTTAAAAATTCTATTTAAAAGAATTAAATCTAATATTTCAATTAATTCACAAATGCAGGACCACCTACTGATGTAAGTTGGAACTACAAATGTCATTTGTCAACAAAAGATTGACCAAAACAGTTACGCACATACGCACACAATAGTCATGCTACTCTTAAATTGCTTCTGTAAATTTTTAATCGTTTCTACGCTAAAGAATCGTTCTCCAGCATATACGCTAAAGAACCAATATAGGATTGCATCTAATTTTGAACAGCTGATCAGGAATTTAAACAATACCAATTCGGGTAATTAATATTTTTACGGGTGTTAGTTATACATTAGATGATTAGACGAATGAGTTCTCCTTTCATTTCTCCAATTTATATTGGCCCTCAAACCACTTGCAGGTTGTCTCAAAATTTTCCCTAGACCAATGAGAGCAGAGTTATTCTAAAATAAACACCACCCCTGTTTCAACCGAATTCATTTATCTCTGTCCCAGT
Organism: Caprella mutica; assembly: GCA_947561585.1. Lineage (NCBI taxonomy): Eukaryota > Metazoa > Arthropoda > Malacostraca > Amphipoda > Caprellidae > Caprella > Caprella mutica. The sequence goes on along the minus strand of CANNZV010000056.1, from coordinate 145,290 downwards.
AGAAATAATACAGTCATAATGCTGTTAAATAATCGGATACTTTCTTACACTACAAACTGATTATTTCTGCAGCTTATGTTCACAAAACACCCCAAGAGTACAATGATTCCCATCAATAAATCCTTTTTGAAATGTTTCCAAATGTGAAACACTCTCTGTAGGCCTCAGAAATAACTGACCAAAGGAAAATATCAAATTTCTTTTAGGGTTACAAAAATAATATCTTCAAATAACAATCCAGTCGAATATTTTATAACTACAAGTATACAACCCCTACTAAATTACAAATTATTGTGATATTATTAACTGAATATATATATAATTCCATAATTTGTGAAGACGAATTAATGATTATAATGAATTTATAATTCAAATAATACAGAGCAATGAAAACGTGGCTAGAAAATAGTAATTGAGGTTCTTTAGTGATGGTTATTACTGTGCTGTAGGTATATTTTATTCATCAGAGATATGGCCTCATGTGAATTGTTGATATCTTCTTTATATGTAATTTGAAGCTACGATGCGTCCTCCTCTAAATATGTATGCAAAAATTCTTATTCAAATTTTACAGGGAAGGTATTGCTTGATTCAGGAGAAGTAGGTTCTTTTGTCTTACAGATTTGTCGACATAATTCATCTCAGAAGCTTACTTCCATAAACTTTATTAGAAATTGTCATGGCTTTTCATTTATATTCATTTGGAAATGAGGATAATAAAAATAACGTTTCTCTGAAACCAATTCACTTAAGAAATAAATATTATAAAATATCTATATGCTCTAATACGTACAGATGAACGTACTGAAGTTTTTATACAAAATCAATTTTTCTATTTCAATAGGAATAACTAACAGTATCATTCTAATGTGGGATAAAAACAGTTTATTAAATCATCTTTTTTCCTTGTATCTTGTTGAAAGTCATATTCCTGAATTGAATTATCTCATAATATCTAACTGTTTTTTTTTAATTTATCATCAATTATCAATAAAATAATTTTAATGTTCATATTTCTCTTTACTTTATGCAATCTGGTTTGTTTAAATTATCTAAAATATTGGTTCTTGAAATATTTCACTGAGGAAAGTTCCACTGCGGAAGATTCCACTGGGAAAATTCCACTGAGAAAAATTCCACTGAATATAAATAAATTTATAAATTGTACTGCTTATTTTCTAAAACAATATTTTAGAAATTATCATCTTCATATTATACCGGGTGAACAATAAAAAACTGGTCGAAAGTAGCTTATAACTTCAAAAGTATTTGATGTAGAAAGGTAAAACAAAAATCACATAAAAGAGTATATTCTCAAGTTTTATTGGGTATATAACAAGTGTTCGAAATCCTTACCGCTGTGCTAAATACAGAGATTAATCCTTTTTTTCAAAATTAGAGATTACTGCAACTAATATATTTTGGTTATTTCACGTATCTCTTGCATCAAGTCTTCAATCATGTTTGTTTTCAATTGAAATACCTTCTCTTTAACATATATCAGAGAAAAAATCAAAAGGTGAAAGGTTAAGGGACTTAGTTGGACAGATAAAACGGTTCGGTGCGAAATAATCTTGTCCTCGAAGTGATTTTTCAATCAGTCTACTGCAGACAAGAATGTGTATGCAGTTGCAGTGTCCTAATGGAATCAAACGTCAGGATGATTGTTGTCAGTCATTACAGTATTTAACATTTCAATGCATCCGTCGGTGTTTACATAACAAACATTTTCAGTCTCTACATCTTTAAAAAACTCAAACTGCACCGAACTGTCATTTTCGCCGAGTGCAATGGTTTCTCAAACACTTAATTTCTTGTCCACTTATAGAACAAATTCTTAACCATTTTAATTTTTATATCCTTGTTGTATTGAATGGCATATTTTTTCTTAACTTTTGTTGCAGAACTGCTTGAATGATAATGTTTAGAAATGAAAACACTCTATTCAATAGTTAGTTGCATAATGATTCATGAGGGTTGAATAAAATGTGTTGACGAAATAACCATTATGTTTAATTGAGATATATGTATCCCTCATTCGACAGTTTTCAAAATCTTTGATACTGAATAAAACTTGAGAATATACTCTTTAATGTGATATTTGTTTCATCTTTCTACACCAATTACATTTTGAGTTATAAGCATTTACTTTCGACCAGTTTTTTATTGGTCACCCGGTATAAGCTTTTTGTGATATTCATTAGACTGTTCCTTTTTAAGTGGTTTAATAAAATGTAAGTGAATCTTATTATATAAAATTTTTAATGTACATTTTCTTTGTGCAACACCTAAGGAAAAACATTGCTGAGCTCTTCTACTTGAGATTAGGATAATTCTACTTAAAAAAAAACTATTAAATATATTCTAATCAGCATCTTGTTCCACAAATCTAACTAAAGTTAAGTTAATTTTCATTTTGAATGTAAGTTCGAGTTTTAAGTAGGGGCAAATAAAATATGTGTTATACGAGACAATAGTTTGTAACAAAAAGACAACTGGCACAAAGAGTACAATCAGATTATATATTAATGATGTGGAAAAATTCTACAATTTGTCAAATTATATAAATGTTAAATATACATGTTAAATATAGAAACAATAATAAAACCAAAATAAAAAATAATTTATTAATGTAAGGTATGCGCTATCTTGTAGAAATATTAATCCAGCTCAGTCTTGATATCAATTTCCGTCTTGAAATCCACACACTGATCCTTTCAAGTGCAAGTCAATTGCCTCGTATTTATATGAAAATGATATTTTCAATGTAAGCTACGTGCTATATCTTTTAGGAATGTAAATCCGTTTTCGTCTTGATATCCAAGCAGAATTAAAAATAAAATAAACATTAAATCTGTACAATTACATCATGGAAAACACATATAATATGGAGGATTAGCCTACATAACTTTGTGTACAGGATAAAATTCTTTTTTTGACCTGATTCAAAAGGGATGACGCTTTTCTTAACTTTATATATCCTCCTTACTTTCATGTAATAATTTGTGTATACATAATTAAAGCATTTCACTTGTTTTACAGGAGAATTAGACATTTTAATTCAACTAAGCTATCTGTGATTTTCAATTTTGACCCCCTCCCTCTCCTCCCTTCTTTTTCTTACAGCGTCATCTCCAGGGTAATACTCAAGGGGTTTTTTGCCCCCCTTTTATAAATATAACTATAAACATATATTATATTTTCTGTTTTGTAGCCGAATTGTTAAAGGTGTAAATCATTAGTGATCTACATGTTATATGGTATTTGTTAATTAACCTCTTTAATAGAATACATTCATAACAAATTTGATAGTTACTTTCTGCAAATAAATCACTAATTGGTTTAAACCTATTATTTATTTAAAATTGAATTTCCCAAAGCTCTGTTTGTTTCCTTTATCATGTAGATACATAAAAATAAAATGATGTAAGAATAGAAGTTGCCAAAAATCGGATATTTTCTGTTTGATGGGCGCATTTGAAAATAATGCAAGTAATGCAAATATAATTATATCATGGATACGCGTTGTTATTTAATGACTTCTGCTTTATGAGAACACCTTCCCTTGATGACGAAGATGGTAATTTGTAGTGGATTTGGAGAAATTTGCATTCGGATGCAAAACAATTAGATTACTACAGCAATATGGCATAATAGATCTGTAGAACAAAATAATCGATGCGTACGGATACATTTCTAAATTATTTAATTTTACAATGCAGATTTGTTCAATGAAATTGTTATTATCATTATACTAGTACAGTACCTGTTATTGAATCTAAATTATATTCGAATGAAATTATGTATTATGGATAGACATATTCTGATTAAACGGAAAAAAGAATCAAAAAAGCCAAAATATAATTTTTTTTGTAAATAATTAATGTCAATTATTATTGTTGCCCGTAGTCATAATACTGCCACAAATAATTTGTTTTTCCTTTTAATATGTATTTCTTAATAAAAAGTGTGACACACGGACGGACGGACAGACGAACGCGGCTCTTATTGTAGTATAGATTGTTAATATTTTATTTTCAGGAAACAGAAACTTTTCAAATACATCACTTAATATAACAAGTCTGTATTTTTTTTAACTGTGATACCATTATATTTTATGATTTTATTTACATTATCATAAAATGAGCCCAGCAAACAGAAAAGATCCAAAAAATCTTTCACACAAATATAGTTCAAATTTTCATAGCCATATTGTTCAAAGACACTATCATACACTCTGCTAGTATAACATTGAACAGAGATAAATAATTATTTTAATGAAGTAAACGTTTCCTTGCTATCAACTTACTAAAACAGTATCATCTGCTCAGCTGAAATAATTTATCAAAATATATTTTGGACTGCCATTTGGACGGAACAGTATTGTTTTTAGAAAATAATGAATACTACATATTATTTTTCCAATGAAATCCTAGGAAAAAGTTCCAGGTTGATTTTTAAATTAATATTGGATTTGGTTTAGTGGAATTTTCCCAGTGGAACCTTCCGCAGTGGAATTTTCTCATTAGAACTTTCTGCAGTGAATTTTTCTTCAGTGGAATATTCCTCAGTGGAACTTTCCGCAGTGGAATATTCCCATTAGAACTTTCCGCAGTGGAATATTCCCATTAGAACTTTCCGCAGTGAATTTTCCTCAGTGGAATCTTCCGCGCACCAAAATATTTGGATGCAATTAATGATTTATAGAGCTGTGAAATTCGGAGAAAATTTTAACTTGTTTGATTATTTAAATTGTCTTTTAATTTTCCTCTTCTTTTAAGATTTAAATAGGTATACGCTTTAATATTATTCGATCTTGATTACTTGGTTAAATGTTGTTTGTCGGATGTTTGGATTTTCGTGCATTTTTATATCATCGTTTAATTCAACAAATTGTTTCATTGAAAACAGTGCTACATGCTAAGTATTTATTATTTACTCAGCTAGTGTTATTTTTTCTATAAAAAGGCCTAGCTTTAAATCAATTGATATTGAATTTAGGTATGAAACAAAATGAGTAATTAATTAACAAGAACTAACATTACTATTTGAGACTGTATTATAAGAGTTTATACAGGATGTTTCTATCCGACAAAATTTGTCAGGTTGGATAAAAACTCTAAATAAAACTTTTTTTAGGAATAACAAAATGTCCAAAAATGCTTCGTTATCGAGAAATTGATATCTAGATTCTAGAGTAATTTTAATATTCATAACAAGATTATAATAAATAAGTACTGAATTGTTTACTAATAGCCATCTGTAAGGAACGTAAGTACTCGTGAATATCTAGGTCTAAAATTATCCTTGAATCACATAATCGTATCCAAAATCAGTCCGTTAATTATATAATTTAGAAGAGATATCAACATTTATTCTTCAAGTCACATATTGCTGACAATAAGAAATGAAGTAATTACAAGAGACTTGTAAAGAGCAGCCAAATAAGGAAGTTACTGAACAAAAACTCCTCTAAAGTAGATTCATTGACAGTTCTCAAGGCTAGAAAAAGTTAGTTTTCATGATATACACCACCAGTGACGAGATGTACATCAGCACCTTTGTACTCTACTTTTAAATGAAAGAAACTATACAGGTGATAGTGAATGAAGTGTACGAGTTTTGGCAACCCGAATATCTTATGCCTTTACAGTTACAGTAAATAAATGTATAGGAAAGATGGGTAAAAGAGTGGGAGAATTCTTGCCCCTTATTTAGGAATACCCACTGTCATGTGTGACGTCAGGCATTAACTGTTAAGCTTCTCATTGCAAAGAAAACACAATCGATGGAGTGGCTCTACGAGTCTACTCCCACGCAAACATTTTGAACATTTAAACTTGTGGTTTAGATGAGGTTAAATTGTATTCTTTCAGAATTATTGAAAGAGCAGTAAAATGGAAATTTATTCAATCAAATTTAAATACTAATTTGTTGTAAAATAAATGTATAAAAGATACACAACCTTTATGAGAGTGGCCTATCTTTTGGATCTTTTTTGTCTGGTAATTCCATGTCGCCACAATGGCATTGGTTCTTATGACGTCACAGACTGCTTCTCACTGCAAAAAAGATAGAAAAGCGACACAATTATTCCATAGAGCAATGCTTCTATTTTTAATACAGTTATATAGGACTCTAATTCTACCCGATTGATGTGGAAGATCTGTCATACCATTTTGTAAAGCTGATGAACTGGCCATTTTGTTTCTATAAATATTCTCAATTCATTCAATTCAGTAACAATATTCCAGAAAGATATTGAATAAAAGACACAATTTAGATATAGGTTATATTCCTTACATTCCCTTATTTATCAGTTTAAATTAAGACTCAGTCAATTCCTGTATAACGTATGACAGGTCCAGTCCCAATTTAAAGGTCCCCTCCAAGCATTTTTTTATTGTTTTGATCAATGAGGCTTATGTTTCTTATCATTTTGCTGCAAATCCCATGAAATTTAGTAACTTATATTTAATTCCATATGCTTTTCAAATTTTTTTAAATCAAAACTCTCAAATAGTCGTTTCACTTCCGGCTTGCTAATTTTCAGTCAAAAGAAAAAGAATGTACTCCGTTTGATTTGAATGTCAGCTAGGTATAGGTACATTTAAATCCCTTACAGCGGACAGTACATGTACCGGAAGAGTGTCCGCTATGGCGGACTCAGCTTTTACTTCAGTTGGGGATTCAAACTTTGCAAATTTTCTTTAACAGCATTTCAAAGAAACGTTAATGAAGGTAAGCGATCTCAAGTTATTATTAAATGAAACTTTTAATGAAACTTTGTTAATCTAAGAAAATTTATAGGGAAAGGGTAACTAAATCAAAATACTTAAAATATGAACACAATACATTAAATTGTAGATTGTTTGTAGATTGCATATTGTCATACCTCTGAATATAATAAACGTTTGAGTAGATAATTGGTAGACGGATAATAATATGTTAAACCATTTAATTTAAAGAGGTCGTTGTAGCGAGCGGCAGTCCGGTAGAACGGACAATTTTTGTCTTTTGTAGGAGTGTCCGCTAAAAGATCGTCCGCTGTAAGGAATTTACCAGTAAATTCAATCCATTATTAAATATTCGTTTGCAGGTATAAAATAGGAGAATTAGGGTGTATTATTTACACACTAAACGCATGAATTGTTTTTATATGGAATTTAAATTAGAAATCAAAATGAAGAGTGTAAAATCTTTTTCTTCAGCGTCATATCAGTGTTTCGGACCTTTGCTGTGCACATAGTATTAAAAACTTTAAAAGTATATCAACAAATATATGCTGAACCTAATTTTATGCGGTTTGTAGATTAATTATCATAGACCTTAGCTCTATAATATTATGAAATTAACTCATTTTTTCCGGGAAAATGGAGAGGGCCTTTAAAGAATTAGGAAAGTAGCCTAAATATCATATGCAAAATATCTCAATTGAACAGACCAATAACACTACTGTTGAGACGGTGGTGCCTGCCATTAGTAACGGGAAAATTTCCCACTGAAAGAAATATAATTCTAATTTAACCCTAAGGAGTCCAGCAGTCACTGGTGGAACAATAAAAATGAAATGTCTAATATCTTGTTCCTTGATGTGTCGAATTACTTTTGCCCCTAATTACATACCTACGACTCTCTTCTCGAAGAAATGGACAATGATATACAAAATATTTTGTGCTAATTTTCAACATTTTGTAAAGCATAAATGAACACATTTAAAAAAGTAATATAATTAAATTGCATTTTCCTTTATCCATTCAATTAGATAAGTTAACCTCATGGGTCAATCACGTCATATCATATCATGTCATATCCAAAGTATAAGTTCCCATTTTTTCACTAGAGCAGTGGTTCTTTAATTATTTTTCTCACACACCCCTCGCTTTTATTAGGTACCCCCTGAACATTGTATTGCATTGAAATAGATTGAAAAGCTACAATAATAATATGTAGATTTAGTTAGTATGATGTGAGAATTTGAAATGAAAAAGTAAGGAAAATGAATGTTTTATTTACATTCTGGATGATAGTAACAGCAATAACCGAAGTTATAAGTAACACACACAATAGCAATCCCAGGCACCCCCTATACACAATCCAGGCCCCAAAGGGGTGCCGGGCGGGCACCCCCCTTTAAGAACCACCGCACTAGAGGTATAATTGTTTATTACGAAATGCAAGGTATATATCTCAAAAAAGATCTTGTAAACTATTTTAGTAAATATGCCCCTTATTATTTTTTTCTTACAGAATTTCTTTATAATTTGGAGTATATCATAACTATATCTATGAAGGTTCTTAGATTTGGATTTTTTTTTTGAAGAAATGTGGAAACAGAATTTCGAATTTAATTTAATGGTAAAAATAGACAATTGCATGGATTTTGAATATATTTATTGCTGCGGCAACACTAAAACCCGTGACGAATAATAATTAATGTATTATACTTCATTTATAATAAAATATCGTTCGCCAAATGAAAAGGCAATTGATAATAAATTGAAGTGGCCATCATTCATTCAGCTAAAAAGCTCATGGCTACAGAAAAACTACTCTGAGAATTAATTACTGAAGAATGTTACGGAAAGAGAGGGTCAATCGGTGACTGCACTCACAGACAATTTCCCCACAGAAGGAAATTTCTAGACAATCTTGTTACATAGGGTTCATGGAAGTAAAATTATTAGCGTATATTTTGAGACATATTTTGTTCTGTATTAATCAAATTAATATAATTATTGCATTTGTTTATCATTATATAACTTATTGAAATAATCAGGTTAGTGAATCATACATATTATAAAATACGAAAATATGAATAAAAGAAAAATTAAAACTTTACTTTAAAATAGTTCGGAAATAATTTGACTAGCTAATAATATATAATTATCTATAAATTATATGAAATAAAAACCTAGATGCAAATTTGGTGAATCTGATTTGAAGGAAATTTAACCCAAAATAATTTTTAAAACAAAATTCTGGAGCTTCATTGACAGGAATATAGAATTATAAATAAACCTACTAAATATTTTAATTAGCAAAACTTTACGCAGAAGCACTTACGTGAACACAGTTTGCCTTTATTTGATGGGTAGCCGGAAAAAATCCCCCCGTGGAAAAATCTATGGAGGAAAAAATCCCACAGAATGAATCCCTCCCAGAAAAGCTCTCTGAATCCTATTTGTCTATTGGTAGTTACTTATCCATAGTTTAAACCTTGACCATCAGTCTGAAGCAAAACACATACAAAAAAATTGTGCTGAGTAGTCTCTGTTTCTGTTTTATCCGCCTTTGGATTTTCTCCTGAGGGGGATTTTTCCTAGACCTGATTCGATGATTATATAATGGAGTTCATATTTCTTACCTATAAACTAACTTTAGATTTTTAATAAATTTCTGATTTTTTTTCAAAAGATAATAAACAATGAAGGAGATGTGAAAGCAGACTAAGAAATGCTTCTTGTTGTGGGAAGTCCCTTTAAGAACAGTTCTCTGTGAGTCATGTCTTGACTAACAAATTCAACAGCTACAGTGTGCTCTGCAACGTTATTACCCGCTAACAACCTAACTAACCTCATTAGCAAGATGTGCTGTGTAGCCACATGCAACGGATATTACTGTACTAATAATAAATAGTCAACATGTTCAATAAAGTTACATGTTAGAATGCTTCATTCAATTATTTCAAGGGTTTGTTTATGTATCAGAAAAATATTAGAAAAATACGAGGAAAATTGAAGCTGATAGCATGAATATAAAATCTATGATAAAGTTGCAGTCAATAAGTGATACTTCACTGTGTAACATATTAAATTAGCCAAAATGAACTGAAACTACTTTTTTCAATTACCAATGAATTTCACTGATTTCTAAAGTTTTTATTTCTATAGTACCATTAAGAAAATAGTTTAAGATTATGTAAAACAAAAATCGTGTGTAGTAAGAATTTTGAAAACTGTATAAATTCTAAGGCGAATTTCCTCTAATAAAGTATAATCTCGAGTCAGTTTTTAATATAAAGAGATGAGGTTCTTTATTTCGGATACCGAATTAACATGTTCATTTACTTCTTAGGTTGATTACTAGAATGACTTGATATTTGACGGAAACTTACAACCAACAGTTTGATTACAATCGAATAATATCGTATAATAAAGACGATTAACATTGTACGTAATAGAAGAAATATTTATACAACGAATCAGATGTAATATATTATTTTGAGAGTTTTGCTGAGATATAATAAATTAGATAGCAAGAGTTAATAACTTTGCTAAGCTAAAATGAGACTGATAAGGTGAAATAAATGAATAAAAATAAGCAAAGAATGAATCAGTTACAGGGTTATTTTAATATTTAAAGAGGCATTGTACCTAGATTATAAGTCATTGTGCTAACTATTAATTATTAACTCTTCGAAGAAATAGCAAAGGATATTCAAAACGGAAACGCTAATGAATTTAATTTATTCATTCATTTTGGACTGTTGAAGTTATTTTCACTGTCCCTCTTGTTTTCTGATCAGAAGTCTTAAAAATTAGAAACTGTGTCATCAGAACTATTTAAAGTAGAGCAATATTCATTCCAATTGTTGCCTGAATGATATTACATGAACCATTCAATTGAAATACAAAGAACTTTGCAAGTGATGAACTAGCATAAATTGTTATCGAGTTCCGTCAGCAAGCATAAATTATTAGTATCAGTGGAGTAGGTTAGGCGACTGTTATATTTTTTGTGTGACGCAGCTATTTTGAAACAATTAGCGACTCGGGGAGTCACTTCATTTGAGAGTCATGAATGTGATGGTTCTTATACTATATAGGTGTAAGTTATAGGTAATATTGAATGTCTATTTTATAATTAGCATATTTAGGTTTTAATCATAAAAAGTAGCATATTTTATTTTATTTTAAGAGAACTTGCGTGCATTTTTAGCCAAAATTGTTGGAACAAAAATTGAATGTATTATGCGATAGATCATAGATTTTCATTGTTAGTTTGGAAGCTGCAGTGGCTGGAGTAAAGTGTCAGAGTAGGGAAACTAGATGTCTTATTATTTGGATTATTCGTGCAGTGCCGCTAGCACCAGGTTCGGAACCCAATAAATTCTCGGTTAGTATGAAAATAAGGATGTTTTAAGGTTTTAACATGTAGGATCTTGTTACCCCTCCCTATTCTAGTGAAAGTTTAGCTAGTGCTGACTCATAGATAAGCTGCTTTTGGCGCATATGGCATAGTTCCGAGGCCTTGAAATACCATGTGATGTCAATGAGTCACGCCAACAGCAGTCTGGCAATTGCTACTGCTTCGCTGAATAGTAACCAATGGACTGGAGGGGGGCAAGCGGTTGTGATATTGTTTAACTTCCTCTGATATAAAACTTTAACTTGTAATGTGTATGAGCCTATATTTTATTGTTAGTTTTAGTAGCTAAGACATTTTAATAAATTTCAGAATCGGTTTTCAAACGCTGCATATCGTTTCCTTCGCCGGCTAGCTGGGGGCAAATCTGCCCGAACAATAGGTACATAAGAATTTGAAAAGACTATTCAATTCATGAACCTTCCTACATTACACAGCTAAATATTTATTTTCTCGAATTATTTTAGTTTTCCAGCGAAATTGATAGAAGATTGACATTGAGTGGCAAGATTGAACTAATAACAGAGTGAATAAGATTGAACTAATAACAGAGTGTAAATAAGATTGAACTAATAACAGAGTGTAAATAAGATTGAACTAATAACAGAGTGTAAATAAGATTGAACTAATAACAGAGTGTGAATAAGATTGAACTAATAACAGTGTGAATAAGATTGAACTAATAACAGAGTGTGAATAAGATTGAACTAATAACAGAGTGAATAAGATTGAACTAATAACAGAGTGAATAAGATTGAACTAATAACAGAGTGAATAAGATTGAACTTGAATATGATACTATATTTATTTCATTCTAGCGACTGTCAAACTAGTTTTCTTTTGAAGCGTTCTGACCGGTAGCTTGTAACTGTCCCTATAATAACTAGTAAACACTCATCATGGCATCACTCTCTTTGCCAATTCTTCAGTTAATTCCTCTTGTCATTCAGTCACATTTTCACTGCATCTCTTATCTGATAACGGATAAGAATGTGATTTCCATTTCACTAAATTAATCCGCAACGTCAATATTCATACTACACTAAATATTTCATCTTATTTCACTCCGAAAGTGAAAGTCAAACGTGAGTGTATTCCAAAACTTAGTCAACAGTGAGAAACCATATAGTTATATATAGTCATCAGCTAGTCTGTCAATTTATATGTCTAGTAAATATTTACTGTAACTTTTTAATATACCATAATACATATTTATGGTATATTAAGTCCTCTCTGAACTTGCAACTTTAGTTTGGTCGATAAACCCTCTTAAACCTATGCTATGAAGAACTGGTAAAAACCCTGACCCAATACACAGTATTAGTCTCCATGTCCCTTCAAAATAGGACGTCCCTTGTTTTCTGGTGCATCAAGTTGTAGGGACGAATACCTTAGCATATACTAATACATATTATGGATTAGAAATAAAAGTGCAGCTAATGACATAATCAGTGTTTTTTTTGCGTTTGTAAAGAGGTAAGATGGCTGATCATTCCAATATTTCAGTCCATTAAAATACAGGGTGTATTATTGTAGTGTTCCACATTTCAAACTTTAGAAACTTCTTCTTTAAATTAAAATCAACTGAATTCAATTTTAATCAATATTCAGGAAGTTATTGGAGATTTCAATATGGACAGTACTTTAAAGTTCCCTTCCACTCTAAATTTCTTTTCCTCTATTCATTAGTGATTAGAGCTAAGGACGGTTAATGGTTATAAAACAGTACACCATTTCAAATTTGTTAGATAATTTTATTGTAATTTGCTAATTTATTAGAGTGGGTTCTGCCCTACCTCCGACTATTTGAGAAAAGAAAAAGACTAAAATAATTCTGACTTATTCAAAACCAAAATAAAGCAGATAGACATATTACTAATGATTACCTATTACCTTAGATAAGACATTAGGTACCAAAAAGTATTCCTATATACATTTTACCAAATTACCATTGAATATACATTATACAATAAACATAATCCGAGATTGAGGTCGTACTGCTCCCTTGTTCTTCTATTCAATCTAATAGAAAGTCGGACAGTGGAGGTTAAGGTTGATTATTTATTATAATAACTATTACGAATAGAATACTTGATCAATTTCTTTTCTGCTCACTGTGATATGTTATACAATCTTAATTAGTTCTACAAATTTAAAGCAATTCTAGAGAAATTTTAATTTAAAGTGGAGGGGATCTTTAATAACTTCCTGTATAATAATCTGTAACATTGAACAAAGCTTTTTAATTCAGGAGTAGCATCGCTTCTGTTTACATATTATAGACAATATTTTTTGGACATTTCATCTAATTTTATTCTAAATGTAACACACTAAAACTCCCACCACCAGCTAATGAGACAAAAAAATTCTGCTGGATTAGACGAACTGCAAAGGCCTCCTCCACTCAACTTTTTTCATTATCATTTTTCATATTTAAACACATTTTTATCTTTAGAACTGCTAATTTGAAAACACAATTTGTTTTGAAGGTAAATAAGAGAGAACTCGATAGATCTTCTTCACTTTTTATTCTATTTAATCTAACAGAAAGTTTTTATTCTATTTAATCTAATAGAAAGTTTTTATTCTATTTAATCTAATAGAAAGTTTTTATTCTATTTAATCTAATAGAAAGTTTTTATTCTATTTAATCTAATAGAAAGTTTTTATTCTATTTAATCTAATAGAAAGTTTTTATTCTATTTAATATGATAGAAAGTTTTTATTCTATTTAATCTAATAGAAAGTTTTATTCTATTTAATCTAATAGAAAGGTCGGATTGTGAGGGTTGAGTGTGAATATTTTATATTTAATTCATTGTGAAGCAAATACTTGATCAAAATATTTTATGCTAATGGTGATATGTTATACAGCTTCAGTTTTACTAATTAATTAAATGTAATTCTAGAGAAATTTTAATTTAGAGTTGTCTTTCTTTACGGTTACCTAATTCATCCATATTATTTTTCTTTTGTGTATTATAGTATCTAATATAACAAGTTTACCTATTGAACTCCCGATAATTTGTTCTAGTACGTAATGTATAGGTTGAACTTTCATGAAAAAAACATATGCGTCAGTTTGGGCTTGAGTTTAACTAGATCTAATTTTCTAGCCATTTTTACCATCGAATACTTATTCATCAAAAATTATCACCTTTGCTGTTCATGTTAGAAATGGTGGGCCAGTTTATTCTGATTTTCTCTAGTCATTATTATTTATGTTTAGACTCATAATTATGAAACATAATGAGACTTGAACCTGTGTCAATTTCCAAATCCAATGGTGCATCATCAATATTTACAGTATGGTTTAAGGGGCACACATTATTTACATTGACATCCACATGAATTAAAGTACCTCGCTCTTATTGAAAAAATGTGACTCACACTTATATAACAACAGTAATAAGTGTGAGACATGGCCCGAAGTTAGATATATATATATATATAACTGATATAGTAATATTTTCATTTGGAATGACTTTCATTTGGAATGACGTAGCATATATATTAAGACTGTAGAACGTAAATATAATATTTTATAGTAGTTTGAATTGGTTGAATTCAAATGAATTTAGTTGTAATTATGCGACTGAAGTGACAGCTATCATTTTTTCAAAATCGTAGTTGTGCTACTACATGAAACAGGAAAATGAATAGGGGAAATTTTACGAGTTTCTGATTTATCAATTCAATTGTTACATAAGTTCAAATATTGTGAATTAAACATAGTATACTGTAAGTTCGAAAATATTTAAACATTATTTTAAAAATATTCATTTCTTTAGTAAAATTCAGCTTACTGATCCACTCTGGAAACCTGTGGTGTACCACGATTCATAGTGTGACAGTTATCGTTAACGATAAATTTATATTTATTAATTTTTGTAATTATTTCAAATTTTAGAACTTTCCAAACGATTCCTAATCCATACTATGAAACATTGCTGGGTTAGAGTCATACACGTAGAAAAAGGAATAGTAGTGATGGATCCAAATTACTTTTGTTAGAACCAAATCTTTAATTCAGGTAGTTAAGGGTTAAAATATGGTAGAATATTTTAAAATAAGTATTCGATAGGTATTTGATAGTCGTTTGGTCACTGATACACTGGTTCTTTTGGTATTGAAAGTAATATTAACTTCCTAATTATTTTTCATGGTTCAACAATTCCATTGTTAAACTAGGAAGCTATATACAATTCATCTCATTACACAAAAAAAATTTTTACCTAAGTTTTTTTTTTAAATACATCCATGTATTTTGGCGTTCAAATGAAAATGTGATGATGGTGGGAGCAGCTCTGCAAAAAAGAGAACTGCCTTATCTATTGAAGTCACAATTGAAAATATAAAGCTTGAAGAAATTTAAATTCATTTCTTGTAAATATATTATTCACAATAAAATTATTTTCAATCAACCTCATCTGCGTGATCATAATGTTTGTAAATTCTATAGGTACTGCGTAGACAGTTTTACTGAGAGCGATCAGTCAAATTACCAAAGCTACTCCTGAAATATTTTCTATGTACCGTGTAAAAATATGTACGAAACATGACCCACACATATTTGACTGGCAATTAACGGGGAATGCCGACATCTCTCAATAACTGTATTATCTTCATTGCAATAATCAACATTAGAACTCTTACACTTTTTATTCAAATATCAAATTTTGCACATTTATAACGCTTGCACACAGTGAACTTAAAATCATTTACTAAGTGGCTCATGCCATTATGCCTTATCTTATTGTTTCACCTGAACCCTTACTGCCCAATGTGTCAGATCTCCATTTACGTTTGCCACCATGCATGAGCATCTCTGCCTCGTGTTCGTGGCAGTACGTGTTTAACAGCTGATACAGTGCTCTCCGATACGGTCATTCCAGGGTGTACGTTAACGTCCAAAAGCAGTATCTTTGTCAGCTCATATGTTACTTACATCAAAAGTTATTTGGACGCAACTCAGATTTATTGAACAATTTCCTCTGCAGAGAAGAATATCTCAGTCACTCTCTGTTTGTCACTCAACATTTCTTCTAGAAAGTCGCATAACTACAACCAGTTTCTCAAATTCTACCACATACTCATTGGTTGATTAGCTTCTTGTTTGTGCAGATTGAGTTTGAAACTATCCGCTATGACAATTCGTCCATTTGAGTTATTGTCGCTAGAATTTTGACAACTGAATCAAAATATTAGGTTGAAGGATGTTCGTATAGTAAAAATTCCTTAAAACAGTGTAGATTTTACACTATTTTATTGAAAGTAAACAAGACATAACCGTTCTTGCTTAGAGCTATTGCATTGGCCTGGTGACCGGTATATTCCACCACGGTAAATTCCACCCAACTGTACAGTCATTTATAAATATTATATATAATACTAGATAACTTGCATTTTCACTGTATCAAATTAAACCTTTTGCTGGCTAATCACAAGCTGTATATTTTTCACTACACATGTAACAGAACAGCAAAAAGAAAGGTTGTGTGAACGCTTCTTATCAGTAAAGATATTTAGATTTTCAATCACAAGCTAATTTTCTACAATATCGCCAACGCAACAGCGATATTAACTGTGAGATGAGGTCATATAGTACTTCTTGTTATATATATTTCATTTTGAATTTGGTATTTTAACTTCTTGTAAAAGTTGTGGTAATTGACCGAAGGCTCTTTCTACGTTTTATTTTTTGACCAGGAGGTTTTCGATGGGGAGGTGAGGATTATTGTACAGTGTTTTAATACTGGGGGGTTATTGCCTTTTAACATTGAGAGATTTTGACCACGGAAAATTTGGTCCTGTAATCCAAAACAGTAACTTATTAGCAAGGAGCGAAAACACTGATTTGGTTGTCTCTGCCAGTCGCCCCTTCCAGAATCCACACCTCATCCAACCATTGTTGTAAGAGAATAAATGCAGTTTCATGTTAAAAAGGAACTAATACTAACTTGTTCAACATGTAAACTTTGAAATAATACCATGTTAGGAAAATTTGTAATTTTATTAGGATAAAATTTAATTGACTTGAGCTAACTCTAAATATTGTCCAAATGTCTCAGGATATTGTCTGAATTATTTTTTGATCGTTACGAATTAGTTAACTAATGGCAATCTAAAAAAATCTTTGGATTTTCATTGTCACTTATATGAGCATTGTCACAGGGGTGGAATATACCTGGGGTGGAATATACCGGGGTGGAATATACCT
Source organism: Caprella mutica (assembly GCA_947561585.1). NCBI lineage: Eukaryota > Metazoa > Arthropoda > Malacostraca > Amphipoda > Caprellidae > Caprella > Caprella mutica. The sequence goes on along the minus strand of CANNZV010000056.1, from coordinate 127,922 downwards.
AGAACCCATAGGCATTAATGTATATCTTTAATCTTTCGCACTAAACCTTGAATAGTAATTATTTGGAATCGTAATTACATTTATTTAATTATTGCTGGTTAAAGTTTTCATGGTGGAATTTACCCCGTGTAACTTTCAGACTGGGGAATTTTCCGCGATCGAGCTTACCGTCCGGCGTCCACGGACGAAAAATAGAGGAAAAATGGTGATAACAAACTAACTGAAATTCAAGAGAGAGAAATTATAGTGTGGTTGTTTTGAATATAATTATTGTACAAGATAAATGAAAGTGATAGGATGGTGAGATATTGGGTAGGGATCTCAAGAAGACTGTCACTTCATTGGGTTTTGGAAATTAATTTCTTATTTTTAACAAGATCAAGAGGAAACAACCAAGGCTACTATGGAATAGTTTGATGATGTTGGTATTAAGATGTTGATGTGCCACATAGTCACATGACTTCAATCCTATTGAGAATCTGCGAAAAGAGTTGAAGTTAAACCGGCGAAAGTGTTTCCGTTACGAAGAATAAATATCTATCTGTGATAAGCTACTTTCAAGTTATCGTAGACTTAGTTCGTAATATAATAAAATAAGAAATTTGGATCGAAGTATAAGTAGATTGTAAATGTGTTAAAAAATATTACAGCGTTTCAATTTCTGATTATGTAGTGAACACAGGACCCAGTTGACAATTTTCGGTGATATTCGTTCGTAGAGGACGATGTTAAAGGACATAAATTGTTCGTTCTAACGGACTGCAGATCACTACAACGACCTCTTTAAATTATATTGTTTTTTATCCGTCTACTAAGTATCTAGTCAAACATTTATTATATTCAGAGGTCTAACAATTCACAAAATTACAATTTCATATTTCTGAAGTATTTTGATCTAGTTACCCAAAAGATCTATAGAAAATAAAAAGAGGTGTAACTATTCTATATTTTAGAACGGTTACAGTTATGCCCACCTTATTATTTTGTACATTTATATAAGTAAGTTATATAAATATTATAAGATTTCCATTAAAATGTTCCTTTAATAATAATCTGAGATTGTTCACCATGATAAGCGTTTCTTCCTGTTAAAGAAAACTTACAAAGTTTAAATCCCCAACTGAACTAAACGATGTATCGTTACAACGAACGTTGATCGGTATAGTGGACATGTACTGAGCGTTGTACGAGCTTTACCAGTATATTTTTTCCTTCGTTATGAAGCACTCGAGTAAAGAAGGACATGAGTTATGAAATGCACCTGAGTTTTGAAATATTTTCTATGTTTAAATTATAGAAAACGATATACATAGAAAACTATCTGTGTCCCTGAGTTGTGAAGTGGGTCTGAGTTATGAAGAAATCAATACTTCATAACTCAGGAGTTTCACTGTACTTTATTAATTAACTGATTTTTATTTATTTCGATTGTTTAATAATTTATTTCAATATGTGGAATGGAAGATGAAAAATTCAACAGAAAGATATTTTGTATTGTAGATACAAAATATTGTATGTATTGTACCATTTCAAATTTCATTTATTTGGAAGAAATGGAAATTATTTTGACTTTTTTTTGTCAAAATGAGGTAAGGTCCCCTTCTCAACGCCGCCATTAAAAAAAATGCTCATGGCAAAAAGTTTAGCTGCAATTAATTTTAACGGAGCCCTTCACACTTACGTTAGAAAAAATGCTAGTAAAAAACAGTGCAAGTGTGAAGGGATCCGTTAAAATAAATTGCAGCTAAACTTTTGCCATAATCATTTTTTTAAAGGCGTTTTTACACGTTTTTGACTGTGAAGAAATTATTATTAAACCTATTTCATGTTACGCTACGCTTTTGGTGCGTTGAAAACGCTCCAAAAACGCTCGTGTGACAAAGCTCTAATTGAAATATGGCGAAATGGAAAATATAGCGACGAATAATGTCCACGACAAATTATACCCGACGATTTTCCTCTGTGAATTGTACCCACGACGAATTGTCCTAGCACCTGTCTATCTGAATACAATAGTACCTGTCCGTTGAATATCCAAATGAAGAGTTACACGACAATAACCCAGTATTGAGGTTTGGGGACATCTTAATACTGAAATGACAGAGAACTCGTTTACTGGAATAATGGAAGTATCGAGTAGCCCGAAACTAAAGCCGAACTAGAATTATTATTTTGTCGAATGGGAAAGTGTTCAGTGTACACCACAGTACGTAGAATAGGAAGTCTTATCTTCCATTATTTCTAATTTATCCTCAATCTAGGTAGTTACGTATTGAAATTTAGGGAAAATTTGGGAATCATACCCTGAAGTGCATCATAATAAGCAGCACAAAAAATCGTTAGTATTTATTAAGACTAGTTAAGTACCTTTTGTTTATTTCTTGAGAATTAAAATAATATTATGGCTTTAGGATTATATTTAAATGCGAGTAACTAATACAAAAACACATATACCGATTAAATTGAATTATTTTTACTCTCATAGTCAAAAGTATGATTTTTATTATTAATATTAGTGTGGCCCTAGCCTGATACTTCCACAAATCAGTAGAAAAAACCTGATAGCTAAAGCATACTGATATTTTTTCTTTTTAATATGTGTTTCTTAATGAAAAAAAAAAATTAACGCGACTCTTATTATTAGATTATACTTACCTGTTTGTGATCTATTTATCTTATGTTAGGAAATAGACAATAGGATATTTATATCAAAATTTGTTATTTTATGGACCTTACGTTAAAACTCTCTAAACAGTATGTACCGTTAATTATATTGTCTTATTCTTAATAAAATAAATAAAGGCTAGTTATTTCTTACAGTTGATTATAAAATATATCACACGGAAGTCATATAAAGTCTTTATTAACTTCAAACATTGTAATCTAAAATGCTTCATTTATTTTAAATCATATTAGTGGACTCACTAAAAAATATGGAGTCATCTTCTAGTGACGTCACAGCTCAGAAGTTGTGACGTCACAACTGTGGAGTGAATAAACTCCCTATTCTATGTACTGGGGTGTAAAATACATTTTATGTAGAGACATATTAAGTGAGAACGATTATTTGAAGCACTTGTATTATTGTAATGTTATATGTTTAGCTTATATTTTAACATGATATATAAGCTCAACATTTACGAATGTGTAAATATGCATAAAGGAAAAGATTGTAATGATAAATACTAATTTGTAAATTTGTAGAGCGGTGTTTGTAGACATCGAACATATTTGATGTATGTTTCAAATCGTTAATATTTGCTTTTTGGAGAAATTTTCACTCTTCTGTTTCTTTCCTTTAGGAAATTCATCCTTGAAAGTCACCGCCAACTCACAGTTTCGAGTACCGTCCTAAAGCCCCGTCCAGACGGTCAAATTTTTCAGAGAAGTGACAAACTTAATGACAAACTAAATGACGATAACTTCCTAGCGTCAGCAAACCGTCAAACTTTTCATCAGTTTTTTTATTCCAACATGTTGGATATCGTCATCAAAAAGTTTGTCAAACTATTTGCGGACGATAAAGTTTGAAGTACACACTGACTTTCCGGCAATAATATTTTTTTATTTGCGCGTCATTTTAGTTTATTACAGCTAGGTACACCTACAAAAACCTCATTTTTTCAAACTTAGTATCTATCTAGTTACAATGGCTGACGACAGACTCTTTAATACTTGGTTGTATTAGAATGTATTAGATCTAAGTTATAGGTAGGCTACCTACGTTGTGAATTGTTTTCTATGGTCTATTTTTGACTATCCTTTTCAAGACGATATTTTGTCATTAAAAACAAATTATTTTTTCTGGTTTCTTACTGTTCTAAATTTAAAAAATATACATACCAAGTTATATCATTTTTTTTCACGATATATAACATTAATTTTGACGAAACTGACGCCAGTGAACCTCAAACTTTTGGCGAGAAAATTTGACCGTGTAGACACTCCTTGAAAACTGACGATAAGTTTGTCATTTAGTTTGTCATTAAGTTTGTCACTTCTCTAAAAATATTTGACCGTCTGGACGGGGCTTAAGGCAGTGGAATTCATTGTACTAACTGACTAAATGTCTCACTGCAGTTCATTCATGAAAAACATATTAGTAAAAACTAAAGAACGTATGATTCGAAAACCTGGAACACTATATTCATAATTATTTAATGAAATGTGAATGACATATAATAATAATAATAAATGATTAACTTTGTAAGCTAAGTTAGTTTTGTTTGCTCATTGCTCAGGTTGAATGTTTTGTACACATCCAAAACGAATTATAAAAGTGAATATTTAAATATTTGTAAGAGTCTTCTGCATAGCTGCAAGTTTCATTAGGTAATTTGCCCTCTCATTTCTTCATTAGAAAGAAAGGGACAAATGAGAGAGCCAAAGCCATGAATAATGCTGGAATTACCTATCCAGATCAGTCTGCTTTAAACCATAAAGCTGTCCTTTCTCAAAAAATCTGAATTCTCTTTTATCGGTCCGCTTTAATTGCATTTGCAATTCCTGTTTAGAGGAGAAATTATCCATCTAACTTCTAAAGAAGTTTGCACTTTGATATTTATTTATAAGAATTACACGTTGTTCTTAAAGTGCCTGAAGGTCAATTATTCATCAGCATATTGCATCACGCAGATGCGTTAGTCACACTTCCATTTCACGAGAATTCGCTGTTACGGTCTCAGGTACGTGGCGGCGTAAAGGTAAGACAGAGGCGGACCTTACCGACTCATTGTATGCGCCACCAGAGGCGACGCCTCTCAAATAATTCTAATGGCGCGTTATTCTCTCCGAGGCAACTGTACATTTCTGGCAGTGGGGGGCGTGTTTTGCATGCCGTCTGAAGGTATATAAACTCCAGTGTTTTCCCCTTCGCCTCAATTGACCTCAAGCTGTGGTGACTAACGGACGTGCAGCTCTTCACTCTACGCTCAAATCCTATCATTCCAATCGGACTTTTCACTCGCATTCGTGAGTACATTCTTTGGGTACTTTTTGGTGAAGAAAATACCTATTAAAATTGTCACTCATCTTCTGCTGCCTCATCCAAAATATTCTTCCTTGTTTTTAAAAGTCAATATTTATTTTACGAGTAAATACTTTTCTCGGAGTTCATTCATTGTGAATGGTATCATACATCCTGCAATGAACTTTAGTGACAGGTACGGAAAATTAATTTATCAAGATTACCTTCAAAAAAGTGATAATGATAGGAAATTATTTTCATTGAGGCAAAGTAACTATATTTTTAAATAATTTATCCACTGCATTCACGTAAATAAAATGAAGTGTAAATTAAGAAAAATATTTTATCTTTCAACAAGATAAGAATGATATGGAACAGGTTTGATTATATTTATTTATTATATTTTATTTTTATTATTATATTTGATATACTTAATTTATGATACATAAATTGTCTTTATAATAGATGATCATTTGGTTCCTAAGTCAATATGATTATATCATTCAATGATAAAATTATAAATGATTCATTTTGACAATTAATTATTTATCATTGAAACCTTTTTAATTTAATGTAAATGAATGAAGTTAATTTCATTCAATATAGCCATTTTATTATCAACATTTTCGATTGCATGATTTATTTTACTTTTAATTTCCTGTTCACTATATTTGGTATATTAACTGCATCTAATAATTAAATCATACGCTCTATATGAAAAATGTTATTTAAAATCGATTCTTTTTTTTATGTTCACTCAGATTTTGTTAGCAATACAATTCTAAAAATAATTGCAGGTTTAGAATGAAAAAATGATTTTATTTTTTCGTTAGAATTCCTATCATGTGACTGGCTTCTTGAAATGTTAAACTTTAAAACTTTAGAACAAACTTTAAAAGAATATTCCTATTTTGATGTTACCCTAATAATTTTCTTAATGAAATAGTTCCTTTATTGTTTTATAGGGCAAAGGAGCAATTACCTGATACCAACTAAATACCGGATAAAATCACTTCTTTCCACATTGAATATATTTTAATGCTCATATTTTAATTATATTTCTAATATTAACCAACAGTAACTATCATCTGGTGTATATTTCGCACATGCTAATTAATATTATACGCAATTTATATATTTAAGAGTTAAGAAGAATATTATTTGCATAACAATCTTCTCTGTCTTTATCGAAAAAGACTCAAGTTCTCAACGTGTCAAAAAAAAATACGTAATTTATTTTTTCTATTTGTTGCTGTGAACTTTTTTCATATTTCTATCCTCTTCAATTAACAGTTTGATCAGATTGCATCTGTTTTACAAGATGAGTTAAAGAGTTCATTGAAATAAAAGTACATTACACGGAATAATTAAAAGAAGAACTCTTAATGATTTTCCTTTAGATATACCGAATTAACTTGCAAAGGGAGAACGTTGTCAGCGAGTAGAATTTTGTTCCAATTTTTAGGTTAGTTGATGCCTCTAGTTTCAATAAAGCGCAGAGAAAAGCTCATTAAGAATTTTCTAGCAAGCAAAATGAGACAGAAATTCACATCCAAGTTTCCCAGTGTCCTAACTCATAATTTGATATCATAATATCAGAGTTAAAAAACTCAGTTGAGTGATAGTATTTGAGTGATGCAGGATAAATACTTCTAGATTTGATATCTTAATTAATGATATGACTTATAATGACAAATGACTAAATTCTACTTCAAGTGTCACTTCACAGGCTTAAATTTGTACTTTATACCTTAGTAACTTTTTAATAACTACCCTATAGTAAGTACCATTTTACTATTTTTATTCTTCCTATTCTTTAATTTCCCCGCATCTCCCTAACCCAATAAAAACAATTGCGAGGGGATGAACTGTGATTAAAAGATGCAGTAAAAAAGGTAGAAGAGTACTCTATGTCCTGTATAAGCAGTAAAGTATTATCTGTTTCTTATTTTAATTCAAATATCTCCTAATTGTAGATAAAATTGTTCATATATTTATTTGAATGTCTGGTTGTACTATATCTGCCTAATCTAATTTATAAGAAAATGATATAATAATTATATTGCCTAGACATTTTGCTCTCATAACTAAATAGAAAGTCATTTGCTTTATGTGGTTTGGCCTGGCTTGTCAATCTGAAAAACCTTTTAGAAATTCGTTTGTCTCAACAATGAATTCAGTCTGGCAAATTAGTCTAATTTGACAAATTGAAGCAAAGTTATTATTTAGGGACTAAAAGTAGATTATTATTTCATTAAAGTAAATAAAATATTTGAAACATTCTCCGTAGAGTTTAAAAAATATTCTTTGAAGCTCTTCACTCTCTTACTCGCGAGACCATTTTTTGTAATGTTTCTCACTTACCAAAATTACTTTTATTTAATCATTTTTAATCACTGGGGCTTATAATAATTTGATAAATTAGTTTAGTTAGTTTAGATAATTGCTAATGGTACCTATGTACAACAGAGATCTGTCGGTAAAATAATAATATTTTTTTAGTGAATTCAAAATATTTGGGTCGATTATTTCCTAGTGAATAATAATGCATAGAAATGTGATAGCTAAATTTACGTACTACCTAATTACTGTCTAGTGACATGTGGCAACAATTCAATGGATGTACGAATCTTTTTACGACTCCTCAAATCCTCGTAACTGAAATGCAAAGGAATGACACAGAAAAAGAAACATGCGGTGCTGTTTGGTAGAGGTCTGACAGGACTGAATTACTTGGTGGGATAACACCTACTTAACCCTACAGCGTCAGGGTATTTCTGTTCAATTTGAAAGGCTAAGAATAACATTCCTATAAAGGACATTTTAATGTCTCCTTTTGAATGTTGCGATAGCGGAACTCAGTTCATTAAAAGAGGAAATAATATCACCTACCCTTCTAGAAGATTAATGTTTGATGTCAACAAATGACAACGCAGTCCCACCACAACAGTCACCTCCCATGCAGAAATGTTTCGTGGGCCAATATTGAGACAACATTGTCCCAATATTGGGACAACGTAGGGACAACATTTGCAGCATTGGGACAACATTTGAAACATTGGGACAACATTTGCAACATTGGGACAACATTTGCAACATTGTGACAACATTGGGACAACATTTGCAACATTGGGACAACATTGGGACAACATTTGCAACATTGGGACAACATTGGGACAACAGTGGGACAACATTTGCAACATTGGGACAACAGTGGGACAAAATTGGACAGAGAATCATTGCTATCCGGACTACCCTCATTTAATTTGTAAAGAATTTTTCATATATTATTTTTTAGAGACAAACACGTTACCAATGCTGTCACTGCTCTCTATTCACTATATCTCATAGCCAATGCTGTCACTGCTCTCTGTTCACTATATCTCACAGCCAATGCTGTCACTGCTCTTTACTCACTATATCTCACAGCCAATGCTGTCACTGCTCTCTATTCACTATATCTCACAGCCATTGCTGTCACTGCTCTCTATTCACTATATCTCACAGTCAATGCTGTCACTGCTGTCTGTTCACTATATCTCACAGTCAATGCTATCACTGCTCTCTGTTCACTATATCTCACAGTCAATGCTATCACTGCTCTCTGTTCACTATATCTCACAGTCAATGCTGTCACTGCTGTCTGTTCACTATATCTCACAGTCAATGCTATCACTGCTGTCTGTTCACTATATCTCACAGTCAATGCTATCACTGCTCTCTGTTCACTATATCTCACAGTCAATGCTATCACTGCTCTCTGTTCACTATATCTCACAGTCAATGCTGTCACTGCTGTCTGTTCACTATATCTCACAGTCAATGCTATCACTGCTCTCTGTTCACTATATCTCACAGTCAATGCTATCACTGCTCTCTGTTCACTATATCTCACAGTCAATGCTGTCACTGCTCTCTGTTCACTATATCTCACAGTCAATGCTGTCACTGCTGTCTGTTCACTATATCTCACAGTCAATGCTATCACTGCTCTCTGTTCACTATATCTCACAGTCAATGCTATCACTGCTCTCTGTTCACTATATCTCACAGTCAATGCTGTCACTGCTGTCTGTTCACTATATCTCACAGTCAATGCTATCACTGCTCTCTATTCACTATATCTCACAGTCAATGCTATCACTGCTCTCTGTTCACTATATCTCACAGTCAATGCTATCACTGCTCTCTGTTCACTATATCTCACAGTCAATGCTATCACTGCTCTCTGTTCACTATATCTCACAGTCAATGCTATCACTGCTCTCTGTTCACTATATCTCACAGTCAATGCTGTCACTGCTCTCTATTCACTATTTCTCACAGTCAATGCTGTCACTGCTCTCTGTTCACTATATCTCACAGTCAATGCTGTCACTGCAAGTGGTGTAATCTCGAGATTAAAATTGTAATGAGTTTGAACTCATTCAGTATATATAAAATATAACATTTCCACACTACATTGAGTCAATGTTACATTGAGTCAATGTTACATTGACTCAATTTACACTGACTCAATGTTACACTGAGTCAATGTTACACTGAGTCAATGTTACACTGAGTCAATGTTACACTGAGTCAATGTTACACTGAGTCAATGTTATACTGAGTCAATGTTACACTGACTCAATGTAACATTGAGTCAGTGTAACATTGACTCAGTGTAACATTGACTCAGTGTAACATTGAGTCAGTGTAACACAGACTGTTCTGAATAACCTGCAGAAGAATGTAATAGATAATTATAATATATAATCTTTCTATTTTCTTTATAAGTTCATTCAATGGTTTGAAGATCAAGGGAAACATTTTGCATATTCTTGCATGGAAATAATAAATGAGATGAAGTGAGAAAAGTGTTTGGATTTACTGGACTGTTGAGAGTAAATAGAGAGGAGTTATTTCTCTTGCCTTATCGCATTAAAGGGATTGAGAACGTACTTGAGTAATGCCTTTGAGAAGAGATATAGTCACTGTAACAGTGACCTCTCACTGTTACAGTGACCTGTCCAATGTCCATGCAGTGACCTGTCACTGTAACAGTGACCTGTCACTGTTACAGTGACCTGTCCAATGTCACTGAATCAGTGATTGCAACAGGTCACTGTAACATGTCACTGTTACTGCTGTAAAGGGCACAAAATACAGGGTATCAATGTACGAGTATAACTACAGAGTTCAAATCATAGTAACGAATACATCACCATAGAAAGGAAAAGTGATGTTAACTTGCAATGTTTTTCCTTGGAGATGAACTTTAATGCAATCTTTAACATTTGTTCTCTGTAGAGTACACAGGTAGTAAATGTACTCTAGAAACCATTCTCTGCTACAATGTTTGAGGTGCTGTTGCACCTATTTATTGAGTTTACGTTATGTTAAACTTTGTTATGATAATGTTTGATGGTATATATACATACACAGTACTTTTATATACATTTATCTCTGCATTAAAATCTAGGAGCATAAATACAAGCAGGTACCTGAAGATTGCCGAATCTGAAAATTAATTTATATGGAAACTGGTTCTTTCAAATAGACATGATTGTTTTTGTCATGTTACGGTTAAAATATATTTTCCCTCTTTTTAGAGTGCATTTGTTTTTTTCCAAAGATTAAACTTTGTGAATTATACTAATTTGTTCCAGATCTCATAACACTGAGACAGCCAACACTTCTTAGCTCTCTTATCTGTGAAGACTTAAAATAACCTAATTAATGTTATGAACTACACACAGCATCAATGTTATGAACTACACACAGCATTAATGTTATGAACTACACACAGCATCAATGTTATGAACTACACACAGCATCAATGTTATGAACTACACACAGCATTAATGTTATGAACTACACACAGCATTAATGTTATGAACTACACACAGCATCAATGTTATGAACTACACACAGCATTAATGTTATGAACTACACACAGCATCAATGTTATGAACTACACACAGCATTAATGTTATGAACTACACACAGCATCAATGTTATGAACTACACACAGCATCAATGTTATGAACTACACACAGCATTAATGTTATGAACTACACACAGCATTAATGTTATGAACTACACACAGCATCAATGTTATGAACTACACACAGCATTAATGTTATGAACTACACACAGCATCAATGTTATGAACTACACACAGCATCAATGTTATGAACTACACACAGCATTAATGTTATGAACTACACACAGCATTAATGTTATGAACTACACACAGCATTAATGTTATGAACTACACACAGCATCAATGTTATGAACTACACACAGCATTAATGTTATGAACTACACACAGCATTAATGTTATGAACTACACACAGCATCAATGTTATGAACTACACACAGCATCAATGTTATGAACTACACACAGCATTAATGTTATGAACTACACACAGCATTAATGTTATGAACTACACACAGCATCAATGTTATGAACTACACACAGCATTAATGTTATGAACTACACACAGCATCAATGTTATGAACTACACACAGCATTAATGTTATGAACTACACACAGCATCAATGTTATGAACTACACACAGCATCAATGTTATGAACTACACACAGCATTAATGTTATGAACTACACACAGCATTAATGTTATGAACTACACACAGCATTAATGTTATGAACTACACACAGCATCAATGTTATGAACTACACACAGCATTAATGTTATGAACTACACACAGCATTAATGTTATGAACTACACACAGCATCAATGTTATGAACTACACACAGCATCAATGTTATGAACTACACACAGCATTAATGTTATGAACTACACACAGCATTAATGTTATGAACTACACACAGCATCAATGTTATGAACTACACACAGCATTAATGTTATGAACTACACACAGTATCAATGTTATGAACTACACACAGTTTATTTTCAAGTTCTTAACTTACCTATCCAAAATTAATATCTAAAAATTATATTATCTGATGTGTTGAACCAATAATTAATCTCCTGAAATTATGATATGGAACACATAACAATTTTACTATACGATTTCTTATATTCATTATTTACATATATCTATACTTTAAAATGACAGTTTGAATCGCAACCACGTAGAGTATATTCTTTGTTCATCATAAAAACTATTTAGTTTTTTAGAATATCTAAACATGACATTCGTTTCAGGAGCTTCCATTTAGAAATTGATTGCTGCGGAAAAATAGAACAATATTATTCGAGGAATTCTTATAGAAGATACTTTTAAGAAGCTTAATGTAGTACGCTCTGAAACTTATTACTGCCATTTCATCTCTCCATATTGTGCATTTCTATGCAATGTTGTCAAGGAGGAGAATAGTGTTCAGTGCACAAAATAAAATGGTTACTAATGACGGGGTTCCTTGGGAGAACTCAGTAAAGACAACTCTCAAACTGTATCCTCCTAATCCTTTAATGTCCTGCGAAATATTTCTCGGTGTGTTTGTCTCCTTAAACTTCCCAGAAAAAAACCTTTTGATCTTAGTGTTAGTTGAAGTTATCAACGTATCAACAGAAAGCTTTATGAGGTCAGTAACGGGGTTACACTTACCAACAAAAGCTCTATAAACATATGTACATTGTACAGTGGTACCTACATCAACAGAAGTTCTGTACCGACACAAGTAACCCAATAAATGAGTTTGGAAACTCAAAACACGAACCACATCACTCGAAGTGTAAATTGTACGCTAGCAAATAGAACAGATCTTTATTTACACTAACAAGCAGGAGACTGTTTTCGTCAATGTTGGGATAAAAAGCGCTCTTTTTATTCAATTTAATAGATCCTTTATTTTATAACTATAATTCAATTTGAAGGGATGAGATATTGTGCAAGAAATGTTAACAGTTTTGAAGAATGCTTCATAAAACTAGTCTAAAAATCTCTCACAATAGTCAACATATTGGATATATTTAATGAAAATATCTTACCTCTCTTTCTTCCTTACTTGCTTCACTGTTCATCAAAACTGACAATTTATTCTTCTCTTAGCTGTACTAATTGCAAAAAGTTCATCTAATTATAAACACATATTTATTTTCATGAATAGCATTATTGAATAATAAAGGTTGAAATAAATACTGAAATAATATTGAATGCCAATGAATGCTATTTTATTATTCTATCATTATAAATATTTCTCCTTTTGAAATAATTATATATTATATATTTAAAGTAGTGTATATATGCACAATAAAACTTATATTCTATTGATTATTACGCTATTCTGATTATTAAATTTTGATAATTGCAACATCAAGTGAATGATTAAGTGATACAATAACTACTATTTAATCAATTTAAATTTTGAAGATTATTTTTCATCATGAAATTTTGTTATGGGAATTAAAGCAGTACAGGATGCACAAGAAATAACTGACCCTTTTTTGATGATGAAGTTATTTCAATTGAAAGGATAACACTTCAATGTAACCTTGTATCCTTCCCTCAAACCCCTAATTTTTAGCATCTTTCAATGCAGCTAAGAAAAGAATAAGAATCATGCAAATTATATCAGTATTTTGCTTAGAGGAGTAATCAGTAATCCTATAATATATTGTGTCAATTAATTTCCTTAGAGAAGTAATGACTGTTTGATTTATCGAAAAATTTTATCTGTCGTGACAGAAAATGTCATTGATAGTGTATCTAGAACATAACAGAGAACATACCAGAGAACATACCAGAGAACATACCAGAGAACATACCAGAGAACATACCAGAGAACATACCAGAGAACATACCAGAGAACATACCAGAGAACATACCAGAGAACATACCAGAGAACATACCAGAGAACATACCAGAGAACATACCAGAGAACATACCAGAGAATGGTGTCCGGAAAACTGCCAGACGGAAAACTGCCATGTGAAAAACTGCCATGCGAAAAACTGCCGAAGCGGTAAAGTGGCAGGCGGAAAACTGCCAGTCACTTACTCAATAATAACGTTCGCTCTTTGTTAAGGAGTTAAGGGGACATTCATTTTTACTTAGTATACAAAACAAAAATAATAGTTAATTGTAGACAAATTTATTAGTTTTTCTTTTTAATACATCATTATATAAATATTAGAAATTCAATATAAAAATTAAAATCTAAAACCTTTCTTATAAGATACTAAGAGAAGAAACAAAGGAATAATTGTATCAGAGACAGAGTACAATTTCTTTGTTTACACAACGCATCTTTATTTTATTAGTTCACAACGGGTTTAGTGTCAAATTAGTTCTTTTTGTGTTTATAATTTGTATTCAAGCCTTATGTTCACTTGTACTCATTATAAAACAACCTGTATCCATGTTTGTGAAAAATTTAGAATTTGCAACCCAACATCTATGATTGGGTTGATTTGTTAAACTGCTATTACCTACCTAATTCTCTGACAATTACACTCGATCGAATTGGAGTGCATATTAATTAATAATAATTTTTATATTTTTTTAAATGAATATTATACAAATGAAGGTGTTGTGTAATTTGCACGGAGAATAAAATTGTAAATGTAATAAATATTGAACATAGATATTAGTTGATTAAACATTCACTTAATTCATTGTACAATTTAAAATTATATTATATTATTCTAATTAGCTCGTAATCACAAATCAGTACACGAAGTTTAACGTTTGTTTCGGAACCAAAGGCTATATTGCTGAAGTCAAGAGACTATATACGTAACTTTAATAGTTTTTCAAAATTCTTTGTCTGTACTTAAGTTTCGTTTACTGTGCGTTAAATAAGGTAGCTTTGTTGAAATATTACTTTCCTTTGAATATCAAGTAATCCAATATCTATTTATATATAGTTATTGCTGTAAAAATGAATACCCCTTAACTCCTTAACGAAGGGAGAACGGTTTTTTTTATAAATTAAAATTTCATTATGAACTAAAGTCATCAAATTGCCAGAAAGTGACTGGCAGTTTTCTGCCTGGCAGTTTTCCACTTCGGAAGTTCTCCGCATGGCAGTTCTCCGCATGGCAGTTTTCCGCCTGGCAGTTTTCCGCATAGCAGTTTTCCACCTGGCAGTTTTTCGTGTACCAAAATAATTATCCTTCTATCATTGTCATTGTCAAAAGATCAAAATGTGATTCATTAAAAAATCCAATGTTAATTTATCATAAATTTTAAACATTTATAAAATAGGATCATTATTCAGTGTAATTAACAATAATAACGATCTGTCGCTTAACGTTTTTTTCGATTAGAGGATTAGTGATAACGAAATTAAGGCCGATGTTATCCCTTCTTGTAGCTGACAAAAAATGAGGAAGGCGGTGATGTAAACCATATGCTCTAACGAACATGTTCCTATTATCGAAGAGAGAAGAAGAAACACCCAACATTTTAATAACTATCTGTAATAGTGGGGACAGGAGGGTGATCCATGGATAAAACAAACAAGAAACCAATGCATAAAAGTTAGGAGCCTTATCAATTTAAAGGAATTTTACTGTTTTTGGTTTTGTTAAAAAAAATATATTTTATTTCTATTGTCGATAATGTGAAAATTTATATTTTCATTAGTCATGTGTCTTCGTAAATTGCATTTGTTAAATGAGATAGGTTTAGTGTTATTAGTTGTGGCAATTTGTTATCATATTTGTCCGTATTCGAAGATGAACTAAATCGAAACAATGAACAAAAATAATGGCATAAATATACCTGGATTATTTCTTTGCTTCTGTTACCACATACCATCTACAAACTATAGTATTGAACAGGTCAAAACGGTACTGTGGAAAAGTACCCATTTAATATACATATATTGTTTTCAATTAGTATAATTAGAGAGTTAAAAAGGACGGAGGTGTGTCGGTGTACGGAAAAAATGTTAACAGTATTGTTCGATTAATTATAATTTCGGATTATCCTTTTTCAATAATTTATTGAAGCTTGTGTAAATGATTTAGTAGATGATTGTGCAGACGCACCAAACTAATCCGCAGAAGAATAGTAGTTCACTTTATGAGTATTTGGAGAAAATAGTTCCATGTATTGACTGACCTAAATATAAATTGTGTGTATTGTGCCTCACTACACTTTAGTAATTTTAGAGCATAAAAACGTATTTTTGTAAAGTTATAAATCATTTAATATTGATAAGACTAGAAAAGAATAACAGTGACGATTCGTGAGAAGTTTTCAGCCCCATACCAAGTAACATGATTTATAGAAGGTATTTTCATTGAAATATAATGGTGTCCAATCTCTGTCTTGTGTATTGGTTTCCACAATCGAATTCTGATCTATTTATTGATAAGATTAGTGAACTAATTAGCTCTTTGGGTAGTTGCGGCTACTAGGATTTGGTTCTCTCTGGTGATTTCAACTTTAATCTGTTTAATCATTCAAATGAAAATCACGAGCAGGCTATATGAACACTTTATAATTAATGCTAAAGTAGTCTGAGTAAACAATAATAGAGAGACTTTAATTGGTTACATTTGTATCCATACTCCAATTTACTTCAATTCATATGTGCAGATTTCATTCATTATATCCTATATTAATCACATAAAGCAATGTTGTAAATTATAAATAATGTAAATTTTAATTACCATGTAATTAGTGATGAAGCTCTTATTTTCCAGGATATTTTTATGCATAATTTCAATGACTTAGTTTGATTGTAAATGAGTCCTAAGTTACAATGAAAAGTGATATAAAAACGTGAACAATATTCAATTTTTAGTCAAATTATACCCGAGTCAAATTATACATAAGAACTTTAGGAATAGTCTTACAAATAGAATAAAATCTCAAGAAAATGTGCCATAGCAGCTTATTTGAGAGGTATAATGGTGGGGAAATTTGGACAGCAGTAAATAGTGCAATAAAAGCTAGCGTGGCGAAAAGAAAATCTTCAGTGCGGAAGGCATTCGCAAACGGTAATGAAGTGACACACAGAGATAGGGTGGTGGTGCTTTTAATGAACTTTTTGTTATTATAGTAAGGAAACTGGTGACTATCTTCCTAACTATAACCTTGATTGTTAAAATCTTATTTCGGGATTTTTTATTTTGATTTGTTTCAATTGTGTTTTTGATAACGAAATAAATAGAATCTTTGTATCTCTCAAAGGTACATCGTTATATCAATGGATTTCTTCCTTGCTCGTCTGCTCATAAATCAATCTAAAAATAGGTGTCAACCGACATTTATTGATAGGTTCTATTAAGAGGAATTTACCTAGCCCCTGAATGTGTTCCGCTCTAGGACAGCATACCCAGTTTCCGGTGACAGGAGAATAACCCCCCGTGCAAAAAACCCCTCGCGGTCAAAAACCCCACGTGCAATATACTCCCCGGACAAAACCCCCCGTACAATAAACCCCCCGGACAAATACCCCACGGACAAGAACCCCGGTGCAAAAAACTCCCGGTCGATATAAATAGCATAATTCATTTTAAATAATTTTCATTAGTATTTTATTAATAAAATTACTATATGCTATAAATATAAAGAGATATAGTGCACCTAAGGTTAGGTTAGCGGTCCGATTGGGGGGGTTTGGGGGGGCTTGCCTCCCCCCGGCCAGGTTTGATAGTGAAAAAAGGTATACTGTACGTATTTTTACTATAAATTAGGTAATTGGGTATACCTTATTTTGCAAAAAAATTGTCATATTTTCGAAGAAAATGTAACAATTATTGGTTCGCATTGAATAATGTTTAATATATTAATAAAAATGAATTATGCTATTTATATAGACTGGGGTTTTTTTGCACCGAGGTTTTTTGCTTGGGGGGTTTTTGTCCGGGGGGTATTTGTCCGGGGGGTTTATTGCACGTGGGGATTTTGTCCGGGGGGTATTTTGCACGGTTTTTTTTTTGACTGCGGGTTTTTTTTGCACGAGGGGTTATTGTCCTGGAATCCCAGTTTCCATGACTCTGCGGCATCAACTACGGCACAAGAGGACGGAAAGCCATGCGACTGGTGAGGGAATAGAAAATTTAACTCAGGATTGACGAACAGCAGATAATGGAATTGGAACACTAGCTGCACTAACAAAAATTGGATGGACAGAGCTGTAAAAGCAAGAAAATACCATGCTACAGACGTAGAGAAAGATCGAAATGCAAGTGGATGAAAGAGAAAAGAATTGCCACACTTGAAAATGGAAGCGTAGAGCTGTAGAAACGTAACAATATTTTGCTAAAGACTTTGCCAAAATGGAAATGAAAGTGGATGGAAGGGAAATATTGACACAATTTGAAATGGGAGGAAGGGAAAAGATTGAAATTGAAGAAGAAGAATGTTAAGCAAGAGAAGAAAAATTGGCAAATTAATTGTAAGATTACAACAATAAATCCAATTGATAGGAAGTGAAGATTAAAAGATAGAATATAGGAAGAGGGTGCCAGGAAACCATTTTATTTCTAGTGATGGGATATCGTTTCTTTCAAGTATGTTTATTTATGATGTACAGTTCCTGGGGTTCCTTATTTCTCATCCCATAAATTCAAACACTGAACTTACTCAATACTTTGTTATAATAGGATGGAGACAAAACTTTTATTCCCAAAGAAACGATACATTTTCAGAAATGTTTGGCTAAGTAGCTTAATTTCAATATTATTTTATTTCACGAATTGGTGGTATATGGTCTCAAGGTCAAAAAGACTATAGCCATATAAGTTTTTAATGTTTCTTTAGTCAAGATTGAATAATTCTTGAATTTTTTTAATTTAGTGATTTTCTTGATAACTTCCAGTCCTTGGTTCCTGTTACCTGCCTTTGTAACATGGGACACAATTACCCAGACTTCAACTTCACCTGAGACCAAAGTAGATCATTTTCGGCAGTACTAGAATTAATAGTTGTGGCATAGGCGAGACGCCTCGATCTGTTCGGTTTTCGCATCGCTTCTGCATTTTTACGTATGGAGACATAATCGGATATTCCTTCGTAGTCCAACCTGAGACATTTTCTCGTTAAAGAGACTTTCTATGAGCCTCTTATGATTCCTCTGCAGATTTTGTATGGTAATTTGAACTAATTTTGAGGTGTTGCTTTAGGCTTTGTCCTCACTTGATTCTCAACCTTTGCAGTCTTCTAAAGGCTCTTTAGATTCCTGCAGACAAACACTCTGTTAAGTTTCTGGAAATATCCCTGGAGTCTTAATTACTATGGATATAAAAAGAACATTCCTTTGTTTAAATCTCTTACATAATTAAAAGAATGAATATTATTTTAAAATCAATTTTATTTATTTAGAACATAAAGGTAAATAGTTATTGTAAGACAATCCTAAAAACAATTTTACAGATATTTTCTTTGTTCAAGTTTAAAAGATTAAAACTAAGCATTTTCTTTAAATTAATGATAAATTTATATAATTCAAATAACAAATATATATTGTGCACTGCACGTTATCAGTATGTATGGAATAAAAAGTATATAACTTATTTAGCTCTTACAATTGAACATACATTCGGAGTCAAATATATGATTTTTATCATACATTGATTAGAAATAAAAATGTAATTTTAGGCGCGGAAAAGCTTTCGCTATCTATAGAATATACATTTATTCATTTCAAAATGAACGAACACAGCATTTATATAATAATGTAAATTCTGTGTTTGTTCATTTCGAATACAATCATGATTTGAATACAAGCCTCGTGGTAAATTCCATGGGTGTTATTGCTAAAATTGACTTGCAGTATCACCATGGGCTTTAGACAATTGAAAAAAGTATTGGGGTTTCGATACTGAGCACTGTAGAGTACTTTAGATGGTAATAACATTACTCAGCAGTCTAGAAATAACCTGCAGTGACTTTAGAGTACTTCTAAAATATGATAGGGATTGTGAAAACGTCAAGTTACGTTTATAAGCCTGTGCGAGGTATGACGATGGATTTTATTCAATGTCATTCACTTCATCCACAGGATTATGTTCAAACATAATACTTTTCATAATTATTCTATTTATTTAATTCACACTAGACAAGAAATATCGCATAGTCTCCTCAACTTTTAATCACACGAAACACAGTTGGATTGCACATGAAGTTTGTACTTATGCTTAGACTGTTACTTTCATCACATATAAAACAAAACATATTCCCTGAGAACAGATGTACGAGTTCATGACTGCTGTTTCGATCTATTTGACAAATGTGTAAAATCTGGCGGTAGTAAATTCAATCCGATGTTCCAATAATAGATTTACAATTCCCTTCAAAAGTTTTAAGTTTATTTAAACTTATATTAAAGCCATGGATTTGGCGATTTAACATATAAATAATGTTTATATTTTGAATACTTATTAGTTTTTCATTTTGACCGAACATTTCTCATACTTAAGTTAACATTAGAAAAGTGTTTAGAAATGAAGCCGATTGAATTAAGGCGAGAGACACTGAACAAACTTAATTAGTATCGAGATATCAAGCTTGACCTTTGAAAGAGCTGACCCCTGTCACTGTCAGTCCCACCCCCTTACAATGAGTTTAAATGCAATCTTTGCAGAGAAATATTTACTGAGGCAACGGTTTGCTTGTTTTACCTCAGTCTCCTGCAGCTTGCTGGGGGCTCAATAAATAAGCTATTTATCAAATTTCGATCAAACAGACCGAAAATTTAAAATGAGATAGTGGAATCTCAGTCAATTAAAGATACTCACTATATTATTATATGCACAATTATTATAAAACTAGAACTGAGCTTAAAATAGGAAGCAATGTTTTAATGTTAACTCATATAACAGGTAAATTAGTATAGATTATAATATCTTACCCTCATTTATTTTCTAAAATCAGAAACACCGTCACGAAATATTAATTCTTACTGCTTATGTTTATTTGGTACTGATGTTCACAATTAAAGACTTACTTCTTTTTTTGATGAGTTCTATATATTTTTCCGTAAAAGGTTTTACATTTTACTACAAATAACCCCTCATCAACAATGAATTAGCGACTCTAACTCAAGAAATGGACCATTTGAACACAGTTTGTGATTGCTTATGATAGCTTGTGCAAATAGTTGTGATTGCAAATAGATACGCTCCAATAGTCTTCTCGGAAAGATATCAAGTCGCAAGAGAAACAACAAATTTAATAAGGAAATTCTGAAGCTGTATTATGAACCAATTTGTATGTGTCAAAAAATCGTGAATATGTGTAAAATATATACACATTGCACACTTCCAAATAATCTATATAGAAATATTCAATCTAGGTATGAACTGCAATAAATATTTTTAACTCTTAGAAGCAAATAGAAATAGAGTGACTTTTTGCATCCATATAAAACGAGAGGAAGAACACAATACAATATTAAAAGAACCAATGAGCAAAAAAAATGTATTTCGAATTATGTGAAGCCGAGACTGAGATTAATATTTCAATATATGAACATTGACAAACAAATAAATCCGTAAAAATGCTGTGTGTTGCACCCAATGCTGATAGGAGCAGCACATTCCTTCTTTTGAATAAACACTACATCAACCAAAAGTAGGACAACATAATCTACGTAACTACTGAAAGATACAGCTGATGAACTGAAATGAATTTTTAATGACGTAATGGCTGGTAGAAGAAATACTCACAAATCTAACCAGTCCATTCAAACGAGGTTACACTGATGGGAACCAAATATGAAAGATCCTCTTCTCAGCCAATAATCTCACAGATAGGAACATAGGTTTATGACATTGCCACAACACTAAATAACATCATGAATAAGTTTGTTAGCAGCATGATACATGATTGAGTTTAACGATGAATTGCTGAATCTTTTGAAGCACCAACACAACATCTCGCATCTGTATAGATATGCTGAAAAATTCATTATATCGTCCAACATTGAAATCATCTGAAATATCTGAGAGAATCATAAAAAATTTCGCTGATGCCTTGTACATAACTTATTGGACTTACCAGACGTACGAACCATTGGAACTCCACTCTGTCTGATGCTTTCATCTTCTTTATTTATTACAAACCTGTAAACCGTAAGTCCGTAACCTCGACTGTAATTATTTATTTTCTATAACATTCTGATAGAATTGAAAATTGGAGCACATCAATCAAATTTTGAAAATAATTCATTATTGAAGATCACGAACATATGAACTACAGAAAGAAAACAATATAATTCCTAGATATTAGTGTAGACAAAAGCCTATACAACCCCCCCCCCCCTTCTCCCCCCCCCCCTCCCATCAATACATATTTGGTCTAATCAAAAGCAAACTCCAGAGTCTAGAGATTGTACAACATATCCATGACTGGTAAGCTTTGCATAGCGAAACAGAGAGACTCGCTCAATTGTTTATAAATAATATACCTTCCCCAGCTATTTCAATTATTGAACAGAAAACTCACCAGTACAGGCAGTGGCGGTACCATCAACTAAAAATACAGCAACCAACTGAGCCGGTGGTACAAAGAAGAAGAAGAAGAAATAGATGAGAATATCTCTTCTCTAAACCAAACGCTAAATAAAACTATTAAATAATCTCAAATGAAATATTTATCTATTGAATTCTTCTAGAATTTCAACTGATGAATTTCTGAGTTTTCAACTGAGGAAAGATAAATGTTGAGGGACTTACAGATCCATGCAATTTAATCTATTGGCTCATTACTGGAAGTTCCTTCCAATGGATCCTGATGCTCCTATTCTCATTGGCTATAATAAGTTATTCATAGACTATCGATTTAACAGAGCCCATCTGCACCAGCCAGTCCGAAATAATAACAAATATTCTATAAAGGACACAAAAGTTAAGAGAATGTCAACAGTCTGTAATCATTTATACTTTTTATAAACTATTCTTAATAAATTAATGGTAATTAAATTTCCTCAATTTCCAAATGCTGCTTTATTTATAAAATCA
The DNA here is from genome assembly GCA_947561585.1 of Caprella mutica. NCBI lineage: Eukaryota > Metazoa > Arthropoda > Malacostraca > Amphipoda > Caprellidae > Caprella > Caprella mutica. The sequence goes on along the minus strand of CANNZV010000056.1, from coordinate 105,065 downwards.
ATTATCGTTATTTATGCTTAATATTAGTGAAACAGAAAGAGACAGATCATATAACTGATGTAACTATGGAAGTTCTATTTATATCTATGTATTTACTCTCAGCATAGCCAAGTAGCTATTAAGAAAATTAATACGTATATATAATATAGAGTGAATTTTAAATATGAGACCAAATAAAATAAATAATGAAAGGATATAGAAAAGGTAGTATTTATGGAAAATATTAGAGTTAATCTGATTAATTTCTATAAATATTCTTCAAGTGGCCTCATTAAGATGTTGTTCACGAGGCAGCTATAGTGCTATAGTGCTATAGTGCTATAGTGCTATAGTGTATGTCACATCTCTCTCCAATGGCTTCAACTGCTGTAGATTTGGTGTGTTATAACAACTAACTTTTCCTCATAAGTTTTCCCACAGGAAATAAATCCAATGGCGATGCAGTAGAACTCCTCTTTATTGGAGTCCTCTATAGTGAACGTAGAGTCCTGAGTAAGAGAACTACCCCGAATAATGAACAAATTTTCTTTAGTTTGCGATGAATATAGCCATCAGGAACACCAAAGGATTTCTTTCCTCTTTATGGAGTAATTCTTTTACTCATGACTCAACATTCACTCTACAGGGTGGCGCAAAAAAAGGAAACCCATTTTCAAATTAGTTAATTTTACAAGCAATAAAAGCTAGAAAATCTCTAGCTTTGATAGTTTGTAAAATAAACAAGTTTGAAAATGGGTTTCCTTTTTTTTGCGCCAATCTGTAGAGGAGTTCCACTGTAGGTAGGTAAAATTAGCGCTAAATACGACGATAAAGTCTGATAGAAAAGCAATCAGAAAAGGAATTATTTTAATATAATTCATACTATTTTCTTCTCTGGTCAAGTTTCATTATTAGATATTATTTAGTTTTTTTAAAATCCCTCTATATTGTAGTGTGCAATTCCAAACCAGACAAACAAGATTCTGGTTCTCCGATCGATAATTAATTTAGCATTGGCAGAGAAAAGGCCAAAAGAAAACCAAATGTTTGATTGGCAGACTTCAATCATTGACGTAAACTCTGGAGTTTAAAAATTCCTCTTGCATTGTGTGATAAAGTCAAGAAATACGACAAATTATGTTCAGATCAACAAATAATTTATCCACAATATATGTAGAAAGTTTCAACTTTATTCACTCGAAATTTAATTAATTAATTCGAATATTTTATGTTTTTTTTTTCAAAAGATGGTCAATAGAGTACTGGAATGGACTAATTATCTATCTAATTTAAAGAGTAACTATCTCATCTGTAGAATGATAATATGAATTACAGTACAGCACTTATTATGATTATGTAGGTGTAAAATTAGTGATCACATCACTCGTCCCTGTGCAAACATATGCAAATATCTCTTCCATTTCCACCAGCAATTGAAACTGTTCCAATCTAATAGTTCGTTAATTTTCCATTTCGGTGGCGTTTTCAATTAGTGGCAATAAAACAGAGTAAAAAATGGGCGATTGGAAAGAAAAAATGTCTTTATTAACACCATTCGATCGCCACCATTACAGAAAAGTAAGCCATTGCCTTCCTTTAAATAATTCTACCAATTCCAACGTCAGTAATAAACTAATAACTTTCTTTTCTTATATATGACAGTCATTCATTGTAGATAATAAATATTGGGACTCGAGAAAATTAGCTATTACTTTCATAACAAAAGTCAGTCACTTCAATTGTCCTTGTAAAGAAGGTAAAATGACAAGCTGAATCAAAGAGTACTACTCTTCATTCATCCGCTCAAAGAATCTTGCTAGAAAAAGTCAAAAAATAGAGAGTCAACTCTCATACAAATGAAGGCATCGTTAAGCACATAGAAAAGTAATTAAGTACATACACTATATAGGCACTGACATCGTAACAGTTTATTGTCGTGTTATTTCATAGTGACTCATCATAAGACTTGTTACGACTGTTTGCTACACCTTGATATAAATAAGTTAGGAAAGGAACACTAAAAATTAGGCAATTTCTGGTAAATCATTTCTCGCATTAATTCCCCATAATGAGCAAGGCGCTTTGATTTTTTAATAATAATAAAAAGCCCTTCCCTAGCGATAGATGTCTAAAGAATCTATCATCCACGCAATTCTGATCATAGACACAAATTACGTTAGCTCATCACAGTGTGCCAGGGGAAATCTTAAATTCTATTGAATTTATCCTAGCCGCAATATAGTCTATCCTTCATGTACGAAAATAATAACATTGCACTTGCTAAAATAAATCTAATATAGAAGCTATGGCTTTTCCATAGTGATTCTTATGTGAGATGCTCAGAAATAATTAACGGTTTGGAGGGTTGAAACTGAATTGCCATCAATAGGTTTTTTAGAATAGATTATATGTAAGGAAACTTCTTAGTTTCTTACTATTTATTCAAATAGTTGTTTATGCAATTTGCTGATATACTGGATAAAGATAACTCGAACTCTTTTCAATAAGAGTCTCTGCACTAATCAATTTTCTTATTTTCTATTATTTTCAAATGTTACAAATTTGTCGTCGTGTACCCAGACCAATTGTAAAATATTTAAAAGCGTTACAATTAGTAAAGTTCCATTTTTTTGGAAATGTAAAATTAGTAAACTGTGCATCAGGAAATGAATCTAACTTCTATTTCTAATTTAGATTTCCTCTTTATTGTTGTAACTAATATTTTATTAAAAATAGATTTCCCTATATCATTATCTCTTCCTTCTAAATAAATCCAACGATAAATAAATAATAAATTTGTCATTATAAACTACTATAATATATCACAGTGATAGAAATATTGTGGATTTTAGTAACCTTTAAACTCTCTTAAGCTAAAAAAACTCAGAATAAACTTCCTCAACCAACTTGCCTACTCTTATTTTCCTTTGCAATTTGCCATAAAAAGACATTTGGGTCATAAATAATTTTAAAGGGACCGATTTCAGGCACATAAATGTCAATCTGCAGTGCTTTGCATTAAAGACATTTTGTAAATGTCATTTACTTTTTAGTCTGAACTGTTTCAAGAATCGTATCTAGCAGACATTTTATGATAACTCGATTTTCAATATATGAAGTAAACTCCATTATTTGGAACTGAGATCACGCAACTGAAATTTTCTTATTCATTTTGCTATTAATCTGAATATTGAAAAAAAACATTGTTATTGACGATATTGAACATAGACGATTCAATGTTGTAACCTGTAGATCGTCAACATTGTGAAACTCAAAAGTACTGCAATAACCACTGCAATGTACAATGCCATTTATAATAACAATAGTAAAAAGAAAGTCACAAAAATAATTGATATAAGGCAGATTATATTATTTATATGTTTATTTCCTACTCTTATCCCGAATATAATCGCAACATTGTGCAAATAAACAACTGTTTTTTTCAAAGAACTATTCTGCTACAATATGACAACAACTTCAAACAATATATTTATTCGTGAAAGAGACTAATCAAGTGGAGGTAAAATATATAAATATTCTCATCACGGCACTTGAAGCTCATTGGCTTTTAGTTTATTTATATCAAGGTGTAGCAAACAGTCGTAACAAATGTTATGATTAGTCACTATGAAATAACACGACAATAAACTGTTACGATGTCAGTGCCTATATAGTGTGTGTACTTAATTACTTTTCTATGTGCTTAACGATGCCTTCATTTACTCGGTACTTGGAGGCAAGATACCAATGTTGCTGACATTGTTTTGTTTTGGTAACTTGGAAAATCCAAAGGAGAGTCTCCTTCCCCATGAAGAATACTTGTACTTCACTGTCATCCTTTTAATTGTCACATTATATTTAATATTATTCATATACCTCGCAAGTGGCTGTAGCTTGGATGTTCATAAAACAGTTCTATACAATATTTTTATTATTTTGTTATTTTTCATCAGTACTTTTCAAGATACAAATATTTCTTTTTTTATTAACTTGTATATTGGGGGTCTTCTGGTTCAGTAATTTTAATAGATTACCTTTTCCGTAAAAAATGAAATGTTAGATTTTGTTGTCGCATATAGAGATACATAAATTGTACAAGTTATTTTATATTTACTAATTCTCATCCATAGAATTAGTTACACCTTTAGAATCCTAGCCTGTGATGTAAAAACTATTAGATGCAACCAATGTCTAGAGGATCTTTCTGCAAAAACTGTAGCTCTTCTATTAATAGCACTCCTCTTTCAACTTCAGCATTTTACTTTTGTTAAACCATGCATTGGAATTATACAATAAAGATTGGATATATAAAATATATAAAATTGAACAGACGGTAAGGAATTCTTTAATTCTTAACTATGGAAAATACTAAATTTACTAAAACGTTATGGAATTTAATTTTCCACTTAGATCTAATTAAAGTTCAGCTTACTAGCATCTTCCGCAGATGCTTCTCCCCATTCTTCATATTGTGGCACAGTTTTCTTCTGACGCTGTTCTTTGGTCAAAGACCGTCCAGACGATCCGATAAATCAATTCACTTTCGAAACGCTTTTGTCCACAAAAACATTACGTCCTCTTTTTTATCCGAATCCCAACCAGTGCAATATGAACAGTTATCGGGAATATTTGCCCGCGAATCTGCATACAACCTAATTCATAGATTTTTTTTATGATGTTGTGGATGATAAAAAAATTTAGCGAGAACTGAAATTTTCATAGATGTAAGAAATGCCTATCTTCAGAAGTTTAATATACTACCTAGGTACTTATAAGTAGAAGAAACGAGTAAGTAGGTACCTCAGTAAGCTATTCAATAGAATTTTAAGTAAAGAAATGAAATAGGAATAAAAAATTACATAATAACTTATATACAGGCTGTTCAAAAAAAAAACCGGAACCCATCTTTAAATCAGTATATTTCAACAAATTTTGAAGGTACAGTTTCATTTCAAGTATCATTTTGTTAGTTGAAAGCTTTTCAATCTACAGTTAATTTTTTTATAAATTTTTATTCATGTTTGTGAATGTTATAACGATTTTATTGATGGGTGGAGAAAACAGCTTTGCGTAAATGGTCAAAAAACGGACAATGACGTAAGTTGAAACATTGAAAATATTTTTTATGAGACAACAACCAATTCATAAGCAGATATTTCTCAGGTTTTAAAAGAATTCAAATAATTACTTTTTTTATAAAATATTGACAATATGGAGAAATGTGATTAAGTGTAAAAGGAAGGCGCAATTTAAAAAAAATCACAAGGATTGTTCAGCCCACCCCTACAAAGTGAGAGTCAGAGTGAGGATTTCAATTTCTCCAGTGATAAAGTCGGTCAAAATTGAAATCAAAACAGTTATTTCGTGAAGCATATGGAGGATGGTATGATTAATTACTTCTCCGTTCACTTGAAATACAGCTTTGTCCCTCTTTGTAATATCTGCCACAAAACTTTGCAAGACCAGTGACAAAATATCTAAGCGTGGTAAATCTGTTTCTAGAAGTATCATTTCGTAGTGGTGGCAGTGTAAGTTTTAGCAATTCGATTGATTGAAGATTTCGAGATATTTAACCCATTTCTCCTAAAAAATAATTTTCTAAAAGGAGTTACTGAAAAAATAAAGATTTTGTCTTGAGATCGAACATTAGGTCGTCTTACGAGATGAACGATCCTTGTTAAAATTTAAATTTGTGCCTTCAATTTTGTACTTAAACACATTTCTCCATGTTGTCAATATCTTGTAAAAGGATTAGTTATTTTATTGCTTTTAAAAACTAGAAGTATATCGGTTTCATTAATGTGGTTGTTGTCTGATAAAGATATTACTAATGTTTGAACTATTCCATTGTCTGTTTTCTGACCATTTTCGCAAAGCCATTTTCACCACCCATCAATGACATCGCTATACCATTCACAAACATAAATAGAAATTTATACATATTCAACTGTAAATAGAAAACAGTTAAACAAACAAAATGATTTGTAAAAGGAAACTGTACCTTCAATAGTTGGGGACACCCTATATTCCTAATCTAATCATAATCATTACCAAATTGACCCTTATTTTTTAAAGTATTATTCTAGGGAAAACAACTTGATTCATATCTAACTAGGAAATTCAGCAGCAACACTTCGATTCTTTGATAAGAAGTTTGATATTTGTGTCAGTGAATAAAAAATGAGTACACGGAATTGCTGTAATTATGTACGTAGGATATCAGGCGATGGCTTCAAGGAGATTGGCGTCAATGGAGAGATAAAATCTCATGTCAGAATGAAAATTCAAGATGGCGATGGTTAATGAACTGAAATAATTTCTTCCACAATATCCATTTTCATTTACTAGAACATTCTTGTTACTTGACTGAATTTAGAAGCACACGGAAGATAACCCGATTTGATTATTAATGTAATATCTTTATTGTTGAAAAACGCTGGTGTAATTTGCCATTCCTTTGAACATTATCGAGTCTACAAAAAGGGATAGAGCCATTAATAGGAATTTTTAAGGAAATAGGTGATGAATAGCGGGGAGGTGAAGATGTTTCTTCTAGGTAGTGTGCCGTTATAATGCTATGTCCATGTTCCCATGTTGTTCATGTTATAAATAAAATATATGAACTACCGTTTTACTTTTTACAATTTTAAAGTATGTGTAAAATTATTGTTATAATTATCAATCTTTTAATCGATTTATTTATTTATTCTTCAGTCAAATGTTTCTCAATTCAAACATATAATTTTATTTGAATTAAATGTAAGTATAAATAAGATATTATTCTCTATACCATTATATATGTTTTATTTGTCATTTTAAGCGGACTATGAGTTACTATTCCGTGAATCGCTAACTTAATGTACATATAACAATAGAGTGAATGATGCAATTACATTGGAGAGTACAAAGTCCATTAATTTGTCTGCTCCGTGCACCCGAACCAGACAGATGGGCACCAGTTCGTATTTGCTGCGTCAATGTTTTCGTTTCGTTACTTTCAAACTCTTCTGTTGGCTAGCGATTTAGACAGAGGGTCTCGAGCGTAATTGATTACTATGCAATGCTAGAAACTGAACTGGGTACTGTTATGTGAAATATTGAAATACATGAAGTATAGTACTCGTTTATGGAGAAATTGTAATGACATTATTGGGTGTAATTAAGAATTAATAGTGTATAAATTACATTAGCGATCAGAATGCTATTATTTGTTTTAAGTAGGGAAATGGTTGTCGACTCAGAATAATAGGAATTTTCTCCTTCTTGTATTGGCTACTCCTTTTGTCTTATTAATTAGAGGCTGAGACGCTAATTACGATGTGGAGACACTCAGACTGCATGGACATGAGACCTAAAGATCTTTTCTGTGTAATGCTTCTCACTATCTAGGGTCCTTCTTATTCTGAACCGACGTACAAAATTATTTAGTTCTATTTAGAACTGAATTTCAATTGATCAGAATTTTGAAGCTTTAGACACCACTCTTAAAGAATTCGTATCACCAAATTCATCACATATTTATTTCATAGTAGTATATTCAAATATATATAAGTTACTATATCACGAAAGAATGAAACTTTAAAGTAGCATTAATATCAATATTTGAAAAGCATTGTTTATTAATCTATAAGAATACAAATTTTGCTGATACTAGAGAAAACAGTTACCAAAATTCCCCCAACAGTAGCAAATATCAACCCTAAAACTCAGATAGGTTTTAAGTGCTATCTAGACTTGCTATTATTGCAGCTTAAGGAAAGTCGTACTTTACCTCTGGCTTAGTTCCTTAAAACAACAACACAAACCCTCATTCGTTAGCAGATTTAAAAAAGAGTTACAACTGAAGAATAATCTGAATGTCAATAAGGAGGAAGTAAGTGAATTTCAGGGGAAAGATATTACTTGGTACTTACTAACTAACTATGAACTGAAGGCATCTAGCCAAGACTAACTATAAACTGAAGGCATCTAGCCAAGACTAACTATAAACTGAAGGCATCTAACCAAGACTAACTATAAACTGAAGGCATCTAACCAAGACTAACTAAAAACTGAAGGCATCTAACCAAGACTAACTAAAAACTGAAGGCATCTAGCCAAGACTAACTATAAACTGAAGACATCTAGCCAAGACTAACTATAAACTGAAGGCATCTAACCAAGACTAACTAAAAACTGAAGGCATCTAACCAAGACTAACTAAAAACTGAAGGCATCTAGCCAAGACTAACTATAAACTGAAGACATCTAGCCAAGACTAACTATAAACTGAAGGCATCTAGCCAAGACTAACTATAAACTGAAGGCATCTAGCCAAGACTAACTATAAACTGAAGGTATCTAGCCAAGACTAACTATAAACTGAAGGCATCTAGCCAAGACTAACTAAAAACTGAAGGTATCTAGCCAAGACTAACTAAACACTGAAGGCATCTAGCCAAGACTAACTATGAACTGAAGGCATCTAGCCAAGACTAACTATAAACTGAAGGTATCTAGCCAAGACTAACTATAAACTGAAGGCATCTAGCCAAGACTAACTAAAAACTGAAGGTATCTAGCCAAGACTAACTAAACACTGAAGGCATCTAGCCAAGACTAACTATGAACTGAAGGCATCTAGCCAAGACTAACTATGAACTGAAGGTATCTAGCCAAGACTAACTAAACACTGAAGGTATCTAGCCAAGACTAACTATAAACTGAAGGCATCTAGCCAAGACTAACTAAAAACTGAAGGCATCTAGCCAAGACTAACTATAAACTGAAGGCATCTAGCCAAGACTAACTATAAACTGAAGGCATCTAGCCAAGACTAACTATAAACTGAAGGTATCTAGCCAAGACTAACTATAAACTGAAGGCATCTAGCCAAGACTAACTAAAAACTGAAGGTATCTAGCCAAGACTAACTAAACACTGAAGGCATCTAGCCAAGACTAACTATGAACTGAAGGCATCTAGCCAAGACTAACTATGAACTGAAGGCATCTAGCCAAGACTAACTATAAACTGAAGGCATCTAGCCAAGACTAACTATAAACTGAAGGCATCTAGCCAAGACTAACTATAAACTGAAGGTATCTAGCCAAGACTAACTATAAACTGAAGGCATCTAGCCAAGACTAACTAAAAACTGAAGGTATCTAGCCAAGACTAACTAAACACTGAAGGCATCTAGCCAAGACTAACTATGAACTGAAGGCATCTAGCCAAGACTAACTATGAACTGAAGGTATCTAGCCAAGACTAACTAAACACTGAAGGTATCTAGCCAAGACTAACTATAAACTGAAGGTATCTAGCCAAGACTAACTAAAAACTGAAGGCATCTAGCCAAGACTAACTATAAACTGAAGGCATCTAGCCAAGACTAACTATAAACTGAAGGTATCTAGCCAAGACTAACTAAGAACTGAAGGCATCTAGCCAAGACTAACTATAAACTGAAGGCATCTAGCCAAGACTAACTATAAACTGAAGGCATCTAGCCAAGACTAACTAAAAACTGAAGGCATCTAGCCAAGACTAACTATAAACTGAAGGTATCTAGCCAAGACTAACTAAAAACTGAAGGCATCTAGCCAAGACTAACTATAAACTGAAGGCATCTAGCCAAGACTAACTAAAAACTGAAGGCATCTAGCCAAGATTAACTAAAAACTGAAGGCATCTAGCCAAGATTAACTATAAACTGAAGGCATCTAGCCAAGACTAACTAAAAACTGAAGGTATCTAGCCAAGACTAACTATAAACTGTTTTACTAATTATATAGATAGATATTTAGTCCTGTCATTATGCACGAAATGTAAAATTTTGTTTGAAACCAAAGATTTACTTCATACAAATTAGGCGCAAAATTAGAACATTTCCTTGTGTCCGAATAAATGATATTCTTATTTCTTTTGATCAAATCTTATGAGTATTATTATCAATAAATATGAAATAAATTTAACCTTTGATTAGTCACACAATAGTATATTTCGTTAGCTTCTGAGTAACCACATCACTTTATCTAATAAATTAATGGATTTTAGTTACATTAGGAGTAATCTGTGGATCTCTGTGAGGCTCCATCCTTTTGATCTGCAGTAATCTGAGCAAGGAGAGCGTCATTTCTCTGCTCAAATGGCACACTTTAAAAGAAATGCTATTTACCTCCATTCTTAGGTGGCGAAATTTGCATATGCTCACGCTGCCAATTTTCAGTCCTGAATAATAAAAGAATCTTCAATGAAGGATCACTTATTAAAACGGTTCAAGAATGTGATACTTTATGAGATGTAGTGAATAAACGTTCTTACACTTTTATTTCAGCGGAGAGTAGCGATGATGACTTCAGAACTCATGGATTCCATCGCAGGTGTGCTTCATGAATATTTTTCTTCCCTTGTGATTGTATAATGAATTATTCTCAGTGCGCGGTATCTCACTTTGCTCCGATAGATGTGAATTGGAAGTTACTGTTTGGAAGCGTATCACTGCTCAATGCAACAATGTGATATAATTGCCTGTGATATCTATATTCTATTTGTTTTGACACATTTTGACTGTGATGTCAGTATGTCTAAATATAATAGATGAAAATCTTTTCGTACAGCCTAACAAATCAACTCAGATGAAATGTGTTACAATTTTGATTGGAAATCACCTTATTTTCTTAATCAGTCATTTTTTTCAAATCATAGACACTATAACGTCACTGTAACAAGACTGAAAACGATAACTCTTCAAAATTAAAATTATTACGCAATACATCTAACAATAATTGTCCATCACTTTAAATCAATCAATGTGTCATCTATTGCTCTAGTAGAAATATTGTCCAGAGCAATTGCACAACATGTAGAGCGCTCCTCGCCTGCTCTGTACAACCACCCGATGTGTTCCGTTACCATTTTTACAATGACATCACCACCTAGAATCAAAGAAACTCCGGAGGGGGACGTTTCCCTTGCTTTCTTATCAGTATTGGAGACAGAATTCGCTAACTGGAACTCCATATGTTAGATGAGTCAATTTATTTGTTCATTTGCGACACCTACAGGACAGAGCATCAAAATAATGGAGGAGGTAGCTAGAGGTGTAGCTGAGAGTGCTGCTGCCTAGAGAATATTGCCTCTAGATTTATATTTTATCGTGTGAGCGAAGGGAGATATGTCTCTTGAAATTAAATATATTTCAGTAGCAAATTTTTATACTGAATTGATAAAAATGAATACATATATAAATATGATGATGGTGATATAAATTATATAATTTGTTGAATCTATAGAGAACACTTTATTTTCCTGTTATATACTGTCATTGCTTTATTTAATTTTCAGCTATAATAAACAAAAACCTGTCATGTTGTACCAGAATAGTTTATAGTTAAAGCGTTCATACGTGTAACTTACTAGTTATAACGTGTACCAGTATGTGTAACTTACTAGTTATAACGTGTACCAGTATGTGTAACTTACTAGTTATAACGTGTACCAGCATGTATAACTTACTAGTTATAATGTGTACCAGTATGTATAACTTACTAGTTATAACGTGTACCAGCATGTATAACTTACTAGTTATAATGTGTACCAGTATGTATAACTTACTAGTTATAACGTGTACCAGTATGTGTAACTTACTAGTTATAACGTGTACCAGTATGTATAACTTACTAGTTATAACGTGTACCAGTATGTGTAACTTACTAGTTATAACGTGTACCAGTATGTGTAACTTACTAGTTATAACGTGTACCAGTATGTGTAACTTACTAGTTATAACGTGTACCAGTATGTGTAACTTACTAGTTATAACGTGTACCAGTATGTATAACTTACTAGTTATAACGTGTACCAGCATGTATAACTTACTAGTTATAATGTGTACCAGTATGTATAACTTACTAGTTATAACGTGTACCAGTATGTGTAACTTACTAGTTATAACGTGTACCAGTATGTGTAACTTACTAGTTATAACGTGTACCAGTATGTGTAACTTACTAGTTATAATGTGTACCAGTATGTATAACTTACTAGTTATAACGTGTACCAGTATGTGTAACTTACTAGTTATAACGTGTACCAGTATGTGTAACTTACTAGTTATAATGTGTACCAGTATGTATAACTTACTAGTTATAACGTGTACCAGTATGTGTAACTTACTAGTTATAATGTGTACCAGTATGTGTAACTTACTAGTTATAACGTGTACCAGTATGTGTAACTTACTAGTTATAACGTGTACCAGTATGTGTAACTTACTAGTTATAATGTGTACCAGTATGTGTAACTTACTAGTTATAACGTGTACCAGTATGTGTAACTTACTAGTTATAATGTGTACCAGTATGTATAACTTACTAGTTATAACGTGTACCAGTATGTATAACTTACTAGTTATAACGTGTACCAGTATGTGTAACTTACTAGTTATAACGTGTACCAGTATGTGTAACTTACTAGTTATAACGTGTACCAGTATGTGTAACTTACTAGTTATAACGTGTACCAGTATGTGTAACTTACTAGTTATAACGAGTACCAGTATGTGTAACTTACTAGTTATAACGTGTACCAGTATGTGTAACTTACTAGTTATAATGTGTACCAGTATGTGTAACTTACTAGTTATAACGTGTACCAGTATGTGTAACTTACTAGTTATAACGTGTACCAGTATGTGTAACTTACTAGTTATAACGTGTACCAGTATGTGTAACTTACTAGTTATAATGTGTACCAGTATGTGTAACTTACTAGTTATAACGTGTACCAGTATGTGTAACTTACTAGTTATAATGTGTACCAGTATGTGTAACTTACTAGTTATAATGTGTACCAGTATGTATAACTTACTAGTTATAACGTGTACCAGTATGTGTAACTTACTAGTTATAACGTGTACCAGTATGTATAACTTACTAGTTATAATGTGTACCAGTATGTGTAACTTACTAGTTATAACGTGTACCAGTATGTGTAACTTACTAGTTATAATGTGTACCAGTATGTGTAACTTACTAGTTATAATGTGTACCAGTATGTATAACTTACTAGTTATAATGTGTACCAGTATGTGTAACTTACTAGTTATAACGTGTACCAGTATGTGTAACTTACTAGTTATAATGTGTACCAGTATGTGTAACTTACTAGTTATAACGTGTACCAGTATGTATAACTTACTAGTTATAACGTGTACCAGTATGTGTAACTTACTAGTTATAACGTGTACCAGTATGTATAACTTACTAGTTATAATGTGTACCAGTATGTATAACTTACTAGTTATAACGTGTACCAGCATGTATAACTTACTAGTTATAATGTGTACCAGTATGTATAACTTACTAGTTATAATGTGTACCAGTATGTATAACTTACTAGTTATAACGTGTACCAGTATGTGTAACTTACTAGTTATAACGTGTACCAGTATGTGTAACTTACTAGTTATAACGTGTACCAGTATGTATAACTTACTAGTTATAACGTGTACCAGTATGTGTAACTTACTAGTTATAACGTGTACCAGTATGTATAACTTACTAGTTATAACGTGTACCAGTATGTGTAACTTACTAGTTATAACGTGTACCAGTATGTGTAACTTGCTAGTTATAACGTGTACCAGTATGTATAACTTACTAGTTGTAACGTGTACCAGTATGTGTAACTTACTAGTTATAACGTGTACCAGTATGTGTAACTTACTAGTTATAACGTGTACCAGTATGTATAACTTACTAGTTATAACGTGTACCAGTATGTATAACTTACTAGTTATAACGTGTACCAGTATGTATAACTTACTAGTTATAATGTGTACCAGTATGTATAACTTACTAGTTATAACGTGTACCAGTATGTATAACTTACTAGTTGTAACGTGTACCAGTATGTATAACTTACTAGTTATAACGTGTACCAGTATGTATAACTTACTAGTTATAATGTGTACCAGTATGTATAACTTACTAGTTATAACGTGTACCAGTATGTGTAACTTACTAGTTATAACGTGTACCAGTATGTGTAACTTACTAGTTATAACGTGTACCAGTATGTGTAACTTACTAGTTATAACGTGTACCAGTATGTGTAACTTACTAGTTATAACGTGTGCCAGTATGTGTAACTTACTAGTTATAACGTGTACCAGTATGTGTAACTTACTAGTTATAACGTGTACCAGTATGTATAACTTACTAGTTATAACGTGTACCAGTATGTGTAACTTACTAGTTATAACGTGTACCAGTATGTATAACTTACTAGTTATAACGTGTACCAGTATGTGTAACTTACTAGTTATAACGTGTACCAGTATGTAACTTACTAGTTGTAACGTGTACCAGTATGTAACTTACTAGTTATAATGTGTACCAGTATGTGTAACTTACTAGTTATAACGTGTGCCAGTATGTGTAACTTACTAGTTATAACGTGTACCAGTATGTGTAACTTACTAGTTATAACGTGTACCAGTATGTATAACTTACTAGTTATAACGTGTACCAGTATGTGTAACTTACTAGTTATAACGTGTACCAGTATGTATAACTTACTAGTTATAACGTGTACCAGTATGTGTAACTTACTAGTTATAACGTGTACCAGTATGTAACTTACTAGTTGTAACGTGTACCAGTATGTAACTTACTAGTTATAATGTGTACCAGTATGTATAACTTACTAGTTATAACGTGTACCAGTATGTATAACTTACTAGTTATAACGTGTACCAGTATGTATAACTTACTAGTTATAACGTGTACCAGTATGTATAATAACCTGTACCAGTATGTATAACTTACTAGTTATAATGTGTACCAGTATGTATAACTTACTAGTTATAATGTGTACCAGTATGTGTAACTTACTAGTTATAATGTGTACCAGTATGTATAACTTACTAGTTATAACCTGTACCAGTATGTATAACCTACTAGTTGTAACGTGTACCAGTAAGTATAACTTACTAGTTATAACCTGTACCAGTATGTATAACTTATCAATAAATACAGACTTTGTTAAAATTATTCAAAAATAATTCTCAGATATTGAAAGAATTTAATAAAATCCTGATCAAAATTTTGGATTTCAATAAATTTCAATTTGTTATTCATAAATTTAGTGTAATAAAGCATTTAATGTATAGGTACGGAGTGACTTGCATTATATGATATGTGCAATAATAAGAGGTGCGATATAATGGCGTATGACTCCACCGTAGCGTTCACCGCTCCTAATTACTCTCGAGGTGAAGAAAGCACTCCCCACACGATCTATTGCTACTTTTTTATTGAGTGCAAACACAAAACTTCTCAGAAACAAATAGTTTCTAAGGAAGGAAAAAGTTATGTCTGTCGATATGTTCTAGAAAATGTCAGTTTTTCATAATTGCAGTCGAAAACAGTTTCCAATTGCTGAATTATATCTTGTAAAAATTCGTATTATTGGTCCACTGTAAAAAAAAGGCCAGACGTAAAACAATGTGAATTTTAGTTTAGTTTAAAAATATAATCGAGGGTAGGAAAAATTTGTCAAACAAAAAGCCAATTTTCACATTTTCCCCTATCTTTGACATCGAAAAATCGATATCGACTTTTCCAGTCGTGAGAAAAACGCCAACTTTTGCCATGGCCCGCTACGTGTTCTAGGTGAGGAAGATATGAGAACAGTTGTTTCATCACTGTTGATGAATTTTAATGAAACTATTTAGTTATTCAAACTATGTGCTGAGTCGCTATTAATCCAACCCTAATCTGCTGTCAATGCAAATTTTTAGCTAATTTCTTGATTGTTGTCTCTTTTTCAGTTCTGCTTTAAAGGTCCCCTCCAAGACATTTTTTATTGCTTTTATAAATGAGGCTAATGTTTCTTATCATTTTTTCTGAAAACAGCATGAAATATGATTGCATATATTTAATTTTATAAATTTTTAATGATTTTTATAACCAAAATTCTACAAAACACGTTTTACTTTCTACTTGCTAGTTTTCAGTCCAAATAAAAAGAATGTACACCGTTTGTTTTGAATGTCAACTAGGTATATAGGTATCATCAACGCAATATTAAATATTCCTGTAAAGGTATAAAATAGGAGAAACTTATTATGGAAACGGTTATGTACTTCAGGAAACAATTTAAATTTTAAATGAAGGCTGAACATGCATTGCTTATTTATGAAATTCAAATTGGAAATCATAACAAAGAATGTTCAATCTTTTTCTTTAGCGTCAGATTAGAGTTTCATACAAATGTTTCACACAAAGTCTTAAAAGCTATACAAACAATTATACATACTTAACTGAATTTCAAGAGGTTTGCAGATTAATGATCCTATATTATGAAATAAACTCATATTTATCCCGGAGCATGGGAAGGACCATCATCGAATTTTACGAATTTCATCAATAACTATGGTGCATGCATTATCAATATTTCTCTATAAATGAAATACAATTCAGTAATCTATGCATTCTTATTATTCAAATTGAATATTATTTAATTCATTCTCTTGCAGTAATTATCCCTTGGCATTCAGTAGCAGTTGCAGTACTTCACCTGCAGACTTGTGCTGCACCTTAAATACACTGTAGGCAGATTGACAGCATCATTAGCTCCTGATGAAGCAATCGACAATAATCTACTTATTACACTATGTCACTGTTAGGGATTAGTATTCAATACATGTACTGGAAGTATCTACTTATTACACTATGTCACTGTTAGGATAGTGTTTAGTACATGTACTGGAAGTATATGACGCGTTTGTTGGAGCAGTAGCACCCAGAGTTTGGAGATAGAATTTTGGATATTAACTGAGCTATTTCGAATATAACAGACGACTAAGATACTCTTTCCTATCTTTTGTATAAAATATGATGTTTCAATGAAAATAGTCATCATGTTATTTTTCATGAAAAACTTTATTTTAAATTTTTGTTGCTGAGTTCGTTCATCTACCAAACGTTTCATCTCCTCTAACTACTGAACATTTCAGGCAAATCATTTAGAGCGGACGATCTTTGAACGGAAAAACGGAAAAAACTGTCCATTCTACTGGACTGCAGATCGCTACAACGACCTTATAATATTATATTGTTTAACATATTCTTCATCCAAGTAGCCTTATAGTACATGAGTATTATTCTGTTTCTGTGAGCTCTAACTATATGGGTAGGGGCGTGTGTTCATTCATATCAGAGTTTATACTTTAGAAACAATTATTTACACCTCTATAATGAAAACGAAGAACTAACTAAGATATCACACTCTGGTGTAAGGATGAGGATATTTATTGAAAAGAAAAAGATTACATGAAAAAAAAAGAATGGATATGTATTTAATTCTCAAATGCAATCCTTTCTATAAAGTTCTATCAGGTGATAGAACTTTTTTTATATTTATTCTCGGTAAATTGATTTCCATTCAAATTCATTATAGGTAGTTTCATTTATTTACAAACATTAAGATATCAGATAATTAACAACTACAATTTGCAAATTATGTTGTGTAAATTGTCTTTCTAAATATTCCGATAATATGGTATTATTTGCTCTATATTGATGGTCGAAAGCAATGCAAATGATGATAATAATTTTGAAATCTTTAACTAGAAGAATCAATAGTTCACAGTAAAAATATTCGTTTAGTTTTTAAATATTTTTGATAAAGTTTCCCCTCGAATTCAGTGCACTGACATTGTTTCATCCATAGTCCTGCAATAAGCCTGTCGGGTGATTTATAATACAAGTATAGTCCATAATTTATCTCAAAATATTCTCAATTCAGTCATTATCATTGAGAATGTCCGACGAAAGATAGTAGACTATAAGTGTCGATTGGATTCTCGTAGAATCTTCCATAGTCGTACAATGATTATCTTTTTATCACCCACTTACCATTGCCAATCGACAGGCGATGGTCAGTGATTGTAATTGTACCGCAGAGAAGTAACTCAGTTCATTGAAGTGGCACTCCCCTTAGACCTCAGTTGTGCGATTGCTTAGCGTTTCTCTGGGTCTTGAACAAAAGTATGGACAGTAACCACTAATGTATGATTTTAAATGACATTTCTTTCATGTATTTAGAAGATACAGTCTGATACGTTGTACTTTAATTCACAAGATATTCTATTAATAACTGAGGGAAGAAATTAGAAAATATAAACTTTAATAAATAGTTCATATTTCCAAGATGAAGATTTCAGTTGCCTAATAGGGGATCGAATCCCTTTCCCCCAGCACTCTATACCCCGAGAGTACCAACAATATCATCATTTATAAACTACTTTGCTGGCTTTGTGGAGTTCGATTCCCTATGAGGGAATTGAATTATTCATATTAGAAGTATGTGATATTTCTTGGTACTTAGGTTTTTTCATTCTTCCCCTGAGGTGTTCATAAAAATATCATTTGAATTTATTACCAGAAGTAATGGACAAAAGTCATATCCATTTTATATTTCGTCATATATACATTTAAACTTCATAGATTATAATTTACAAATATATTCTACCTGCTATCATTTCCGATACTTTGACCTCAGATGTAAATGCTTATTCCTATTTTTACCGGAAGTTTCAAAGCTAAAAGCCACACAATTTATGCACCTCTTTTCTTTTGTGACGTCACAGTCCCTCAATTATTCCTTCAGGTGAGTTTTGTTAAAAGTTCACCCAATCACCAGATGAAGGCAGTAGTTTGAGGGGACATTCTTGTACTATCCTTACATTACTAATTACAGTACACGTAGAGTGCTATATAGATTGTAGTTATTGTTCTACTATTATATAACAAGTTATATATTATCATACATATATCATTTACCGGTGGTTACGCTCCTGCATTACCTATTTTGTTAAATTCTAATTGAAGAGTAAAATATTTGTAACCTAAAGTTATGAGTTATATAGGGTAAAGGGTAATCTGCCGCTTGGAAACCTTACTCATAAATGTTAGTTATGTTTTATATATAAAATGTTAGTTATATTGTATATAGAAAATGTTAGTTCATATCTTGAGGTTTTAATTTTCATAACATACAATTAAACAACATGCAAGTTTATTCATTTTCAGAGGAAAATCTTTTCCCTGTTTGGAGAAAGAATTTCTGCGAATTGTTATAACCAATAATAACATTTCCTTGAGGATTTTGAAGATAATATTCCTCGCTCTACAAACATTCGGCAAAAATGCTCCCTTTTGTGGCGGACTAAACTCCTAATTCTTAATTCGCTGGTGAAGTGAACAGAGGATTAGTTTCTATTTTCTGATATCAAGAATATCGTCTGTGAGGGAGACAAGAAATAGTAAAGTATTTTAACATCATTCACGAATGGTGTACATTTCAATAAATGACATATCAATGACTAAACAAAATATAAGTAACAAAATTACTTCACGCAACAGATCATCAATTCACATTGCAGGCAGGCCTCGCTTTAAGTACACCTAACTTTAATAAAAGTGGTACTTATTTCGAGTCATGTCTCGAAAATGTGCCCAAAAATGTAGAACGTACCAATAACTTGAAACTTAGTACCATTTTCCAAAAATATTTCATAGAGCATAAAATTGCTGTTTGTTCAATGTAGCACAATAATTATAGAAATCTAAGTATCTATTAATTACTCACCTATACTGAGTGAGAGTTCAGTATAGGATAGATTTTAAAACATTTAATAAATTCACTACTTTAAATTTTCATCAGAGTCACAAACACTGTTTGATAATAGGCTTATATAGTAATTTAACCACAGTTTATAGAATAGGGACTATAAACTATGACTCTAATTCTAAAACAAATTTTTTTTCAGTTTAATTCATAATTGAAAATGAGATAGATATATAATCAAGGAGTGACAATTATAAATTTCTAGTTACTTTACATCGCTTTAGTTACCGTTTGGTAATTAAACTGAGTTGTGATTTGGTAACTATAGCGGGGGATGCCTGTATTTATAATGAAGAGAAATTGCTTTAGAACAAATTAGAATGAAAAGGTTTTATTTGAGTACTTTAATGTACTGTACACACAGTCAAACTGGTTGAAAACAGTTCAATTTGAGTGACTATAAACACTAAAATAGATCTTGTAAAGTTTGAAAAGTGTTTGTCAATGTTTGTCAAACACTAGAATCAAACACTAAATTAACGTAGAATCGAATATGATGGTAATTATTTATAAATGTTCTGACTTACTTTCGTACATGCATATGAGTATTGTCTTGAGTTAATTTAAATACTGTACAGGTAAAGCTCGTATAAAACGCCCAGTACATGTACCGGAAAAGTGTCCTCTATATTATTTAGTTTAGTTGGCGATTTAAACTTTGTAAGTTTTCTTTAGCATCATTTCAAAGAAACCTTAATGAAGGTAAATAATCTCAGATTATTATTTTAAATTTTTTTTTTTTTTTTTTATAATCTTTATATAACTTACAAAAAAAAATGTACGAAATAATAAGGTAGGTAAAACTGTCGCTTAAAGTACTATAAATTATGATAAAAAGGGTGTTACTTCTCTACTTCACTTACATAGATATCTATGTACCTACATGCAAACTAATATACCTAGCATATAATTAATAATCGAGTTTACTAAACTGAACACAACTTAATATTTTCACACTTGCGTTGTTTTATCACTGAAGATAAAATTTAAAATGAGTTTTCCACCATCAGCGATAAAAAAAAAAGTGTAAACACATTTTAAGAAGATCTTTTTTCCGCGCTGTTAAAAATGCAAGTGTGAAGCGGGCCATAACCATGCAATGAACAAGCGAAGAACGAATATTCCTAGTGAAAACTTCAATGAGATAAAAATTTCACTGAAGTTGTTCTATTTCCAAATAGTTTACAAGGAAGAAGTGTAAGCACCCTGTATTGAAATTTTTACCATAATAATTTGTTTCTTTTTATTCACTGCCTTATAGTAAGTAAAATCACAGAGTTAGCTCTAAGAATGACCTTCACGCAATGACAAAAATAGTCACCTTCACTTTTTGCTTACCTGTTCTGAAACTATGTCCATCAGTTCAAAATTGTCTTTACCTGTTAATAGTTCAATGAGAGGTGGAGAAAAAGAGATAAAGATACAGTTTTTTCGTCCATTGACTAATGATTTACAAGTATTTGAAAAAGCGGAAACATACTGTACAATAGTCACAACTTTCGCAAATTTCTATTGAAATTTTCATATCAAAAAGATAATGTAGCGGAAAAGGGTAACAAAATCAAAAGACTGAAAATCTTAAAAACAATATAAGAAGAGTTAATTGTAAATAGTAATACCTCTGAATATAATCAATGTTAGACTAGATACATGGTAGACGAATAAAATTCGTGTTAAACCATACAATTAATTTAAAGTGTTCGTTGTAACAAGCTGCAGTCCGCTATACCAGACAACTTTTGTCCTTTTTAGGGGGTTTTCGTTCAAAGATCGTCCGTTGTAAGAGATTCACATGTAGGTTTATTAAAATTACTATACTTAGATATTGAATGAACGTTTTCAAACAGTTTGACACAAACATTAAAATCTGTTTAAAGATATTGCTCGAGCTTCACAAACAGTTTGGCGAAGTGGCTTAGTTAGATTGGGAGACTTTAAATTAACTTAATGAACACACAGTTACTGACGTCACTTTTCGAAACACTGTTTGTACCAAATATAATTAACTAATGCTTAAATTTGATTATTAAATAGTTCAAAGCGAAATTATTTCTTTATGAAAAGTCGATAGACAAAAACCTTCTCCTAGTTCTTCAAAAAAATATTTGTAATCAAAGGCTATATTTTTAATTTAAAAATTAAAAAGTTGCCATAACACTTTGCAATTGATATTTACGATACCTGAATCTAAATAATTATTATAATATACGCAACCTGAAGTTTAAATCTGTTCCAAAACATAACCAACAATTCATGCAATGTTATTTATAACAATTTGAGACAAAGAACAATTCATATTGGACAGTAATTTGGACTAATTTCTCTAATGTGAGCCCTATCCATTACTCCATTACCACCAATTAGATGATATTGAGAGCAAGGACTAAATGTTCACCATTAACACTCTTGTGTACAAAATAATGTAACTATTTATTTCTCAATAATAACATGAGTGTAATAACAGAGTGCGAAGTAGAAGCAATGACACTGTTTTCGCTAGCAGTGACGTAAGAGATATAAGCAGACTGTCACTCCATGCACTTCGTATTGAAAATCCATATTCATACCCCTGGGATTTTCAAAACACACTCATTAGGCTCCCTTTTTACTAAAGTCGCCAACATAAAATTCACAAACATGAATGTTGCTTTTATTGACTTTCGGCGACAAACAAGAACTGAGAAGTTATACTCTGTCCATTGGGACACTGATGTGTTGTATTTGAACGGAACAGGAGAAGTGTTAGTACTGCAAGTGATGGTACCTAGGCCTCTATTTACTTTGTATAATGTGCCAGAAACGAACATTTACTATCTCATAAGAGGATATATAATAGCAATGTATATATTTAACATTTTTAAAGTTCAACGTGGAGAAAAGAAGGATTTTCCACAGTAACATCACTCAATTTCATTTCACATTTGCCTGTGATTTTCTAAGCTATCAATTTTATATTATTTGTCTGAATTCTACTCCTGCATATGCTGAGTTCTATTTTTAGCAAACTGTTGCAACTCTTGGTAGATATGTGATGTTACTTTCACAGAGACTGCACATTAACAGTCCCAAATTACCTTATCTTAATTATTTAAACAGCAAAACAATTTGGCACAATGGTTTTTCTGTTATTCTCAAAAAAATGAAGACAAACTTTATGAAATTCAAACTTAATCTGTAAACAGACATTTTTATTCAAAAATAAAATTCAAATGAGTGCGATACTTTGTTGATAATTACTTATTAAAATAAAATCAAATTAGCCAAAAGTACTTAACACTGAAATTTCGTGCATAAGCAGTCATTTCATGTTGATATTTAGCCATATTGATATGCTTTACTATTTCAACCAATATAAGAAGATAGCCCGTGGCTCATGACTCTATGTATGAAACATGATGACACTGCTGAAGTGGCTTCTATAATTAATACTGTCTTAAAAATAATATCATTGACATTCTTATTGATTTACCAATCCTCCATCAAAACTGAAATTACATCTGAATACAAAAGATCGTATTTAGGGATGTCTTCTCCACTGATAGTGTTTGGCATGAGTTTTCCCTATAAATGATTACCTTAACCTTCTTTGTAGTCAGTGCATCCAAATTCTAATTACATACCTCATTCATAAACATCAAAGATTGCAGATAATTAAGCCTTCCTTCTTTAAGCTTAATGTGACCGATAATTGCAGGTGAGAGTGCGATGAGTGAGAACATCCGTTCACTATATTATGTATGGCAGCTCACGACAGAGAATGTAATCGAATACGTCGTTTCGTTATCCCTTTATGCCATAAAGCGACATAAATAACCGCTTTCAAGGGATATGTTTGGTGAGTTTTTTTGATGTATTTACCTTAAACAACCACACATGTACATTCTTCCATAAATTAGAGCAAAAGTGTACACTTGTGAGTGAATCTTTACCTAAATATATACTACAAGAATGGCACAAAAATTCCTTTTTTTTCAGGCTCATATTTATTTAGAGCACAAAGGGTAAAGCATATCAAAATCTTTAATATTTTGAATGTGGGCGATATTTGATTCGACCACAATCTTTCGTAGATCCGCAGATCATAATTTAATTTTTGAAATAATGATTATTCTCCAATCACATAGGATCTTACAAATGGTTGTTAATAATTTCACTTTTAATTATTTATAACCACCGATGATGATCTAAGATGGTTCAGCAAATACAAAACCTGTTTTTAGTTTTCTCTTCCCTGACCATTTATAATCTTGTATGATTTTTGTAGTACATCATAAAAATTATAATTTAAACAGTAAAAAAACGAATATGAACGTGGAATGTTATTAATGGGTTTTCACTCTATGAGTCGATTCAAGTAAAATCTAATATAGTAGTTTTCTGCATCAAATTTTTTTCTGCATCGTTGATGTCTCCAACATGAAATTCTGCTTGGGCTGTGTCCTAATTTCCGATGTAACGTGGCGACAAAAAATGTCTGCCGTAGTTTGTTTTTGAATGGTTAGAAGGGAAATCAAAGTCCTATGATGGTATGCGACACTTTACATATTCCCTGTTGTTGTTTGTGGTTAGTGTACATGAAGATTGAAACAAACTAGATATCTAATGTGAAATTGAGAGTTCTTCCAATAACTCTAGTGTTTCCTTCATATACAATGATACATTACTATACAGGGTGGCGCAAAAAAAAAAGGAAGCCCATTTTCAAATTAGTTTATTTTACAAACTATCAAAGCTAAAAAAATTCTGAAAACACAATCTTATTCTTTTACTTTTTCTGCATCTATTTTGATAATCTGTTAAGAGTTACGAAAAAATCAAACATTCTGCAGCAAATTAAAAAAAGGTAAATAAAAAGGGCTTGCGCGAGGACGAAAAACACTAAAAGTTCATGATAAGAATAATTTATTTCCATATGCTAGTAGTAAAATTTAATTTTACCATTTTTCATTCAATTAACGTTTTTATTATTGACTCTTTATTCATGGAAATAATCTTCATCTCCAATCACGATATCTTCTACAAAAAGGGCATTTCTTTGCAGAAACCATTTCGCAAAATTTAGACGGTGCGGTAAATCAGTTCTAAGAGTTCGAGCCTTACGTGCATCTTGAAAAGATGATATCTCAAATCGTGTTTAACAACTTTGGTAAAATGTTTCTTAAATGATATCTAATCCTTACTTTCTTATTGATATTTTTGTATTTTCTTTAAGCTGTTCATGAAAAAGATTAATGTTTTCATGTGTTAGTTCTGTTCTCCTGCGACAAGATCAATTTTTGTTCAAATTTAAAGTGGTTTCTTCAGTTTTGAACCTATTACATTTGTCAATATGGTTTTATAGTTGGTGGAAATCTTTCCGGAAAGCAATGTTTAAAATGAGGTTGAACCTGTGTAAAGCTTCCAGTGTTTAAAAAAACTGTCACAACAAAAAATCTTTGTTCTTTTGAAAGCTGCATTTTGAGGGTTTCGAATAAGAGATAGAAATTAATGGTGAAATGATTTTATAAAGATATCAATTTTATCTCAAAAACCAACTTTCAAATAGCAATTAATTTTTTTATTTTCTCTTATTTGTTACAAAAAATAGTAGAATTTATTGTTTTTACATCCATATAAAATGAATTACCTCTTATGATTTTTCTTTCGTATATTAACCTTTTTTAATTCGCTGCAGAATGTTTTGTCGTAACTCTTAACAGATTATCAAGATAGATGCAAAAAAGTAAACAAACAAATTTTTTTTAGAAAATTTGTATCTGTGATGGTTTGTAAAATAAACTAGATTGAAAATGGGTTTCCTTTTTTAATTTATAAAATATTAACGTTCACAAACAAGCCTCTGTATAAATTACCGCAATACACGGGACTTTTTCGACTCTTTGATGTAGGTACTGGAAATCATTGAATTTAAGTATTTGTTTTTCGGGTTGAACAGTTAGACATGTTTGCTGTTTTCATAAATATTATTATATTTAAATGTGACAATATTTCGATACAAAATATAGAGATTTGCTTTAGAAACATATATAGAGTTCAACTTTATCATGTATGAATTTTTAGACATAAGGAAACTAACCACAGAAATGAGTAGTGAATATATTGTGTGTGTGTGTAAAGTTATTTCTATTTTTTCAATGGTGAGCATGCATTCAATGAAGGATTTGAACGAAGCCATTTGTGAGTGTCACGACAAGCCCTAATAGAGAGAATGCAGTCACACTCAATTCTATTGACAACAGTGATCTACACAGTGATCTACACAGTGATCTACACAGTGATATACACAGTGATCTACACAGTGATCTACACAGTGATCTACACAGTGATCTACACAGTGATATACACAGTGATCTACACAGTGATCTACACAGTGATCTACACAGTGATATACACAGTGATCTACACAGTGATCTACACAGTTATCTACACAGTCATCTACACAGTGATATACACAGTGATCTACACAGTGATCTACATAGTGATCTACACAGTGATCTACACAGTGATATACACAGTGATCTACACAGTGATATACATAGTGATCTACACAGTGATAAACATAGTGATCTACACAGTGATCTACACAGTGATCTACATAGTGATCTACACAGTGATCTACATAGTGATCTACACAGTGATCTACACAGTGATCTACACAGTGATCTACATAGTGATCTACACAATGATCTACATAGTGATCTACACAGTGATCTACATAGTGATCTACATAGTGATCTACACAGTGATAAACATAGTGATCTACACAGTGATATACATAGTGATCTACACAGTGATATACATAGTGATCTACACAGTGATATACATAGTGATCTACACAGTGATAAACATAGTGATCTACACAGTGATCTACATAGTGATCTACACAGTGATCTACATAGTGATCTACACAGTGATCTACACAGTGATCTACACAGTGATCTACACAGTGATCTACATAGTGATCTACACAATGATCTACACAGTGATCTACACAGTGATCTACGCAGTGATCTACATAGTGATCTACACAGTGATCTATACAGTGATCTACACAGTGATCTACACAGCGATATACACAGTGATCTACACAGTGATCTACATAGTGATCTACACAGTGATCTGCACAGTGATCTACGCAGTGATCTACATAGTGATCTACACAGTGATCTACACAGTGATCTACATAGTGATCTACACAGTGATATACACAGTGATCTACACAGTGATCTACACAGTGATCTACACAGTGATCTACATAGTGATCTACACAGTGATCTACATAGTGATATACACAGTGATCTACACAGTGATCTACACAGTGATCTACATAGTGATCTACGCAGTGATCTACATAGTGATCTACACAGTGATCTACACAGTGATCTACACAGTGATCTACACAGTGTTCTACATAGTGATCTACACAGTGATCTACACAGTGATCTAGACAGTGATCTACACAGTGATCTACACAGTGATCTAGACAGTGATCTACACAGTGATCTAAATAGTCATGAAGCTATCGAATATTAATTAACAAGAATAATGGCAAGTGATATTATTTTAATGTTATTATGTGCAGTGCAATGAATTTTAATATGGAAAATTTTATGAAAGTTCATCGAAATGTGAAATAAATTCGAAAGTATTCGACTGTAGCATGTTGATATATTCCAGTTGAAAGAGGTTGTAGCAGTATTGGGACAATGTTGGAAAATATTCCAATATTAACATATCTGCCCAATATTGCCCTACTAATCACTATACCTGGCATGTCACCTGTAGTGCTATTCTCAAAGTACTACCTAACTATAGTACTCTATAGACTAATAATCTCAGATTAGAAGACCAAGCCTTGTCTCGATAGCTCTATTATTCATCTGACTGAATGCCTGATGGACATATAGACATATATAATGATTTATTAAGACTCTAGTTAGGATTATGTAATAGAGACAGCAGAACCCTGTGAACTAGAACTGAACTGATGGTGTGACACTCCAAAGGAGAACCGAAAGGGGATAAAGCAAGTTAGCAACTAAAATATTGTGATACCTAAAAACTATGCCTTTATCTCAGCCAAAGATATGATGATGAGAACCATCGTGTTAAAACTGTATTAATTATGTGCGGTACAGATCCGTGTTTTAATACAATTGAAAAACTTAGATACAAGTCCTGAATTATGAAGTGCCTAGTTACAGACCAACAACAAATCAGAAAAAAGTGAGCGTTACATTTTCCTCCCGGGATTTTGAATGGAAAGGAAATAATGCAATTTTATAGATCTTATAATGAGTTAGAAAAGAAACAGGGAAAGTACTTAAGAAAAATAGAAAACATATCAAGGAGGTAATTTAAAATTCATCATTGGATAAAGAATAATGATACCATATTTCAAGCATAATAATTTGTAAACGGATATCGATTTTTTTTATTTTCATATTAACTTCTTATAGCTGCTTAGATAAACAACTATAGCCAATATTATATGGATGATCTTAAATTCACTATAGTTATATATTTCAGTTTAATGAACTATATCACATTTCAACGAATGTAAACATCTGACAATTTGCACCATTGTCAGATGAGAAATTGTTAGCGTGATTTGTGAGGTACAACTAACGCCTTGAGGTTAAATTATTATTATTACCTACATTGTTAACAATAGCAAACAATGAATGCAAACAATGAATGCAAACAATGAATGCATACAATGAATGTATGGACTGAAATGCAGTAAGAGTAAAGGTTTCCCCTTCTAACTCCCATAAATTCTAACTTGTAAGTTAGCATTTGAAGTTGCTAATGTAGAACATGTGAAGTTAGAATGTGATGAGAGTAAAATGAGAGTTAATGTGATGAGAGTAAAATGAGAGTTAATGTGATGAGAGTAAAATGAGAGTTCATTATATGTGGCAGTCTACTCATTGTGTTGGGAATTCAGATTTTATCAAATTCATTATTAATTAGTTAAAACAAATTCAATATTGAATACAATTTTTGGAAGTCACAAATAAACTTCGATAAATTGAACCTGTACTGTTTTTGACTCTTAATAAGTTTAGCTAGGTACTGGCTATAAAGATTGGTAACGATATTTCGAGTGAAATGACTATTGGCTAAATAAGTTATTGTACTGACTATTAAATAGTACTAACTATTATTCAAATAAGTTACTGTACTAACTATTATTTAAATAAGTTTCTGTACTAACTATTATTTAAATAAGTTACTGTACTAACTATTATTTAAATAAGTTACTGTACTAACTATTATTTAAATAAGTTACTGTACTAACTATTATTTAAATAAGTTACTGTACTAACTATTATTTAAATAAGTTTCTGTACTAACTATTATTTAAATAAGTTACTGTACTAACTATTATTTAAATAAGTTACTGTACTAACTATTATTTAAATAAGTTACTGTACTAACTATTATTTAAATAAGTTACTGTACTAACTATTATTTAAATAAGTTACTGTACTAACTATTATTTAAATAAGTTACTGTACTAACTATTATTTAAATAAGTTACTGTACTAACTATTATTTAAATAAGTTACTGTACTAACTATTATTTAAATAAGCTACAATACTGACTATTAAATAGTCCTAAATATTAGCCATATAAGTTACAATACTGACTATTTAATGGTCCTAACTATTAGCTAAGCATGTTACAATACTGACTATTTAATAGTCCAAACTATTAGCTAAATAAGTGACATTACTCACTATTTAATAGTCCAAACTATTAGCTAAATAAGTTACATTACTCACTATTTAATAGTCCTAACTATTAGCTAAATAAGCTACATTACTCACTATTTAATAGTCCTAACTATTAGCTAAATAAGTTACATTACTCACTATTTAATAGTCCTAACTATTAGCTAAATAAGTTACATTACTCACTATTTAATAGTCCTAACTATTAGCTAAATAAGTGACATTACTCACTATTTAATAGTCCAAACTATTAGCTAAATAAGTTACATTACTCACTATTTAATAGTCCTAACTATTAGCTAAATAAGCTACATTACTCACTATTTAATAGTCCTAACTATTAGCTAAATAAGCTACAATACTCACTATTTAATAGTCCTAACTATTAGCTATATAAGCTACATTACTCACTATTTAATAGTCCTAACTATTAGCTAAATAAGCTACATTACTCACTATTTAATAGTCCTTACTATTAGCTAAATAAGCTACATTACTCACTATTTGATAGTCCTAACTATTAGCTAAATAAGCTACATTACTCACTATTTAATAGTCCTAACTATTAGCTGAATAAGTTACAATACAGACTATTTAATAGTCCTAACTATTAGCTAAATAAGATTCTGTGGGAGGCATGAAAAGTTTCGTACGACAGACACAACAATCAAAACTTTTCTTATAGAGTTCGTAAAAAAGTTTTCTCGGATAAGCTGTGTTGTGTAGATGGAACAACTGATTTAATGGCACTTACAATGCCTTAATTAATCTATTACTTTTATTGAAATGAACATTTGTTTTTGCATTATTTTTACATAGCACAAGATTTCATATGTTTTGAATTCTAGGAATGTGAATGTAAAATATACGTAACCATTAATGTTTGTAGACTGTGCTAGTGGAAAAAAGTGATATAAGTAATTACTTTGAATGCTGTATTTCTGAATCAGAAACCTGTAAAATTCTTACAAATGCATGTTATTTACTCTTACTCTTAGATTATTCAGAGTAAATGTTTTGAAGTGATCATTCAGTGAATGAAAAATATCTATCAGCTCATACCATTTTCTCTCTTTAACATTTCCATGTGTTCTCTCTCACTAACAAAATGTATTTGGACATTTTAAATTTTGCTAAAAATGTTTTAGAAACTTTCAACAAACTTATTTAATCATTTTACGTCAACATGTTTTCATGCTTATTTTTTGTCTGTAAAGAAGTATTACTCAATAAAATATTTGAATTCGATCTCCAAACTTGAATCACAAAGAACGATCTTCGGTTGCGGTGTTCGGTGTATCGATAAATGAGGTCATGTACCCATAGGAAGGAGAGGACACAATATGGCAGCACGAGTCACAACAGGCAAAGAATATTAATCAGAAGGGAAAGCTGCCACTCTACCACGCAATGTTTTTCATTTCGAATGCTATCTCGGGACAGGCATCTTCACTGACCAATATTCGCCTGAATTTAACCACTGGACTAATGCAAACATTGTAGAAAGTTACTGAGGATGTTGACCAAGAAATTTTGGGATAATGAAGTAACAGCTGAAAAGGAGTTGATATTTATAAAATTAGTTTAGCATTAGAAAAATATGTGATATTCAGATTATATATCTATTTAATGTGAAAATTAATATTATCAGTTCTTTCCAAAGTGTATTTATAGGCTAAAATGTATGCTCTAAATTATGTGTTCGCAATTACGTTAGAAATGATATGCCATCAGTACACTTGAGTTTGTTTGCACTGACGATAACGGTTTAGTTTTATTAGAAAGGTAATTAGATATTGGAAAGGGGTAGCTGCTTCATCAAAGGATTGTTATCGCTCATTACTGCACAAACATTTAACATACTCTATTGATTGCTACTTGAATGGTGCATGCATTCAACTGACGTCTTCTGAAGAGACACAACAAATATAGAACTGATGAATGACCTGCCGGTCTTATTTTAAATATTTATTGTTTTCCACATCGCCTGGTTTTGCAGGGTTCGAGGAAATTGGATTGAACGTAAAATATGGCCGTTATTTTCCTATTTCTTATCTGATCGCGTCTGTAATACTTCTCAAAACGGAAATTAGATTCCTGCAAGAAACGATTGAATAAATTGAGTGGATGTTCTCACACGGTTATTCCTCTCCCAGCTGCGACTAGAATGTGGCGAATCATTCGCTCCGGTAACATTTATCAGCAACACTCGGAGAATACTAATTTCAGGTGTGTAATGCATGTTACCAAGCATGCATTACACAGCAAAGAATTAACAGCAAATTAACCTTTTGCAGAGAAAAGCAAATATCGTAAGTTTGTCTCTATGTAGCTTATACTCTACACGAGAAATGGATATCTTTGTCCTCAATGTTCAGGGGATTTGCCCTTGTCATATTTGAAATATTTACTGCCGCGAACACAGCTGCCTCTTCACCAATAAATAATTGGAGAATAATGCAAGAACTCTTGTAAGAGGAGTGGTTAAATTTTTAGTATCTTGCCAATGGGCATTCATCTCTCAGGGGATTAATGACTGACATTCCATTGGACACAAGATGGATGAAAGCCATTCGAAGGAGGTGTGAAGCTCATTCCATGGTTAGCTAATTTATTTCAAGTACTTGCTAGTACATCGCACTGACTGTTAATCTAAACACTTTGAGAGTTGGAAGAAGTCAACTGATATCATTTGCTGCCAATGGTCTTAAAAGATAAGAAGTTTATTTGAAGTTCTGTGTGGAAAATAATATTTTAATTAGGGTGTTCATTAAGTAATGCATTCGAATAGCCTCCACACAGCTCTCTAATTGTCTCTCTAATGAGATTAACTCACTAAACTTTTCTCCAATAATGGTTTCAATTAAAATCAGAATGAACAATGCAGCGCCATTAGAAAATTCTACAAATATCATTTGTACAGAGGGAGGTGATTGCATGTAATTAATATATTGAAATGGAAGGACTTTTAAAATGTGATGTGTACCTTAACTGCAATAGCTAATTATACCTGTTTTCTATTCAATAATGTAGGGAGAAGCATATATGTAGTTATTTTTAAAAAATATATTAAACTGGAATGAACAATGAACATACAGTATATAGAATTTCAAAATAACTGTTCGACTTTGTTGATATGTATTTTATTTCATGGAAACTATTTACATTCACTTACAAAAAACATTTTATTTACGACCATATTTTTTTAAACTCCAGAATAAAATAATAGGGCACAGTACAATTACCAAATGTAATTTATTCACAGGATGAGAATTTCTATAGGTTTGTATAGAAAACACATCAAAATATAAGCATTGATATCATGCAGTTTGATGTGTGAATTCGTCACACATTGCACGGCAGTTATGATTACATTGAAATGCAGTTTGTGCATTTTATCCTTCAAACGAATAAATATTTTACACTGGATTTGCAGCTCTGTGAAAACAGGTGAAGCTCGTACAACGTACAATCTTTAAACGGACACCCCCTACAAAGGACAAAAATTGTCCGTTCTATATATACCGGACTGCAACTCGTTACAACGACCTCTTTAAATTATATTGTTTAACAAATATTTTACTCGTCTAACAATTATCTAGTCAAACATTTATTATATTACAATTTACAATCAACACTTAATGCATTGTTTTTCAGATTTTCAGTAATTTGATCTTGTTACCCTTTTCCGCGACATTTTCTTTGTTTAGTGAAGTTGAATAGAAAATAAAAAGAGGTGTATAACTGCAGGTCTTATACTATATAGTATTTAGTATACTTTATTGGGTGAATTCTTAGTTCAAGTCCCTATTTCATTTAAAGACGTGAACTAAGAAGAGAGCAAACGTCAAATTTTATTGGTAATATATTTTATTTTACATATTTATTAACAAATAATAAAATTTGTTCTGATAGTTGAATCTGTAGTAATTTACTGAATTTAAATTTTAAATATTCCTATTTGTTACTATTTGTATATAGAGTCATGATTCTTGATTTTCTGCCAATAAATAGGTTTAGTGGAGTGTATTTTAATAAGATAAAGGTTATTAAATTTTAAATAAAATTAGTATAAAAATTCCCCCTTCCTGGTTCACGTCCCTACCCTAAAGGAAATAGGGACGTGAACCAGGAATTTGCACTTTATTTATTTACACTAAACAAAAAAATAAGAATCAGGAAATAAAATAATTTATTTTAATATTATGTTTAGTTTAATTAACGATCAAAAATTATGCTATGTATATTAGTTTGCATGTAGTTTTCATGCCAAGATTTTCACTAAATGTTCATTTAATGAAGATTGTTTACCTTCATTAGTGTTACTTTAAAATGCCGTTAAAGAAAACTTGCGAAGTTTAAATCCCCAATTGAAGTAATACCTCAGTCGCGCATAGCGTCCATTGATTGGCATAACGGACACTTCGTACGAGCTTTACCTGCAGTAATAACATCTCAAAAGATTCTAAATTAATGTTCGGTATGCGTGTGCATTCCTGACTACAGACATTGAATATTGCAAAGTGACTATTGTCGATGGAAGAAACAAACGCATGAAGAACTAATTTGATACTCTTTTGAACTGAAACTGACACTAAGAATATAGGATTCTATTGCATCACATACATAATTATATTACAATAAATAATTCTAATAACATAATAAATAATTATATCATATTTAATTATAAAATACCTGTTTAAATAATTATTAACATCCCAACTCAATCTTCTATGGCCCCACCATAACTAACTGGCTGGTAGTCTAGTTTTCAACAGGTATATATTATTATCTTTATGAGTGAAATTATTAACGCATTTTCGTGATGTTAATTTGATTTTTCCTAATGAAAATCCATATTGATAATGAGAAAAATATCATAACAATAAAGATAAAGAAAGAGTGGAATATTTGTGCATATAATGGCAGTCGTTTGAAGTAAAGAGAGACTCTTAGTTTGCTCCAAGAGACAAAGAGGTTACTCTTAGTTTGCTCCAAGAGACAAAGAGGTTACTCTTAGTTTGCTCCAAGAGACAAAGAGGCTACTCTTAGTTTGCTCCAAGAGACAAAGAGGTTACTCTTAGTTTGCTCCAAGAGACAAAGAGGCTACTCTTAGTTTGCTCCAAGAGACAAAGAGGCTACTCTTAGTTTGCTCCAAGAGACAAAGAGGCTACTCTTAGTTTGCTCCAAGAGACAAAGAGGTTACTCTTAGTTTGCTCCAAGAGACAAAGAGGTTACTCTTAGTTTGCTCCAAGAGACAAAGAGGTTACTCTTAGTTTGCTCCAAGAGACAAAGAGGTTACTCTTAGTTTGCTCCAAGAGACAAAGAGGTTACTCTTAGTTTGCTCCAAGAGACAAAGAGGTTACTCTTAGTTTGCTCCAAGAGACAAAGAGGTTACTCTTAGTTTGCTCCAAGAGACAAAGAGGTTACTCTTAGTTTGCTCCAAGAGACAAAGAGGTTACTCTTAGTTTGCTCCAAGAGACAAAGAGGTTACTCTTAGTTTGCTCCAAGAGACAAAGAGGTTGCTCTTAGTTTGCTCCAAGAGACAAAGAGGTTACTCTTAGTTTGCTCCAAGAGACAAAGAGGCTACTCTTAGTTATATTTCTCGTTTTTTTTGTTCAATTTATAACAATATGGAAAAAAATTTAATGAAACCATTGGTTGAAGTTCTTCTTCCATTGCATGTAGTTGCTTAAAATATCGATCTGTTTCTTTCCTCTGACCCTAAAACACAAAAATGTTCTTTATGACGTCACGTGCAGTGCCATCGATCTCCCACTGTCTTCTACATTTCCGTTTACGGTCCACAAACCATTATGAGGATTTCATGGCCCGGATTTATTTAGCGTCTGTTATGGGCCGTATCGAGGGGAGTTCTTAGACACTATTGTCTTTGGCAAATATAGACACAGCCTCTTTCATGGCATCTTTCCAGACAGGTTTGGCTTTATCATGTGCTAAAGCCACCCAATGCTAAATTAGTTGAACCAATAAACAAAAATGTCTTTCAAAATAAATAAATCAACTTTCCTGATACGATATAATAATCATTGTAATATCATTATTATTGAAAAACTCAATGCCAGAAAAACGAAGTAATTTGCCGTTGGTGTAATTAAAAGCTTTGAACATCTACATCTAAATTGAAGAGAGTTATGAACAAATTAGTAATATCTGAATGTTGCAATATTTATATATTAAATAATGTAGATATTATTTTGCAAATGGCATGACCGTCACAGACATTCACTATGACAAACTGCTCCTTTCACGGTGAGAAATTGATTGATTCTGTGCTATTTCTTTTTACTCAAAATATCTCTATAACTGTAGACCGAATTAATATTTTGCTTTCCCTTAGTAAAAATTCCTACACGGTGTGTATTACTATTGCAATATATATATTATTCCCCTCACTCTTCTACTTCCCTCACTCTTCCACTTCCCTCACTCTTCCACTTCCCTCACTCTTCCACTTCCCTCACTCTTCTACTTCCCTCACTCTTCTACTTCCCTCACTCTTCCACTTCCCTCACTCTTCCACTTCCCTTACTCTTCTATTTCCCTCACTCTTCCACTTCCCTCACTCTTCTACTTCCCTCACTCTTCCACTTTCCTCACTCTTCCACTTCCCTCACTCTTCCACTTCCCTCACTCTTCCACTTCCCTCACTCTTCCACTTCCCTCACTCTTCCACTTCCCTCACTCTTCCACTTCCCTCACTCTTCCACTTCCCTCACTCTTCCACTTCCCTCACTCTTCTACTTCCCTCACTCTTCCACTTCCCTCACTCTTCTACTTCCCTCACTCTTCCACTTCCCTCACTCTTCCACTTCCCTCACTCTTCCACTTCCCTCACTCTTCCACTTCCCTCACTCTTCTACTTCCCTCACTCTTCCACTTCCCTCACTCTTCCACTTCCCTCACTCTTCTACTTCCCTCATTAAATAATAACAATTATTATTCAGGTAAAACTACTAAACCATTGAAAAAGCGTATTGAAATATAGCGCATTATTTATAAGGTTAGTATAATAAATGGAAATATTATATGAATGGAATTAATTCATATTAATCATTATCTCTCTTCAAAAGATTCGAGAAAACGTAGGTCATTCATTATGGAAATATATATATTTATGCGTTTGCTTTAAATATATATATACCTGTTGATGAGTTTTCCTCTAATATCTATGTACCTGTTGATGAGTTTTCCTCTAATATCTATGTACCTGTTGATGAGTTTTCTTCTAATATCTATGTACCTGTTGATGAGTTTTCCTCTAATATCTATGTACCTGTTGATGTGTTTTCCTCTAATATCTATGTACCTGTTGATGAGTTTTCCTCTAATATCTATGTACCTGTTGATGAGTTTTCCTCTAATATCTATGTACCTGTTGATGAGTTTTCCTCTAATATCTATGTACCTGTTGATGAGTTTTCCTCTAATATCTATGTACCTGTTGATGAGTTTTCCTCTAATATCTATGTACCTGTTGATGTGTTTTCCTCTAATATCTATGTACCTGTTGATGAGTTTTCCTCTAATATCTATGTACCTGTTGATGAGTTTTCCTCTAATATCTATGTACCTGTTGATGAGTTTTCCTCTAATATCTATGTACCTGTTGATGAGTTTTCCTCTAATATCTATGTACCTGTTGATGAGTTTTCCTCTAATATCTATGTACCTGTTGATGAGTTTTCCTCTAATATCTATGTACCTGTTGATGAGTTTTCCTCTAATATCTATGTACCTGTTGATGTGTTTCCCTCCAATATCTATGTACCTGTTGATGAGTTTTCCTCTAATATCTATGTACCTGTTGATGAGTTTTCCTCTAATATCTATGTACCTGTTGATGAGTTTTCCTCTAATATCTATGTACCTGTTGATGAGTTTTCCTCTAATATCTATGTACCTGTTGATGAGTTTTCCTCTAATATCTATGTACCTGTTGATGAGTTTTCCTCTAATATCTATGTACCTGTTGATGAGTTTTCCTCTAATATCTATGTACCTGTTGATGTGTTTCCCTCCAATATCTATGTACCTGTTGATGAGTTTTCCTCTAATATCTATGTACCTGTTGATGAGTTTTCCTCTAATATCTATGTACCTGTTGATGAGTTTTCCTCTAATATCTATGTACCTGTTGATGAGTTTTCCTCTAATATCTATGTACCTGTTGATGAGTTTTCCTCTAATATCTATGTACCTGTTGATGAGTTTTCTCTAATATCTATGTACCTGTTGATGAGTTTTCCTCTAATATCTATGTACCTGTTGATGTGTTTCCCTCCAATATCTATGTACCTGTTGATGTGTTTTCCTCTAATATCTATGTACCTGTTGATGTGTTTCCCTCTAATATCTATGTACCTGTTGATGTGTTTCCCTCTAATATCTATGTACCTGTTGATGTGTTTCCCTCCAATATCTATATACCTGTTGATGTGTTTCCCTCTAATATCTATGTACCTGTTGATGAGTTTTCCTCTAATATCTATGTACCTGTTGATGTGTTTCCCTCCAATATCTATGTACCTGTTGATGTGTTTTCCTCTAATATCTATGTACCTGTTGATGAGTTTTCCTCTAATATCTATGTACCTGTTGATGTGTTTCCCTCTAATATCTATGTACCTGTTGATGAGTTTTCCTCTAATATCTATGTACCTGTTGATGTGTTTCCCTCCAATATCTATGTACCTGTTGATGTGTTTTCCTCTAATATCTATGTACCTGTTGATGTGTTTCCCTCCAATATCTATGTACCTGTTGATGTGTTTCCCTCTAATATCTATGTACCTGTTAATGAGTTTTCCTCTAAATATCTATGTACCTGTTGATGTGTTTCCCTCCAATATCTATGTACCTGTTGATGAGTTTTCCTCTAATATCTATGTACCTGTTGATGAGTTTTCCTCTAATATCTATGTACCTGTTGATGAGTTTTCCTCTAATATCTATGTACCTGTTGATGAGTTTTCCTCTAATATCTATGTACCTGTTGATGAGTTTTCCTCTAATATCTATGTACCTGTTGATGAGTTTTCCTCTAATATCTATGTACCTGTTGATGTGTTTCCCTCCAATATCTATGTACCTGTTGATGTGTTTTCCTCTAATATCTATGTACCTGTTGATGTGTTTCCCTCTAATATCTATGTACCTGTTGATGTGTTCCCCTCTAATATCTATGTACCTGTTGATGTGTTTCCCTCCAATATCTATATACCTGTTGATGTGTTTCCCTCTAATATCTATGTACCTGTTGATGAGTTTTCCTCTAATATCTATGTACCTGTTGATGTGTTTCCCTCCAATATCTATGTACCTGTTGATGTGTTTTCCTCTAATATCTATGTACCTGTTGATGTGTTTCCCTCCAATATCTATGTACCTGTTGATGTGTTTCCCTCTAATATCTATGTACCTGTTGATGAGTTTTCCTCTAATATCTATGTACCTGTTGATGTGTTTCCCTCCAATATCTATGTACCTGTTGATGTGTTTTCCTCTAATATCTATGTACCTGTTGATGTGTTTCCCTCCAATATCTATGTACCTGTTGATGTGTTTCCCTCTAATATCTATGTACCTGTTGATGTGTTTCCCTCCAATATCTATATACCTGTTGATGTGTTTCCCTCTAATATCTATGTACCTGTTGATGTGTTTTCCTCTAATATCTATGTACCTGTTGATGAGTTTTCCTCTAATATCTATGTACCTGTTGATGTGTTTTCCTCTAATATCTATGTACCTGTTGATGTGTTTCCCTCTAATATCTATGTACCTGTTGATGTGTTTTCCTCTAATATCTATGTACCTGTTGATGAGTTTTCCTCTAATATCTATGTACCTGTTGATGTGTTTCCCTCCAATATCTATGTACCTGTTGATGTGTTTTCCTCTAATATCTATGTACCTGTTGATGAGTTTTCCTCTAATATCTATGTACCTGTTGATGAGTTTTCCTCTAATATCTATGTACCTGTTGATGTGTTTTCCTCTAATATCTATGTACCTGTTGATGAGTTTTCCTCTAATATCTATGTACCTGTTGATGAGTTTTCCTCTAATATCTATGTACCTGTTGATGTGTTTTCCTCTAATATCTATGTACCTGTTGATGAGTTTTCCTCTAATATCTATGTACCTGTTGATGTGTTTCTCTCCAATATCTATGTACCTGTTGATGTGTTTTCCTCTAATATCTATGTACCTGTTGATGAGTTTTCCTCTAATATCTATGTACCTGTTGATGAGTTTTCCTCTAATATCTATGTACCTGTTGATGTGTTTTCCTCTAATATCTATGTACCTGTTGATGTGTTTTCCTCTAATATCTATGTACCTGTTGATGGTTTTCCCCTAATATTTATAGATTGTTTCTAAACATAATCTATTGAATACATTTTATA
This sequence comes from Caprella mutica, assembly GCA_947561585.1. Taxonomy (NCBI): domain Eukaryota; kingdom Metazoa; phylum Arthropoda; class Malacostraca; order Amphipoda; family Caprellidae; genus Caprella; species Caprella mutica. The sequence goes on along the minus strand of CANNZV010000056.1, from coordinate 65,232 downwards.
TTCAATATAATTGAACCGCTTATAAATATTTATTATGAATCTATTTTAATTTCAGTGAATGTAAATCTATTCATTTAGTTACCATTTTAAAAAGGCTGCCAAAAAATAACTGTTTGTCTACATAAATTGTGAGTGAAATTACAATTACCTGTATTAAATATCGCAAAAAATTCAATTGGTTATTACTAAATAACGCATGGAAATGATGAATTAGTTTGATGCGATCTTTTAAATGTTAAACTATTAACATTTTATCAAACTTTTTGAACATTTGAGATACATGGAATATTAATTATTTGTTTTACCATATCCTTTGATTTACACTGAGTTATTCCATCGACTGATGTGGGTGTACGATATTAAAATCGGTTACATTTATTGAATAATTATTCAAATTGATATTGTATAGCGTTTGCTATATTCATCACAAGAAAAATTGTACTCAATGAAATTACTCTAGCTTGCATCCACTGTACAAACTATCTAAAAGAGAAACTGTTTGTAAGTTTTAATTGTGTAGCTAAATGCAAAGTGGTTCGTTTTATGGCGTGGTTCATTTCACTGCAGTTGATTTGGAATTCTAATTACAAGAATTCCAACTAATTAATGAGCCATGCATTATTTACATACAAAATTAGAACAGAAACTTTTAATTCACCCTCGGATGAGCTAGAGAACTATGCCTGATGAGGTAGCTTAGCTTGTAGCTTAGCTTGTAGCTTAGCTTGTAGCTTAGCTTGTAGCTTAGCTTGTAGCTTAGCTTGTAGCTTAGCTTGTAGCTTAGCTTGTAGCTTAGCTTGTAGCTTAGCTTGTAGCTTAGCTTGTAGCTTAGCTTGTAGCTTAGCTTGTAGCTTAGCTTGTAGCTTAGCTTGTAGCTTAGCTTGTAGCTTAGCTTGTAGCTTAGCTTGTAGCTTAGCTTGTAGCTTAGCTTGTAGCTTAGCTTGTAGCTTAGCTTGTAGCTTAGCTTGTAGCTTAGCTTGTAGCTTAGCTTGTAGCTTAGCTTGTAGCTTAGCTTGTAGCTTAGCTTGTAGCTTAGCTTGTAGCTTAGCTTGTAGCTTAGCTTGTAGCTTAGCTTGTAGCTTAGCTTGTAGCTTAGCTTGTAGCTTATCTATAGAAATAGTTATAAGCTACCTAATAATGTTAATCTAATATCATGTTTGACAGATGGGCAAAATATCCTCTTTAATTTTGGTTATTAAAATTGCGCACTAACTTTAAAATAGTAAAAATGTAAATCCGAGAACTGTGTAACATAACATTGAATTAAATTCAAAGTTCAAATTTCAAAGGCATTTGAGAAAAATCTCACCACTTAATATTTATAAATACAAAACACATCAAAGAATTACTACAGTTAGTGTGGATAAAAGCGGCAGATTGTTTTTAATTCAGGGAAAAGTCTCTTCATCGACTGTTCATTAAATCATTTGAAACATAACACGTACACTCTTTTATCAGCATCGGGCTTGGAGATAACTTTAAAAACATGGACATAATTCTTTATCAATTAATTTCTTTTTCTATGCTGTTATTATAAAAAGAGCAGCTTCTGTCTGTCCGTCACACTGGAAACCTATAATGATAGGTACACCTAGCAAGCTGCTGTGAGTATATAAATACTATGTTATTTTGCTGTGAGTTGAATAAATGGTTTCAATAACTTAATTAAATTTATTTTATTCTAATGAAAAAATTCGAATTTAAGTGTAGCCAGCCAGAGACAATAATAAATTAAAAAGAAGCTTTATCAGTGTCCATAAATTGAAATATAATTACTGCCACCATTTTGATAGAACGTGCACACTAGTCAATATAATTCAGCTTAATTGTCTATTGTACAAAGTTATACAAGTTAATGGTGTAACTGAAGAAGGCAAACTACAAACTGTAGCAATGGCAGTTAGAGGCAGGTATTCTCTACCATAAAGTCCCTGAGATAATTCCCACGAAGACTATCTTCTTTAGGGAATGGTGCCAGGTTAATTCGCCATGTTGAATATCCTATAATCTTACTAATCACATCAGCTCCGCTACACAACTTTCTGCGCTGCTTTTTACTAGCGCTTCTTTTTATTAGGCAGAAGTTTCTATCTGCCGGTCATTCTGTAAATAGACTCTGATAAAATGGAACTGGAGTTATCAGGGGTGTGTACAGTACTGCTGTACTTATCACTGTCAACCACTTTGCAACTTTAAATTTAAATACTCATTATTAAAACCATCTTAAAGAGTGTATAATGTTTGCTATGGGTGATCAGATATAATATTTGAAGATTTCACTCGGGAAAGTTTTTGATCTTCTTCTAAAATGAGCAATTCAGACTGTTTGTGTTTTACAATATTACTTAGAGGTAAACCAAACAAAGGATTTAAAAGGAGAAGGAATGAAGAGATGCGATGGTGGTAGGACGCAGTCCTCTATTAGTTTAGCCGCAGAAAATTCACCAAAATAGCATAATAGCATTTACCTGATGATTTGGAGGAGTGGGAAGTGGGGGGGGGGGGGAGTGGGAAGAGGGGGGGAGGGGTGTAATCTTAATATCAAATTATTTTCCTCTCCAAGAAACAGAATTGACGCTAAAAAGAAAATTGAAGTTAAGGGGAACAATGAACGGCTAAAGTTTATAAGTTTATGTACGAGAAGAAGTAAGTCGAATTCTTACTTTAAATTGAATTCACTTTCACTAGGTATATCTTTTGATGTTCACAGAGGAAAAATCAAATATGTTTAATTCAATTTTACTGAGTTATAATTCCTTTATAGTAATCATTTTTGCAACTTGTAAAATTCATAGTACCGAGTAATACGAGTATAATAAATTTCATGCAGTTTAGACCAATATCCAATAGATGAATGGATTTAATTTAATTCAATAAAGTTCTTTTCAAGTTATATTACTCTCACCCGAAATAGATTGTTTTAATTAGATCAGACTGCATAAAATTTAGCTTCATTCCATCTGTTGCACACTGAACACAATATTGAACTCTTTGAATGCATTCAACCTACATTACTTTCATTTGATAAAATGAATCGAAACTACACTCAGTTACTTGTGAATTCAAAGGAATTTTCCTGATTAGAAAATTTACATGAAACTTCACTTGAGAACAAATCTAATACACCTTGAATGGAGTAGAAGATTCTGCTGCTGAATTACACATCTGGACTTTGTTTTCCCACCTCTTCAATATCTTATAATTTATATCAGACTCTTCCATATTTCGGAATATAGTTCCTAAAGCTATGAATTCCTTAGTGGAATTAATATTAGGAATAACAAGAGAATATTAATATGAATTTCGGACATTTATCTCAGACCAAAAAAATTGAGCAAACTATGAACGAATATATTATGAGCAACTGTACTAATTATGAGCAACTGTGCTAATTATGAGCAACTGTACTAGTTATGAGCAACTGTACTAGTTATGAGTGTACATTAGTTTTACATCTCAAGAGTTAATTCTATTATTTAGCTTTAACATCTACAGTGCGTTCTCACAAATAATTTGCCACTGGTATCGTTTGCTAAGTTTATTTTGAGAAGAAGAAGCGATCAATTTGGCGATGCATTCAAATGTAAACATGCGATATAAATAATTAGATGCAATTTCAAAGTATCCGAAATGTTCTGGTAAAGTAATTAAGATTCAGTTAATTTATTCCAAGAACTTAATTCAATTTTGAACTCAATATTGAAATAAGTTGAGGTGCGAAAAAAGGCTAATTAACTCACACCAACAGAAGAAAAGGGAAGGAGTTGGACTCAAATTAAGAGAAGTTGGCACACAGACCCCTTCTATATACCTCATTATTCTAATTGAAAGGTAAGAAAGGTGAAGGGTATACCTAGCTACCTCTAAGACCCTTGCATTTTATTGCTAGGTAGATCCTTTTCCATATTTGCACCCCACTGTATCATGACAATCACAATCTGTGTTATATTTTTCATAGACATTTACTAGTATTATTCTTCATATACCGAACAGAAACAAAATTTATGATCAATAACAATTTTAATAAAATAAAAGATTGCTTTAATTATTTACATAATATAATAATGGTTTGTAAAAATACTTAAAAATATAAATGAGATTTTCCAAATAAAAATAAAAGTTAATCATATTTTGAACTTGTAAGTCTAGATAATAGGACAGTTTTAGAGGCAGAGTGTTAGAGGCACAGTTTTTGAGGCACAGTTTCAGAGGCACAGTTTTAGAGGCACAGTCTTAGAGGCACAGTTTTAGAGGCACAGTTTTAGAGGCACAGTTTTAGAGGCACAGTCTTAGAGGCACAGTTTTAGAGGCACAGTCTTAGAGGCTCATATCTTCTTATTTTTTAATATAGTTTATCATGGTATTTATTATTTAATTATTATAGTTATGAATTGGTTTTCATAATTTATTATCGGAAATTTATTCAATATAATTAATAATATAATTAATTAATAGGCATATTGAATAGTTGAAACACAAAATTCCTATTATTTAATGAAAATCAACATTATGTGAACCATTTTGAATATTAACGAATTAACCATTAATTTGTGATTACTTTAAAATTAATGTGACTTGAATTCTTTATATATAATATTTGAGACATGCTGCTAATTATATTGCACAATGTTAATTCTATTAGAGAATATTAATAAGTCAACACAATTCTCCTCCCATTTCTTTTCCCGTCATGGCATTTTGTTCCAATTTGACATCTCCTCAATGTTGTGAGTTTAATAACGATGCCTTCCTGTGTCTTACAGCCATTAAATACCAGTAGGGAAATTAAGAAAAAGTCTTCTTTTTGATGGCAGGAGGCTGCTAATATCCCCAGGCCTGAGGCTACACTGACGTGTTTTGTCCTAAGATATACTCTAATAATAATAGTACAGGCCAAAGTCTAAAAGTTATTGAAGCCATCTAAAAGTTCCTAACATGATCAAAAGTTCTAGCGACTTTTACCTGGATGAAGAAGAACTATTTAAATATTGCATATCTTTCTAGACATGAATTTGACGTGGAGGAGAAAGGATATAGGACCACATTTGTAACTCTTTTAACAAGTTATTGTACCGCTAGTTTGGCATGACTGTGTTAACTGTTATAGAGTTCATTGTTTATAGTCTGCATTCGAGCTAAAGTTGAATTAGTGTGAAAATTATAAGAAAATGTCAATCGATTCATTTGATAATAGATTGATCTGTTAATTGAATCTGGAACATCAAAAAAAAAATAATTTCACTTACATACTGAAATAAAAACTATTTGATGAGTGTTAGAAAATAAAGATAACTGTAAATAAGAATCTTTCTTACTTTCTTTGGGTAAAATATTTATAATTAAATCAAATCTGTCTAAAATTAATTCTTTTATCATTTTCATTATAGATAGTAGGTATAATATATACATAAATACCAAAATAAATATATAATTATAGGTGGAGAAAATACAAATATAATAGTTTGTAATGAATGACAAAATTATTAGGTACATACTTATATTAAATAATCAGAAGCAGTGCCTGCTTGCTTGGCAATTGTCGTCTTATATCGAATAGAAATTCACCTCAACTACTCTTTACGGAGGCTATCAATAGAATCAATAAACTTATCTGTAACATATTGGGTGTCAGTTTCAGTACACAGGTATAGTGCCTATCAATGCATATTATCTAAAGATGCCAAACACACTATAGTGCATTGTATTTATTATACACAACTTAGATTATATATTTTTTCACTATCGAACGCCTGATAGAAAAACCCAAACTGCCCTGCAATCTAACATCTCATGGCATCATTACAATTGAATATAAGATTCAGTTTGGGAGTAATTTCAATTGTATGTACTGGTTATTGTTTTAAAAACCGATGAATTTTCCACAAATTGAACTTTATGCAGTGGAATTTTCCATTATTTGAATTTTACGAAGTGGAATATTCCATTATTCGACTTTTACGCAGTAGAATATTCCATGAAATTCATCGGCCACGTAATATACAGATCCTATTTAAATCCGTTCCATATCATCTGTTCATCCTCTCATAATGTAATTATATTCATTTGATTTTCACAAGATTGTATGCCTAATATTCTTTGCAATTAGTACAAGAGTTCCATTACGAGATTAATCATATTGAGTTCCACTTTAGATTCCTAATATATCATTGGGTATATATTCTAAATGTAAGTCACTCCCTTGGTATTACGTGATCACTTAAGAGATCATCAGGGCATATCTCTTGGGTACGCTTAGGAACAACGCGGGAATAATCTTATCCTACCCGGATATAGACTCGTTTGAAATCCCATATTACCTGACACTAGTTTCACTTCCCAAGAATCACAGGCATGCACGATAAGCCAAATCTATCCAACCTAAGAAATATCCACATCGACTTCATCTTAATCCAGAAGCTCTTCATGTTTCACTCCCATGTGAATCATTCCAGGGGAAAGAAATCCAGTCGTGACAACTCTAAGAATCTCTGTAAAATGTTCCAATAAATCCAAGACATTTTCAGAATGGAGAGCTGTCATGATAGGACATTTTTTTAGTTTCTGCATATTGAAATATCTTTTCAATGACTGAACTGTAGAACATTTTAAAAGTCGAAATAAATGGCATTGTTATTCGGTAATAGTTTGCATTTGATTAAGATTAGAGGATATGGTCATTAAGAGTACATTAATGATATATTAAGTGCGATGTTATTGAGTTAATTTCCCTCAGGCGTAATCCAACTAATGCTCTCGAGTCTCGCAAGATAATTTTAAATCATTAAATGTGGTGACCCGAGTCATTATTTCTAAAGGATACTGATTATCATCCATTTGGAAAAAGCTCTTTAATGGATTTAATTGACTTTGAAATATAGTAACAAGAGTCAATAGTTTTTCGATTAGAGTAGTGTATAATAGTGAACATTAATTATTTATTTAAGTTAGCACCTACTTTAGTTCTTTTTCTCAATCCATCGAAATGAAATTGGTGGTGCTAGATATCATAACTGTACGAAGTGTTCTGTATTTTTCATGAGTACAATGGGCGCATTTGAAGTGGCTGTGATTCCACTAATGGCGAAAGAAAAGGATTTTCGAGATTAGAAATGCACTCGTGTACGCTATTTTATTTCACACATCCTGAGAGTTGGCCGTAGGATGCCTTAGGGGTATTTGAAGGAATGCAATAACTCTTTGAGCTATTCAGCAACATTGTGTCCTGAAAGCATTTGCAAATTACAGTTACTCTTTAGTGTTCGTTTCACTTTCTTGGAGCTGAAAGATTCGAAAAAGTGAGCTACGCACTCAAAACAATTGTTTTTATCTGATTTTTCCATTAACCAATTGATCGATAAGGTGAATATATGAGGAAATATAAATCACAGGCTAAATATTTCAGTCCTCCTCACTCCCTAGTTACACTATCTACAGTGATGACCAGTGTCCTTCTGCTGGGGTACGTGGTGTCCCAGGGGTCAGGGCTCTGGGGAATCACCTCGGGCTAATTAGAAAAGCGTGCCTCAACGTTAATCAAGTGCACCTATCTCATTGAAAGCATTTTGGAAATTTAAACTTACATTTTATCAATGAATAATCTATTTTCAAATCATTTTCCATTTTAAAAGACATTAGTTTCCATTTTCTGAACATGGTCTTTTTAAGTCGTCCTGTTTCGAGCAATTTGAAAAGAAAGATTTTTTTTTGGATGTATGGATGAAGAAGAAGACTTTACCCTCGATATTACTTTGATTGCACTGACCTTTGACATAAATACCTGTGCAAAATATAGAAAAGTGATGGGGTACTGCTATATTGAAGCATGATATCATAATTTTTATTGTTCAATAGAGTTTATGTCTCTGTACCTAAAATGTAACATTAATAAATTAATGAGTCTACTGAAAAATATAATAGTTAGATTAGTTTCACTCTACCTACTGGAGAAATAAAGAAAATTTTTTGGGCCGAATTATTTTATTGTTGTAACTTTTCCTGTTCTCTTCTGTCATTCTCAAACAATCACAATTTGTACAGTTAAAATGCCATATACGCAGTCTGTGGGTAGTGAACTTTAAAAATCTAAATTAAAGGGAACCTACACTCTCGAAATATTCAAACTAACATTTTCACTATAGTGTAGGAAATACAAGGGGGGGGGGGGGGGTAATATGCCCCTCGCTGTAAAATGGAATAAAATAATCCGACACCAATAGGATAATAAAGTACAATATCAATTTCAAAGGAATTGGTTTTGCTAGTCGAAATGAAACTAGTCGAGACTTTTTCATTATTTCTCTTGGTGATGTTCATGTCATCTTCTTTAGAGTGTTTCTAGTTATTATAATTACTATAGTTATATTTAACGAAATAAACGAGAGTTAAAATTTGTCTCAATAAACATGAATAATGACTTTACAATAAACTATTTAATAATTAATATAACAGAAAACTTATAGAAATGTACAAAACAGAATATAATTATTATTCAAAATTTCATTTTTTTTTTTCGATGAGTGTAATTTTTCTCTGTACACTCACATCGATATATGATCTTATATTGCAGATTTTAGATAAATACTATTATAATATATTATTGATTTTGTTGATTAATAATTTAGGCAATCACAATATATTTTATTTAGATATAATTTATGTCTATTAACTGTTTTCCCTTTTGATTTTACTGTTTTACGATCAGAAAGAATAATAAGACTTTACGCCTTAGTACAGACGTGAGATAAAGAAATATATAAAAATTGAACTAAATAATGTATATTAGTAGATATGATGAAAAGAGAATAGTATATCCCATATCTAACTGTATCCCTTTACATTTCAGACTACCGCATCCCAGGTACTCTACAGGCGTTTCTCTACTAGAAGTCCCAGGAATTCATTACAAATGGTTGCTAAGTGGTTGGTAACTGCAGCGGTTGTGATCTGTGGAGCGGTGATGATATCGGCACAACCATTCGACAGGTGAGAGATAAGAGAGGTAACGGCACAACCATTCGACAGGTGAGAGATAAGAGAGATAACGGCACAACCATTCGACAGGTGAGAGATAAGAGAGATAACGGCACAACCATTCGACATGTGAGAGATAAGAGAGATAACGGCACAACCATTCGACAGGTGAGAGATAAGAGAGATAACGGCACAACCATTCGACAGGTGAGAGATAACGGCACAACCATTTGACAGGTGAGAAATAAGAGAGGTAACGGCACAACCATTCGACATGTGAGAGATAAGAGAGATAACGGCACAACCATTCGACAGGTGAGAGATAAGAGAGATAACGGCACAACCATTCGACATGTGAGAGATAAGAGAGATAACGGCACAACCATTCGACAGGTGAGAGATAAGAGAGATAACGGCACAACCATTCGACATGTGAGAGATAAGAGAGATAACGGCACAACCATTCGACAGGTGAGAGATAAGAGAGATAACGGCACAACCATTCGACAGGTGAGAGATAAGAGAGATAACGGTACAACCATTCGACAGGCATCGAACCACGACCAGGTTTGATAGTGACAAAATGTATACTTCACGTTTTTTACCATAAAATAATTATACATTATTAATTTTGCTAAAGTTTCATTCTGCGAAAGGACCTAGAAATAATGAGGTGATGTTATAGTCAAGTAATGACTATCGTGAAATTATAAACTAATTCTATTCCTTTTCATCAATTTACTCTATCAATGCAATAACAGTTCATTCTATTAACATGAACTGTTTGTTCGATTTAGATAATATTGTGTTTTACTGATTTTCCTGTTGTGTCATTAGGATGTGAATGATGAGTTGTTCTCTGTTGGTATTTTATTAGCGACATAGTATATTGTTAATGAAATAAAGTGAGGTTAATGAGGTATGCATTCAATACATAAACCACAATGAGAGACATATACCAATTTGATCCAAAATATTATTTTTTAAAGATAATATTTTTCCATTAATAACATATATATTATATTAAATTGAAATTAAATATATAATTTTTTTATTTTATTTTTATTTTTACCTTTTATTAAAGTTCACATCCATATTTTGTTTGTGAAGTTGCTTTTCTCTGGCAGGAATTTTGAGCAAGCGTCTTCAGACTATGACGACCCAGAGTATGTGCTGGCAATGCTCAACAGGCTACTCCACTCTAGAGGAATGGAAACGTGAGTAAGAGGCAAAAAGTCTAAGAAACAAACACATGTAGGGCAAGTTACGAATTAGCAGCCAGTGTCACATCTTCGGTCATATAAGAACAAAATTGTATAACGATTATTATTTAATTTTCATAATAATATCGTACTTTCTTATTTGACCGTATATGTGAAACTGGTCAATAATTCGTAACGTACCCAACTGGTATTGATATAAAACACAGAATTTTGTTGCTTATGTATTCTGCAACTAAAAAGCTGCTCAGGTTTTAGTCACATCACATACAGAGTTGCAAACAATAAGAAACTACAAAGGAAACTAAAGGATAAATAAGGAGCAAAGAGCGGTCACTTCCAATGCCTCTATTAGGTAGCAACTAAAGAGTTTGGCCAGTTTTAATGTCAAACTTTACAATCAGTCAGCATTTACTCACTTTATTAACTCAAAGAGTAGAAAAGAAACAAAGAAAAGTAAAAATTGCTTCAGGCTCATGAATGCAGAAAAGCTACTTCGTGCTCATGCATTCATGATTGTTTCCGTTGAAGTTCCGTCTACATTCAGGTCTGACTTTTCAAAGGACAGACGTAGCTGCTGTGTTGAAACTTAGGCAGATTCTTATGAAAAAAAAAATACCAAGCGTTTCAAAGAGTGGATTCATTTAATTAATCTGTAAGAAAAGAAGAGAACTGATGTTATATGTTATATGGACATTTTATATTATTCAGCATATTGACATATTATATTATTTATCAATGGATATTTTATATTATATATTGTTTATTGAAATTCTGTTCACGTTAAAATACAAAATAAAAGTAATACAATTTTAAAATACAAACAGTTTGATTCTTTAAAAGTCTAGTATGACTTGTAGAATCTGAAAATATAAAATCTAACTAAAAATATCATACATTTCTAAAAATATACAATCTACCTAAAAATAGAATACCGATTCAAAAATATAAATCTACCTAAAAATATAAAACCTACCTAAGTTACCGGTCTGCATAAGTCAATATTAAAAGTAACAAATACAAAGTAAAAACATATTAAACAGGACTAGGGTTATAACGGTTAAGACAATATTTTCTATATTTTTTTTAAAACTGTAGTTGGACATAGGGTTACATAAAAATTCAGGTAAATTGTTAAAAGCTTCGATAGATCTAAAAATAGTGAAATTCCTTTCTAGCTCTAATCTAATTCTCGGTAAAATTATTCTATATCCTCTGGTTTGATGGTCATGTGCAGGAATAAAATCATTAAAATACTTTTCTAGAATTATGGGATCTTCATATAAAGCTTTCCTTAAAAATGACAATAAAAAATAATTACATACATCTTCAAATTTTAAAATACCTAGTTTAAAATACATTTCATTGGTGGACATTAAAGGCACATTGTTCGCATTTCTCTTAACATTTAATATTATTCTTAAGATATCGTTAATTAAAATTTTCAAGGGGTGTAAGTGAACGTTAAAAGTTTTTCCATAAAAAATAATACATTGAGTAAAAACAGAATAAGCCAAGGAGTAGTAAATTAAAAGTAAAGAGTCTCTGTTAAAATAAGGCTTGGCTGAATAAACTATTCCTTTAATTTGACTAATTTTCTTAGAGGTTTGGATAATATGAGATTTAAAAGTTAATTTGTTGTCTATTAAAAGGCCTAAGTATTTAAAATTATCTACAAACTCTACTGGATTATTATTAAAATGTATTAGGGGATAAACACTAGGAGCCCTAGCGTTAAAAAGCATCAATTTGGTTGTATTTACATTTGGAGTAAGTTTATTAAAATTTAACCACTTTGTGAGGTTGTCAATAAAAGATTGCGTTCTGTTAAAAATATTTTCGAAAGATGAATCCCTAATGTAAAAAACTGCGTCATCTGCGAATAGAGTGTAATTAAAATTATTATTCTCAGCTAAAATGGTTAAATCGTTTATAAAAATATTAAAAAGCAAGGGACTTAAAACAGAACCCTGAAAAAGACCGGTAACAATTGGTTTAAAATCAGAAGTAATATCATTAAAATGTACACGCTGCCGTCTATTGCTAAGATAACTTTCAAAAAGTAGGTTCTAAGGACATATTATATTGTAAATTAATCTATTTTCTAATATGGATATATTATATTATATGTTATATAGATAGAAACTCAACAATCAATCTGCAGTTCTCAAAATAGTATATTTATTTTATTTACATATATTTTTAATATAAATAATTACAAATAAAACGTTTAATTTTCGGCCTAACTAGCTATTTAGAAATAAATATTTGATTAGATGTAAAATGGTACAACAAAGTGAGAACTAAATATTATTATTTTCTTCAAAATAATAACTTCATATTTGAAATTACAGTATACATTGTTTTCCAATTTCCCATAGTAAATACAATTACTATGTAACTATTATATTGCCGTACACATCAACTATTAAAATATATCTTCAAAATGCTCTTTCTTTGTCTCCATTTGGGAATAAGTTATATTGTATTGGAAAGAGAAATAGAGGTTATTATTAAGGCTTATTTTAATGGGGTGCCACTTCATTTTTCTATTCTTTTGAATTGAGGCAAAGTAGACATTGTGAAGTGCCTATCATTTAATTAGTAAAGAAGAAAGGAATTAACTGATAAATAGAGAGACTTCAATTATCACCGGGAAATTTTCGCGCGAGGTCATTGTTTATTTTAATTAATAAAGCTTGTCGGAAGATATATTTATAATTTACATGCTATGATTTAATATATGTTCCTAATCGACAAATATGACTAACTTTCTTTTGATACACAGAGAAAAAAGTTTACTCATATCCAATTTATGCTTTGAATCATTTTTTTACGTGAGTTGGTTGGACTATATTCATGTTTTCATGTGTGTTAAAACAACTATGACATGGTGTGTCATCAAACATTAGTTAATTCAATTCATTTTATAGATTGAATCAACTTACTATGAGAGTTAAAAGTTACTTTTTTGAGAATTTTAAAGTATGTTGAAACAACTATTGTAGGAACTCACAACGACTGTTAATCCAATGTATCTGGCGTATAAATTAACTTACTATGCGAGTTGGCGCAACTTTTTTTAAGTTTAGGAGTGAGTCAAAACGACTGTTTTGTTTTAACCCATGTCAATTTAACTACTTTTAAGTAGTACCTGCAACTCACCACGCAAAAATAACCCATTCATATGAGTCAAAACAAATCAAATTTGATTTGATTCAACTAATCCTTTCTCTGTTTGTAATTGTTAGTCTGTTTGTTAGATAATAATGTAGTGACAATTGTCTTCTCTTGCAGACTGATGCACCCTAATATCAAACGCGGATTGGACCTCGGTTTGGGGCGCGGATTCAGTGGGTCCCAGGCAGCCAAGCACCTCATGGGTCTTTCCGCTGCCAATTTTGCCGGTGGTCCAGGACGAAGGAAAAGAGAAGCCCCAATGGAGCAGACACCCAAGGCTCTGCCAGTGAAGCAGCAAGAGGATGGGGAACAACGGCGATAATTTGAAAGGGGAGAGAAGCTTCCGATAAAGAATGCAGTCTTTATCCTCTGCTTCAAATTTTAAGATAAAATTCTAAAAATCAAACTGCAAATTATGCTTATCAATTAGAGAAAATAATTACCTGGAATTCAAAGATTTCAATGATACAGTAATTTAATGCTTTCAGAATGTTACCTGAAAATTGCAAATGTTAACTTAAAACTTAAAACAATTGCATCGAACTTTTTCTATCATTTTATGGATTTAGCAATCTCTGAATCACTAAAATGACTATTTTAAGATAAGGAAGAGATCGCTGGACGATGATAGGAGAGAATTATTGGAACTTATTAAGGGCAAAGGAAAATAGTAACGGAACATTTTTGACGAAGAGAGAATCTATTATTCCCAGTTTCTATATTTAAGTCAATAAATAATCTACATTTGTGTTCCATAGATATTTATGACAGAGATTCAAATTATTTAAGATGAAGTTCTCGATCTAAATGTTACGAGAGGTTACCCACATTAGTATTAGACGTGTTACCCTTAGTTACCAATGAAGTTACCGAGTAATAGATGGTTACCAATGAGGTTACTGAGTAATAGATGGAAGTGGTGAGTTGTGGGAGGAAATCAAAACACAGCAAGCAACAATGGCATTGAAAAGACAAGTAGTTTTACGCTGAATTATATCCTCTTCTAAGTGTCGTCATGTCAGTAGAGTAGGCACAGTAAATTCCACTGATATTAACCAAGCAAAAACATATTCAAAATGAAACACTTCGTAATTTCCATAAGTCAGCCCAATAAAGAAGATTTTAGTTTTCTTTATAATCAAATCATAGAAATTTTGCGTGGGTAAACATTCTTATTTAGTGTAAATAATACGAAATTATTAATAATAGTTCATCAGTAAATCAGTAGGATATTATTTTGCAAAGAATTATTTATTATTTTAAAATATTGTCATGTATATAAGTAATTGTTTATATAACTATATTTGATTGACTATATTGAAGTATTAATTCAATGATTTAATTGCAGTTCTAAAGAAGTAATTATTTTCTGATTTAAAGTTTTATGGTTGTATTCAATATTGATTGCTGTAACTTCCTTTACTGTGTTAACATGCAAAGCAATGACACTGAATAAATACACACATATGCAACTGAAATGCGGCCCTGTAGTTTCACTCTAACCAAAACACTTCATTCCTCAATAAGATTGTTATGTCAAACGGTAAAGTATTTACCGACGGATTGAAATAAATAGTTAACCGATATTTTAGAAAATAGTGAAAGTGATGATTCTATCATTTGTGACGACTGATTGTTTTTATGAGAATTCAAATGAAAGCAAAATTATTTGAGTGTTGCTAAAGTATGAGTAAATGCTTTGGAAATAAATTCATCGGAACATAAATTCTGAGGTGAAATTTGGGAAATTTGAAATTAATTCTTTATAGTCTTAAAAGATTAAAGATATTTTCTACTCCTAAAACATGATGACTATTTAAATACCTAAATAGGCACCCATGAGTTATATACTGTCATCCATCAGTTCGTGAATTTGTTTTGTCACCAATGACTGCAATTTCATTGTGTAGTTTTCTGTACAAAATTAGAGTATTTTAGAGTTCATTAATTTGGAACTCTTACTCCTTAGTGCACAGTATCTAGATGTGTAGAATTTACACACCTCGGTGTGTAGCTACACTATAGAGTAAAGAATCGGTATGGCACAGCTTTTATTATGCCCCCTTTAATAAAAGCTCAACTAATTGCGAGTCATGACTCCAAGTTATTATACAAGGTGATTCATTTCACTTTCCAGAAGCTTTGACAGCTTGCATAAAAACACTTTTTCAAAAATAACAAAATGTTCAAAAGAGCTTCGTTATCGTGATAGTGATACCCTGAGTCTGAGGTATTTTTTGCCATGTATAGTAAATTTCACATAAAAACAAACATTAATTCATGAAACCCTAAATATTATCAAAACTAAAACTGCATAATAATCAAGATTCATTAGTTTTTCGATTGCAGGAGTCTCTTCAGTTTAGGTGTCAGATCTTCATTGAAGCTGGAGGCAGACACTTTGAACAATTATTGTATACAGGCATCCCCCGCTTTAATTACCAAGTTAAACTCAGTTTAATTACCAAACGGTAACTAAAGCGAGGAAAAGTAAAAAGAAAATTAATTATACTTGTAACTCCTTGATTATTCATCTCATTTTCTATTAGTTATAATGAAAAAAAATTGTTTTAGAGTTAGAGTAGGTACTATAAAAGCCTATTATTATACAATGTTTCAGTGTTTGTGACAGTGATGAAATTTAAAGTAGTGAATTTATATGAAAGATTTTAAAATCTAACCATAGCTTAACTCTAATAATAAGTTATTAACCTCATCTGGATTATAATTTCGATGTTTTTGATAGTTACCGTGAAATAATCACAAAAAATTGGCTCCGTTTTCAATGTCTACGAACGGTACAGCAAAACCTCCTAGTTGACCAGCCTCCTCGGCCTCCTAGTAGACCAGCCTCCTAGTAGATCAGCCTCCTACCCAGGAAGAATATTATGGTGGGGTCATAGAAGATTATGGTGGACAGACATTATAGGGGCTAGATCTTACGTGATTATAGATAATATTCGATAAAAATCATCCTTGTGCAAAACATCCTATAAACATCTATAATCACCGTAATATTTCCCAACCATGATGTATAGTAGATTATATCAGTCATAGAAGTTCATATAAATAATTTTATCAGAAAATATTAGAAGATTTAAGATGGATAGGTCATAGAAGTTCACATAAGAAATACCATCAGAAAATCTTCGTAGATTTAGGATGGTTCAGTCATAGAAGTTCATATAAGTAATATTATCAGAAAATATTATAAGATTTAAGATGGATCAGTCATAGAAGTTTATATAAAGAATATTATCAGAAAATCTTCGCAGATTTAAGATGTTACAACCATTCAAATTCATAGTAGGATTATTAACAGAAAATCTTCATAGAATTAAGATGGTTCATTCATAGAAGTTCATATAAGGAATATTATCAGAAAATATTCGGAGATTTTGGTTGATGTATTCTACTATACATCATGGTTGGGAAATATTACGGTGATTATAGATGTTTATAGGATGTTTTGCACACAAGGATGATATTTATCGAATATTATCTATAATCACGTAAGATCTAGCCCCCTATAATGTCTGTCCACCATAATCTTCTATGACCCCACCATAATATTTTCCCTGGGTAACGATATCGAGGGAATATTCCAGGAATTAGTGAAAATTAGTTGATCCCTATCGATATCGAGGGAATATTCCAAGAATTACTGAAAATTTGTTGATCCCCTTGAATTATTGATGGAATATTCCAGGAATTACTAAAAATTAGTTGATTCCCTAACAATATCGAGTGAATATTCCAGGAATTAGTGAAAAATAGTTAATCCCCTAAAAATTATAAAAGAAACGATTATAAAAGAAAAAAAGAAATAATCTATGAAATATGAAACTATATTTATCGATGATAATCTGAAGATAAACTTGAGTTATCATATTGAATAAAGCTCATTAAAAATCCTACTTCTACTGTGTCCAGGATGGTCGAGTGGTTAGCGTCGCAAGCAGAAGTCAAGAAGCTGCTAGTTCGAGACCCGGCAACATCACTCCATTTCTTTCCATTTAATTTGTATATATCATTCAACTAATTCATGTAAAGTCAAACGTACACGTACAAATGAAGTATATGCTAGGAAATATTAATTTTGGTATTCTTCTATGATTATGGGTGAAATCATCTGATAGTAAAGGAGATTCCCCCCTTTAATTATAGGAGTGAACATGGTAGAAAACTTGGACATAAGCACCCCCAATTCTCTTCTATGATTATGGTAGAAAGACTCCTTTAATATCCCAAAATCTTCTATGATTATGGGTGAAATCATCTGATAGTATAGGAGATTCCCCCTTTTAATTATAGGAGTGAACATGGTAGAAAACTTGGACATAAGCACCCCTAATTCTCTTCTATGATTATGGTAGAAAGACTCCTTTAATCTCCCAAAATCTTCTATGTCCCCCTATAATTTTCTCCCTGGGTAGTAGACAAACCTGCTATTAGACCAAGAAATTTTTGAAACTGTTCTGGAAAAATCCTCGTACTAGACAAAACACAATTTTTGTCACCTGATAGTTATTCTAGTGTAAATATTACAAGGAGTAATAATTGCAATACTGTTTTGAAGATAAATCTCTAATTTGAATGATGTATTATATTCATTTACGCTGTTTTTAGGATAAAACATAAGGCAGAACCGGTTTTATATTTAATGGTAGAGTCTGTGATAAAAAAAATTGAGGTGAAAAATTACAGAGAAAACTAAATACAGTGACAAATACTATGATTTGAGAAAATGATAATTTATTTGAAAAAAATATCATATTCATTTCAATTGAAACAAAAAAAAATCATACTGTTTCTAAATGTGTATCCCTTCAAAATTGGTATGTTACTCACCATTTGTTTGGCATTAAAGTTATAAAGCTTATAAAGCTATCGAAATGTTAAAGTCACCGCATCACTTTTAGAGAAAACGATTTTTGTCTAGTAGGAAGCAGCTGAAGTGAGTTTCTTACTAGACCAAACAAACTTGGAACATAACTCTGGTCTACTACGAGGTTTTGCTGCATAGCAATAATTGTTGTCAGCATCAGACAATACATATAATCATTATATATATTTTTCTCATAACCCCGAAAATGTATATAGAACCGATAAATAAATCGAGAATTATCCAACTACAAAAAATAAAAATATATAACAGTACGTAAAATTACTGTTTGTTCAATGTAACAAAATTATACCAATCAAAGTATGAAGCTATATAATTACTACCTATATTGAGCTACGATTGAAATAAAACATCATCACAGTGACTCTTTTCTCTGAGAGTACATCATCACAGTGACTCTTTTCTCTGATAGTACATCATAACTGTGACTCTTTTCTCTGATAGTACATCATCGCAGTGACTCTTTTCTCTGATAGTACATCATCACAGTGACTCTTTTCTCTGATAGTACATCATAACTGTGACTCTTTTCTCTGATAGTACATCATCGCAGTGACTCTTTTCTCTGATAGTACATCATCACAGTGACTCTTTTCTCTGGTAGTACATCATCACAGTGACTCTTTTCTCTGATAGTACATCATCACAGTGACTCTTTTCACTGATAGTACATCATCACAGTGACTCTTTTCTCTGGTAGTACATCATCACAGTGACTCTTTTCTCTGATAGTACATCATAACTGTGACTCTTTTCTCTGATAGTACATCATCGCAGTGACTCTTTTCTCTGATAGTACATCATCACAGTGACTCTTTTCTCTGGTAGTACATCATCACAGTGACTCTTTTCTCTGATAGTACATCATCACAGTGACTCTTTTCACTGATAGTACATCATCACAGTGACTCTTTTCTCTGGTAGTACATCATCACAGTGACTCTTTTCTCTGATAGTACATCATCACAGTGACTCTTTTCTCTGGTAGTACATCATCACAGTGACTCTTTTCTCTGATAGTACATCATCACAGTGACTCTTTTCTCTGATAGTACATCATCGCAGTGACTCTTTTCTCTGATAGTACATCATCACAGTGACTCTTTTCTCTGGTAGTACATCATCACAGTGACTCTTTTCTCTGGTAGTACATCATCACAGTGACTCTTTTCTCTGATAGTACATCATCACAGTGACTCTTTTCACTGATAGTACATCATCACAGTGACTCTTTTCTCTGATAGTACATCATCACAGTGACTCTTTTCTCTGATAGTACATCATCGCAGTGACTCTTTTCTCTGGTAGTACATCATCACAGTGACTCTTTTCTCAGATAGTACATCATCACAGTGACTCTTTTCTCTGATAGTACATCATCACAGTGACTCTTTTCTCTGATAGTACATCATCACAGTGACTCTTTTCTCTGATAGTACATCATCACAGTGACTCTTTTCTCTGATAGTACATCATCACAGTGACTCTTTTCTCTGATAGTACATCATCACAGTGACTCTTTTCTCTGATAGTACAACATCACAGTGACTCTTTTCTCTGGTAGTACATCATCACAGTGACTCTTTTCTCTGATAGTACATCATCACAGTGACTCTTTTCTCTGATAGTACATCATCACAGTGACTCTTTTCTCTGATAGTACATCATCACAGTGACTCTTTTCTCTGATAGTACATCATCACAGTGACTCTTTTCTCTGATAGTACATCATCACAGTGACTTTTTTCTCTGATAGTACATCATCACAGTGACTCTTTTCTCTGATAGTACATCATCACAGTGACTTTTTTCTCTGATAGTACATCATCACAGTTACTCTTTTCTCTGGTAGTACATCATCACAGTGACTCTTTTCTCTGATAGTACATCATCACAGTGACTCTTTTCTCTGATAGTACATCATCACAGTGACTCTTTTCTCTGATAGTACATCATCACAGTGACTCTTTTCTCTGATAGTACATCATCACAGTGACTCTTTTCTCTGATAGTACATCATCACAGTGACTCTTTTCTCTGATAGTACATCATCACAGTGACTCTTTTTTCTGATAGTACATCATCACAGTGACTCTTTTCACTGATAGTACATCATCACAGTGACTCTTTTCTCTGATAGTACATCATCACAGTGACTCTTTTCTCTGATAGTACATCATCGCAGTGACTCTTTTCTCTGATAGTACATCATCACAGTGACTCTTTTCTCTGGTAGTACATCATCACAGTGACTCTTTTCTCTGATAGTACATCATCACAGTGACTCTTTTCTCTGATAGTACATCATCACAGTGACTCTTTTCTCTGATAGTACATCATCACAGTGACTCTTTTCTCTGATAGTACATCATCACAGTGACTCTTTTCTCTGATAGTACATCATCACAGTGACTCTTTTCTCTGATAGTACATCATCACAGTGACTCTTTTCTCTGATAGTACATCATCACAGTGACTTTTTTCTCTGATAGTACATCATCACAGTGACTCTTTTCTCTGGTAGTACATCATCACAGTGACTCTTTTCTCTGATAGTACATCATCACAGTGACTCTTTTCTCTGATAGTACATCATCACAGTGACTCTTTTCTCTGATAGTACATCATCACAGTGACTCTTTTCTCTGATAGTACATCATCACAGTGACTCTTTTCTCTGATAGTACATCATCACAGTGACTCTTTTCTCTGATAGTACATCATCACAGTGACTCTTTTCTCTGATAGTACATCATCACAGTGACTCTTTTCTCTGATAGTACATCATCACAGTGACTCTTTTCTCTGATAGTACATCATCACAGTGACTCTTTTCTCTGATAGTACATCATCACAGTGACTCTTTTCTCTGATAGTACATCATCACAGTGACTCTTTTCTCCGATAGTACACCATCACAGTGACTCATTTCTCTGATAGTACACCATCACAGTGACTCTTTTCTCTGATAGTACAACATCACAGTGACTCTTTTCTCTGATAGTACATCATCACAGTGACTCTTTCCTCTGATAGTACAACATCACAGTGACTCTTTTCTCTGATAGTACATCATCACAGTGACTCTTTTCTCTGATAGTGCATCATCACAGTGACTCTTTCCTCTGATAGTACATCATCACAGTGACTCTTTTCTCTGAT